>BROG01000292.1:0-417500 GCA_030159075.1 Atrina japonica | reverse complement strand
CACGCGAGGCGTCTCTCAATCAAAATTTTATTCAAATAGCCAATGTTTTTCTGTTTCAATACATTGAATACTGTCAATGAATTTAAACAATTCTAATCAATTACTAACCACGTGTCGCTTAGGTACGAAACTCTATCAAGGAGAAGCGAACGCGATATTTAAAAAAATGAGTACTGAAACACGTAATAAAGAACAATGAAAGAATACTTTTTATGTTCATATATAACTTTTAAGTATACACAATTTTTAACTGCTATAATGAGAGAGAGAGAGAAAAGAGAGAGAGAGAGAGACAGAGAGAGACAGAGAGAGAGAGAGAGAGAGAGAGAGAGAGAGAGAGAGAGAGAGAGAGAGAGAGAGAGAGAGAGAGAGAGAGAGATGTATTACATATATGATATAAGAAATTCAGGCCCAACGAGATAAAATTTACTCAGTACTCAAAGTAAGCTAAATAAAATTTTAAGGTAAATACACACTTAATCCATGCTGCTTCTAGTTACTGATGGCTTTTAGCTGTAAATAATTAAGAAATCAACGTTCATTTGAAGAAAAATCCAGAAATATTAGAACATTACTTGAGTACTTACTCATTTGAATTTGGGAAAAATCATTAGTGTGATCCAGTAGTTTATGTGAACGGTGAACAATAATCATCTTCATATTCCGTCAGATACAGCGGTTGTGCGGACTGAGCCGACTTATAGTGAAATGACACCACCGTGAGATAGGTCACTTTATAGCTCAGTTATTACGGACAGAGCTTACTCATAGAAAAAATGATATTACCCTGGGGTAGGTCACTTTATAGCTCAGTTATTACTGACAGAGCCTACTTATAGAAAAAAAGATATTACCCTGGGGTAGGTCACTTTATAGCTCAGTTATTACGGACAGAGCCTACTTATAGAAAAAAAAGATATTACCCTGGGGTAGGTCATTCTCTAGCTCAGAACCTACTTATAGTGAAATGACACCTTTAGGGTGCATCCAAATGAAGAAAACATTACAGAAATACATTTAATACTCTGATTGCCATGACAACATAACTGTGCTGTTGTGCTCACAGTAATACCCCTACACAAAAATTGAAAATGACAATATTCTCATGGATGAATGAAATTAATAAACTTGTGTTATGTTTTTGTTATACGTCCATACAACCGTTAAATTACACATAGGACAGGAATACGTACATACAACCGCTATATTACACACAGGAAACGTATACGTCCATACATTCGCAATATTACACATAGAACACGTATACGTTATAATGCTCAAGATCACCGTTTCTTTGGTGTAGACTTCATCAGTTGAGCTCTAATGAATGACATGTATAAAACTCTGCTTCATTTTCGGTTCAAGGGAGATTACTTTCACTGAATCATCTTCGATATTTTTAATCATATCGTTATGTTCTTCACTTTCAATAAGATCGTATATCAATTTGTATTCGGTTAAAATGTTAAGATAATTACTAAAAGATCGGTACTTGTAAAAATGTTGTTAGAAAATCAAATCACCACCATTTTCATTTCAATTTTGTATATCTCTTGGCTCGAATTCACCCAGTACTTGATCTCAACCTTTATTTCATTTTTAACTAAACAGCCGTTTTTAAAACTTCTCGATTTGACTTAATAGGAAATACATTATGACTGTCATCATTAACTTTTCAGCATAACATGATTTTTCTGTAAAATGAGTACATAAACTGAGTACATAAGTTGAGTACATAAATTGAGTACATAAGTTAAGTGCATAAACTGAGTACAAAAACTGAGTACGGTATCAAGATTTAGTATTTACTCAAAGTTTTAAACATTTCTGAATATTTTTAGCAATATTCAGAAGCAACATAGCATTTACGTGAAAATAACGAAAAGTTAGTTAAGCATGAGTATTGCATTGACCTTAGGCCCCAAACTAATAATCACTAAAGTCTAAAAATTGTATTCAATTTTGGCCAATACTGAATTTTAATTTGATTCATTGATCGAGTAAAGTTAAGAATATTTCCAGACTTTAGTAAAGTATTCCAGTGTTTCTTGGCCTATGTTTTTTTCTATTTAGAATCACAGAACTCTCATTTTCTCTCAGGTGTGCTGGATATCCCATTTTACTCTTTCTCTTGTCACTAAGGCAATATACGGTGTACTTTAAAGGTCACAGAAAACGCATTTTATGAAAAACAAAAATTGTAAAGTAAATAAATATGAAGAAAATACATATTTAAAAAGATATGTGCACTTAGAAAAATATCTCAACATAAAGCGATCTTTGGTCGCCTTTTATATCAGTTTCTACAGACCTCGAAAAACGCCTTGTGGGTTATCGCTCTTGTCCGTGACGTCACACGTGTACAATTTCTCACAAGTGTGTCCTCGTGTCATTGATATAGAAGTCATGGATATAGAAGGGTTCCTTTTTATAATTGATATAGAAGCATGTCCTTGTACCGTTGATAAAGAAGTGTGTCATTGTATCACTTATATAGAAGTGCGTCCTTACATCATAAATATAGAAGTATGTCTTTGTATCATTGATACAAAAGTGTGTCCTTGTTTCATTGATTAAAGAAGTGCTGCACATTGAATTTGTTTTTCATGATCAATTGCATTTATACTCAATGCTTTTCAAAAAAATGAAAAAAAAAACTTTATCATGGATGTAGAAGTGCCCCATTGCATTATTGTCATTGTATCATTTATATAAAAGTTCGCCCTTACATCATGGATATAGAAGTGTCCTTAAGTTGTATCATTTATACAGAAGTGTGTCCTTGTTTCATTGATATAGATTTGTCTCCTTGTATCATTGATGGAGTGTGTTATTTTATCATGGATATAGAAGTACGTCCTTACATCATGGATATGTGTCCTTGTATCATTGATATAGAAGTGTGTCCTTGTATTATTGATATAGAAGTGACCCACTGCATTAGTGATATAGAAGTGTGTCCTTGTATCATTAATATAGAAGTGTGTCCTTGTATTATTGATATAGAAGTGACCCACTGCATTAGTGATATAGAAGTGTGTCCTTGTATCATCGATATAGTGTCCTTGTACATTGAACTAGACGTCTGTCCTCATGTACACATGCATACCTGACTTACATTGGAAAGGATGTCTGTTATGTGTGACTATCTCGTACTTTTTCTCATTTATTTTATAAGAATGACATGTATCACCACACTCAACAATTTTTCAGTTATGCTGTCAATCACCATGGTGGCCATTTTTAATGGAGTAGAGAATCCGATTACAATGTACCCTGACTAACTTCACACAAACTTATATTAGGCTCTAATAAGACTAATTCTAGACAAATAAAAAGCAAAGACGTAATGAATATGTACAGCTGTTTATTAGATAAATTGTGTATCGTGTAGAAATCTGTTCGATCAACATAAATTTACCCATACCAACTTACAATTTTCTATTCTTGATCATAAAACATTCATTTTAAAACTCGTTTTTACACATTGTACTTTATATAAATCACAAAAAAACATACATACATACATACATACATACATACATACATACATACAATCAAACATACATACATGAATACATACACATATACATACATACAGACATACACATACATACATACATACATACATACATACATACATGAATACATACACATATACATACATACATACACACATACATACATACATACATACACACATACATACATACATACATACATACAATCAAACATACATACATGAATACATACACATATACATACATACATACATACATACATACATACATGAATACATACACATATGCATACATACATGCATATATACATACATACATACATACATACATGAATACATACACATATACATACATACATGCATACATACATACATACATACATACATACATACATACATACATACATACATACATCTGATACAGAACATTCATTTTAATTACCCTTTATGATACAGTAATGTACAGTAGATCATATATTTAAACCATACTTTTAGGGATCATTTCTATAGTATGTATCATTTCTATAGTATGTATCATTTCTATAGTATGTATCATTTCTATAGTATGTATCGCCGGGACGTCAGGTATACTTGACTGAACCGTATAAAACACTCTTTTTTCATTCCTCAACGCTAGCTTACACTCAACGTACACATGAACGTACACATACACACATGCATATAAATATATATAAACACAAACACACGCTCACAGTTATATTCACTCTTCTGATCTACAACTAAACACACATCAATACAGGTCTCTCAATTATTTACAGTTATTTCAGATAAAATATACATATATTTTACAACAGTTATTTCTCTGATTGTAAAGGTCAGTTTTTTGTTTTCTGTTGTTTTTACATGCTTTAATTACACACGACTACATTTTCTTTTTTAAAGAATCCCCATATTTTCTTTGTACTGACTGACTTTCTTGTCCATCCAAATTCTACTGGACAGTCTTTGGTGGTGGATTTTCGTTTAGTTATGAAGCCTACAAATCATAAATATAGCATTTACATAAGTTTTATATAATCATATACGTACGGAAAATCGTAATGAAGAAGTACCAATGCATATTCGGAACTCCAAGTCCATTAGAATACGACAAAGCAGATATAAAGTCTCAACATCCAAAACAACTGTGAATTCCAAACGAGATATCCGAATTATAAAAACATCATAATGGATAAGACAGTACATGTGAAATCCTGAATGTTTATTTCAAAAAATGAACAGTGATGATATCATAAAAATATAAGTAACCAATGTATGCGAGTTTAAATATATATACATTGTCAAACATAAACTATAGATGTGACTTATTAACATTTTATGTATTATTGATATATAAATACCTGTTTGTCCTTCTAGGAACTCTGAGCAACATGGTGTAACGTTTGACACTATCTCAATACGATCTCGTTGTTTTGCAGTTTTCTCCATTTTTTCAGGACATCCTTTTTCTATGTACGTATCAGGAATTTTTGTCTCAAATCCATATTCGTCAATGCATGACTACAATCAAAGAATACAATAAGATTTACCATCGTTTGGGGTTTACAAAATGCTTATTCTATAAAACGTTAAACGTTTAAGCATTCATAGATTTTAGTGTCACGTATGTTTTTATGTTTTCCTGAAACGTTCATGTAACATTAGAACTATTACTGTTATAATGAACTTTAGAATACTTTACAAAGACGTATGGCAGCTGTTTGTATGTCTATAGTAGGAAAAGTGGTTATTTGGAGTAAGCGTTTCAGAGGGCATCAGAGTAAAAACTTTTGTTTCAAAGAAATGTTAGATCATAAGTAAAAAAACCTGGTGATATCAGTTGTCACGGGGGAATTTAATTTTTTCGTTTCTATAAATATATCATGTACTTATGTGTCAGATACAATTGTGTGTGTGTCTGTGAGTGTTTGTGTTTGTGTGTGTGTGTGTGTGTGTGTGTGTGTGAGTGTTGGTGTGTGTGTGTGTGTGTGTGTGTGTGTGTGTGTGTGTGTGTGTGTGTGTGTGTGTGTGTGTGTTCACTGTATTCATCAATAAGAGTGTTGTGTATTTTTAGATATTTGAAAATGATCAACTTACCATAGACATGGGATAATGATATGTCCATGAACTGGCCTTTACCAGTGAGTTAGTAATGTCCACCGTTTCTACACCACAAATTTGTTTCAACAGATTTTCACGACTGTAAAAAGAATGATCACCAAAGCTTGAAATTTGATTCCCTAAATAAAATGGTTTAAACATAAAACATCTTATTTAAAAAAGTATAAATTTTTAGGATGTCCAGAACACAGATACAAATCCGGCAAAAATGGACAAACACGGACCTCTGAAAACCAAGAGGTGGGATCAGGTGCAATGGAGGAGTAAGCATCCCCTGTCGATCGGTCACACCCGCCGTGATTCAACAGTCAAGTCCAAATGAAATACGCAAGGAACGAACCCTCGTCACAACTGGCACAGACGTTTCAACAACCGCCAATAGATTTCAACTCAATATTTCACTTAGTGAAATAGAGTAATCGCAAACAAAACTATTAAATTGTTTAATTTTTAAAATGATATAATTCCATTGATCATACAGAAATTAAAGTGGTTGTGAGGAATTACTATCATGTTCTAATTTTGTGATATTCCTGGATTTTACAAAAATCAGAGAACATGACAATTTCTCATTTGGTTAAACCTTTGATAAATCAAAAGGGGGGACTTGATAGTAAATAAAACACAATACGTAGGCAATATTTAAGTATAGATAAAACATAAAATTGCTCAAGAGGACCTTTTCTGTAATTAAGAATTTTAATTTGAACTCGAGTTTTAAATAAATGAATTTATCCGAGAGAAAGTACGGGTGAATGATCTTTCGAGTGAGACAATAAATCGAGGTTACTTGTCACTAGTAGGCGAGGTACGTTAACAGAAAAAGCCTCGCATAAGTCAAAATGTGTGATAATCCCTCTCCTTATAAGTGACAAATAGCAATACTGAGCTTAAAACAACAGTTTGGTTGTAAAGAAATGATAATTACCATGATGTTTGGTAGATTAATCTTTTTACTGTGTCTTTCAGTCCGTCAAGACATGATTGAAGGCGTTCGGCAATTTCTGAAGAAACACGTTGCGTATAGGCAGAACATTTCTGAAAAATAAAGGTGTAACTATAAATATGCGATTTCTTTTTCCTTGAATTGTTTTGCAAAAAAAAAGAAAATTCTGTTTGACATCTATCCCAAATCACCATAAATGAGTTTATGAGCAATTTATATAACGGACAAGTTAAATCAGTGTTTTATCATTTAATCTGTAGATTGGTTAAGAGGGTCAATAACTTGGCATGGATGATGCACCTCTTTGTGACGTACCATTATTCTTGATAATAACTAGTAGCCCTGTAAAATCTATATACATAGCCTTAGTATTTTACGACCAGAGAGAGTGATTACTAAAATGTATTGTTCTATACATTTTACATGTTAGTAAAAATTGTTTATTTCCTATAACGATATCAAATTAAAATGCATTTATGATGCTTCCCCTGATTAAATAGTGAACTGTACCACCAGTATACTATACAGTTTTATATACTTAATATGTTAACATGTATTATGAAATCGCACGCACAGCGCAGGACAGAGATCAACAAGAGGCGGAAATGTTCTGGTTTGTCACGTGAGGTCTCGCCCTCCGATTCAAAACTCTTTAACTCTAAAAGTGCAACATATCATATTATGAGGAGGACTTGCTTAAGAGTCTTTTAAAGAAGATTAAATTGTTTAATAGTACTCGAAATCGGACAGGAACTTATCTCTATGTGTCAACCAGTCAAGAAGGTTGTCTACAGAGATGTAAACTAATGACGTTATCTTTCTCTTTAGATAGCTACGGATATGTATTTGTTAAACATCATTTTACCAAATCTCATGACATTTTATTATTTTTATCTATCATCAAATATTGCTATTGAGTGATTACATTTTTTATAATGCGTTCCCAATTAACACGCACAAGGTTCAAAATGAGTCTCAAAGACCGAGGTCCTTATATAAACAATACAACATCCGCATAGAACACACTTAAACGTTTCAGAGACTGAGGTCATTATGTAAACAATACACCATCCGCATAGAACATACTTAAACGTCTCAAAGACTAAGGTCCTTAAATAAACAATACAACATCCGCATAACATAAGCTTAAACGTCTCCGAAAACAATATTGATATTTGTAGGCCGATCTAGTCATGTTTATATAAAAATCTCAGATACCAAAGTATAAATCAATAGGATGTCCTGGACATAGATACAAATCCGGTAAAAATGGACAAACACGGACCTCTGGAAACCAAGAGGTGGGATCAGGTGCCATGGAGGAGTAAGCATCCCCTGTCGACCGGTCACACCCGCCGTGAGTCCACAGTCAAGTCCAATGAAACACGTGAGGAGTGTATCCTCGTCACAATTGGTACAGACGTCTCAACAACCGCCAACGAAAAGGCAACTCAACATTTCACTTAGTGAAACAGAGTAGTCGCAAACAAGACTATTATACCGACCATAAAATTTGCGGAACGTTGACATTAAACGCGGTTTTCGATTTCCCTGTGTCAATAATGTGTCAGTGAGTAGTTTACCTCTGTATATGAAATCTTCATATGTTGTGCACGCCCTGGCATATCGGATCATTTGTGAAATATAAACTCCATATGCAGGTGACTGAGGGATATTACTACTTAAATGTGGAAAATTTACGATGGGAAAGCCGAAATCGTCGCGTTTATCGTATAGCTTAGTTGCTAATTTCCCGTCTGTGTTTATATTAAGTAAAATGTCTAAGTATAAAGCGTGTGTACTTGATTCTGTTGTATCTTTAATTTCTAGTTCGCTGGGATATATCGCATTGACATATGTATGAAAATTGTCATTATTAATTGACAAAACGTCGTCGATATATCTAAATGTCAAATTAAAGGACACCGCTAACTTTTTCTTCTTTTGATTCAGCAGTTTCTGAATGAAGTCTGCTTCGTATGAATAAAGGAACAGGTCGGCCAATAAAGGAGCACAATTGGTTCCCATAGGAATGCCGACAGTTTGTTGAAAGACCACGTCTCCGAACATTACAAATATATTGTCTATTAGAAATTCCAGCATGTTTTTATATCAACTTCAGTATACTTATGTGTAGAATCAGAGTGGTGTTTGACGAAATAAGTATCCTGATAGCCAATCACTAGATATTTAAATTTTCGGGTACCACCTTTAGTGAAAAAGCAGTTGTCTATGATGCTAAAAAGTCTTTCTTTTAATTTTTTATGTGGAATAGTAGTGTAAAGAGTAGAGAAATCATAAGTTTTGATACTGTGAATTCGAGAAAAATTGTGTGCCTTCAAATTTTCTAAAAGCTGTTTAGAATTTTTAAGTATCCACATCTGATTTACACCGCTTCTGGAATAAGCAACTGTACAGTATTTTTGAAGTTTCTCCTTAACAGCTGTCAATATCTTGGTAAGGAGTAAAGATAAAGGTTTGGTAGAACATTTGCTGGATCCTGCTATGTATCTTTGCTTATATGGGTTTTTATGAAGTTTAGGTATCCAGTATAAATGTGGTAGCTCGAAATCGGTCTCCGTTGTAGGTATATCAAATGAGTGTAATACGGACACGTGATTTTGAAGGATCTCGTCCTTTGAAAGTGAGCTACGTGTGTATGTAGGATTTCCAGAATTCGTATTAAACCCAAGTTCTTCTAATAAACAATTATAGTAATGTGCCTTACAAATAAAAACTATATTATTTGAGGCTTTGTCTGCTGGTACCAGTACATATTGGTCATGTAACCTATCCAGTTCAGTTACTACTTCTGGATCATTAAATACAGAGGGATAACGTGTTTTCATAGTCCCTTTAAGTTTTCGAATACGAGATTTTATCAACCATCGTATGGCTTTCAGCCATTCAGACAAAGTGTCTGGTTCTACGTCTTCATGTTTGGCCCATCGTCTGGCATAATCTTCGACATAACTAAACTGAAATTCTGACGCCAATTAAAGGAACGGGCTTCCCGGTATTTAGGGTCCCTTAAAATAAGATTTTTGAGGCTTTCATTTTCAACAATAGAAACGTCGCCGGTAATGACATGCCCGATAGTATTGTATTTGAAAGGAGATGAAGCACATGAACATGTGACAGTGTTGTGTAGAAGATGGTTGATGTCTAGGCACTGCAAAACCTGTTTGTAATTTAATAGCTTGGAGGCGTGCTCTTCAGTTTAAAATATGGTGGAATACAGGACTGAATTTTATTGTGATTTAGAACATTGCCAATGTTTAAAGCGTCTATGCCTTTATTTGTAAATTTAAGTTTAAGGAAAAGACGTTTCTGTTTAGAACAGTCATCGTTTGTAACGCGTGCAGGCTTAAACAGCCTGTGATAAGCGATGTCCATTATAATGGAGTTCAGTATGTATTCTGGGGTTGAAGAATCCGTGTAGGGGTTCATTCTTGCTTCTTGAAAAAAGTTTATTGAGATTTGTAAAAGGAACAGAATAAAGTTTGCTGCGGATGTGATGAAGACCCAAATTTTTTGTTAACGTAAGGTAAAAGAGATGAAAAAGTGACATCATGTATGTAGGGTCGGTTGTATGAACGATGTCCGTGACTTCGTTTACGTCTTACGTTAGAATTAAAAAGTTCCACCACATTAACACCATTACACAGTGGGCTTTCTCATGGTTATGTTTAATTCCTAAAAAAAATCAAAAACATACATTTACACAAATATAAAAAGTTTATACCACACAAAAGTATGTGAGTGTCTAAAATTGTACAATGGACACGCAATTAAGACCTAACTGACTGACTCTGGTTAGTAAGGTGTTATAGCTCAACCTCGCTATTAATACCACCTATCTGACTTAAAGTGGTCTGATTAGAGAGATGTTACAGTGGAACCTCAGTGTTAAGACCACCTAACGAACTGAATCAAAGTGGTCTGATTTGAGAGGTGTTGCAGTGGAACCTCGCTATTAAGGCCACCTAACTGACTGACTCAGAGTTATCTGATTAGTGAGGTGTTACATTGGAACCTCGCTATTAAGGTCACCTAACTGACTGACTCAAAGTGGTCTGATTAGTAAGATGTTACAGTGGAACCTCGCTATTAAGGTCACCTAACTGACTGACTCAAAGTGGTCTGATTAGTGAGATGTTACAGTGGAACCTCGCTATTAAGGTCACCTAACTGACTGACTCAAAGTGGTCTGATTAGTGAGATGTAGTCTCGTAAGTGAAGCTTTATACTTAACAAATATTTATCAGGAAACCGGAATCTATTGGTCTGAAATATGTGGTGGTCTTTTATGTAGTCTGTAGGCGAGATTCCACTGTTATTAAACGTGAGCATACCTTTTCCATGTCGGCCCGCAGCGCCCTCTCTTTACTTTTACATTTGTTAAGTGCGTGCCAAATTTCAGATCTTTTTGATTTTCTAGTTGCAAGGGAGGTCTCGAGTTCTTTTATGGACTTATCACGTCTTGCAAGTTCTTTCTTAGATACTTTATTCCGCAGGTATTCTCTGGACTTAGCTGCCGTATCTACCATTATCTGATACTTGTTAGTTTTACTGTTACATATCCATTATTCCTGGAAAAAATATATATACATGTTATTTTCACATGAAAGAGACATGAATTCCATTTTAAATGGTGGTTTCCTATTCGAGGCAAATTCAAAACAGCAATGTTCGCACTTGGAACGAGGCTGTCTTCATACTATCTTCACATTCCTTTGATCCTAATGCATTTATATGGGCCAATAATAAAGTTGATGCAATTCCTTTCATACAGGTATTATCACTCGCCGATATTTAATTGATTCTTAAAATGAAGTTATCGGTTCACTTTAAATATCCGGGAATAAAAATTAAAAAATTGACAGTATCGATAAAATTTACCTCTTGAGTTTTCTGGACTTCCTTAACAGTTTGGGCATGGATCTGTGTAAGTCTGACAACACTCTTTGCCTCTCGAGACAGATCATTTCTCAGTTCTTTGTGAAAACTGGAAAAAAATGTCGTACTGATTGCTTTGAAAGAAAGACCTATATTTGATCATTTGACTTGAATTCGAAGTAGAGGGGAAATTATTTTCATAAATCATATATTACGGTTTACCTGGTTCACATCTAGTCGAAATATACGTGATACATAGGGCCTATATGATATTTTACAGTCCATGCTGTGACTGTTTTCTAGACGAATCATATGTGATACATAATGCCTCTATGATATTTTACAGTCCATGCTGTGACTGTTTTCTAGACGAATCATATGTGATACATAATGCCTCTATGATATTTTACAGTCCATGCTGTGACTGTTTTCTAGACGAACCATATGTGATACATAATGCCTCTATGATATTTTACAGTACATGTAGTGAGTGTTTTCTAGACGAACCATATGTGATACATAGGGTCTATATGATATTTGACAGTCCATGCTGTGACTGTTTTCTAGACGAATCATATGCGATACATAATGCCTCTATGATATTTTACAGTACATGTTGTGACTGTTTTCTAGACGAACCATATGTGATACATAGGGCCTATATGATATTTGACAGTCCATGCTGTGACTGTTTTCTAGACGAATCATATGCGATACATAATGCCTCTATGATATTATACAGTACATGTTGTGACTGTTTTCTAGACGAACCATATGTGATACATAGGGTCTATATGATATTTGACAGTCCATGCTGTGAATGTTTTCTAGACGAATCATATGTGATACATAGGGCCTATATGATATTCTACAGTACATGTAGTGAGTGTTTTCTAGACGAACCATATGTGATACATAGGGCCTATATGATATTTTACAGTACATGTAGTGACTGTTTCTTTGTCAAACTCTCGGCACTCATACCATATGATAGTCCTCGATTTGCTTGTATGTTGCCTTTTTTAGATCTGATTAACTATACAGTTGTCTCGTTTGATATAATCTTTTTCCTATAGAGAGATAGTAGAAATTATATACATTTATATTACAGAGTCAAAAGTTTAAACTTTATCTATTTTACAGTGATTAACAAACAAGTTAATGCAACTTATATAAAAAATCCTCGTTGGCTGTGATATTTGTGTGCGAGGGTCTTTGTTGTTGGAGAAAACCGGAGCAAAAACCCCCGTGTCCGAGTTGACACCGCCATACCATCTTACATACTCATCTGTCAAATCTAAAGATCGAACTCGGGTCGCATTGGTCAGAAATGAGTGCGGCGTTACTCAGACATCGAAAAACATGAACGTGTGTCGACAAATATCTAAGTCACCGTTAAAAAGACCGTTAGTTGTTTCTTCTTTTATATCAAGGCAATAATTAAACGGCTTTTATATATATCGGTGAAAAGGCAGAGTTATAGACGACAAATAAAGAATATTTACCATTAATAACAGTTGTAGCAGTTCAAACTGTGTGTGTGTGTGTGTGTGTGTGTGTGTGTGTGTGTGTGTGTGTGTGTGTGTAAATGTCTTACGTTTTAACAGTCTTCGCTAGTTTCTTTTTAAGATGATTCGGAAAGCTTGTATTCTCAAGTTTTGTTTTGTCCTCGTTCTGGTCATCCAAGGACTCGGACACAATATTTAGTAGCACATGACATGCCAGCTGGCGCAGTTGAGTGTATATGATGGATCTATATGCGTCATCTTTAATATAAAAAGTATTCGAATTTATAAACAAAGAAACGGTGAAAGTAAATCTAGAAGTTTGAATTAAACAGAAGTAACGTAGATGTATATCCCCTCGGTTACATATTTGGTATCGATATTGTTAAGTTCTTATGAAATGCATTTTTGGCAAAAACTTTTAATTTTCAAACGGATAAATTTTATCAATCAATACGGAAATTCAGACATTTTATGACTTTTACCCAGTGCTAACCAGCCAAATCAATTAATATCCTTCGACAGTTAAAATAGGAAAATCTCAGATACCAAAGAATTAAAAGGAAGAGTACTCCCATCGAATATCATACATCATATAAATAAGACTTAGAGATCAACACTCTAGTAGATCAACAGTCTAAGGTGCCTGGGAGGTGACATAATAGTAAAAAATATATTCCGAGTGAACGGAATAAAT
Organism: Atrina japonica; assembly: GCA_030159075.1. NCBI lineage: Eukaryota > Metazoa > Mollusca > Bivalvia > Pterioida > Pinnidae > Atrina > Atrina japonica. The sequence continues at coordinate 403,812 of BROG01000292.1, read as the reverse complement.
ATTGAGAGAAAAAATTATTCCGTGCGAACGGCATAAAATTATTGAGAGAATTTTTTTCCTAGCGAAGAAAAGAATTTTTTCGCTCTCTTTCAATAATTATTCCGTTCCCACGGAAAAAAAAAACAATTCACCACTATCTCACCTCCCGGGATCTGTACAAAAGTAATCGTTATAATAGATTATAGTTAAGAATAAGGAACATGCATCCAAGAATTATATTTTAAAACATACATTCAGTTATAAGCGTCACAAACCTTTTGCAGATTTCCCACCATGAAGCTTCGCCAAAATCGTTTTAGCTGCATTTTGATTTGCTGTAAATCTGTCTTCCTGTGTCACGATTGACGCAGCCTCGCTTAGAAAAGCAAATCTGTCGAGACTGTAGAAAGGTTGAAAATGCATTATATGTCATAGGCGTCGGAGCCGGGGGGGGGGGGGGGCTAGGGGGGGCTTAGGCCCCCCCTTTTTTTGCAAAGATAGGCATAGGTGTGTTGAAAATTGGGGCTTAGCCCCCAAGACGTTTCTGGCGTGTGTGTGTTTTAAGTTGGTTTAGCTCCCCCCCCCCCACTTCTGGCGTGTGTGTTTTAAGTTGGTTTAGCCCCCCCCCCACTTTCAATTTGCTTCCGACGCCTATGTATGTGTATATATATGTGTATATATATATATATATATATATATATATATATATATATATATATATATATATAAAGGCCACGCAGTCCTTTCATTAAAACGAAATATACAACACACACACACACACACACACACACACACACACACACACACACACACATGGTACGGACAGATTCTTAGTAGGGGGAATTTAGATACATAATATTAATCTACCTATAATATGTTCTATTACACTTGCAAGATTTCATTTTTGATACATATTTTAGCAAATATAAATACTGTTTTCAATAATGAATGATACACACCATTTCTTCGTCATTAATGCAATCTTTTGTACATCAATTATATGTAATTTTTCCATTATTTTACTCTAAATTTTCAAAAACTCAGAAGATTCTGGAGCTTGTGAAAAACACGTCTTATCGGTGTTGATAGGAAGACATCAACAAAAACATCAATGCTTTGTTACGTCATCATCACATATAATCACGCGGGATTCCCCACATTACGCGACAATCAAAATTTACCGCATTTGTCAATAAACATATTACATCGCGCAAAACAGTACTGGGATGCAGAGGTCATGGCAGTGAGATTAGCGGCTAATGTTTAAGGTTATATACAATATGTCCCGTACTATTTTACAAAATTGAAGATAAGACACTTGACCAGAAATAAAGACAAAAAAAATTAATCAAATGTTTGTTTCTGTTTTTCATTGTAGTTTTACGTGTCATTAAGAAGTGTTACTTTTGATCCACAGTTGTGTAACTTGAAACATTTTGTAAAAAAATATTGATACACACCATTTCTTCGTCATCAGAGCTATCTTTTGCACATCAATTATGTGTAATTTTTCCATTATTTTACTCTAATTTGCCTAAAAAACTCAAAATATTCTGGAACTTGTGAAAAACACTTCTTATCGGTGTTAATATGAAGACATCAACACAAAACGTCAACGTTCTGTTACGTCATCATCACGTTAAATCACGCGAGATTTCCCACAATACATGTCAATCATAATTTAATGGATTCGTCAAACGATACGTATTGCTCAAGGCCGAATCTTAAAAAGTTTACAAATGTGATCGATTTTTTACGTGCACTTAATATAATTTTGTCATTTGTTAAATTTAAATTGGAAATTTAAGAGTGAGCATCACTTGCAAATTTCCAATTTAAAATTTAACAAATGACAATATGGAGACTTCTCGAGTTACAGGTGAAAGATCATATTTTTTTTCTTTGTGATTCAATGAGAAAGTCCTAACGTCATTCTTTGTATTGTCAAACGAGAGAATTAGTTTTAAATTCTAATGCCAAAGCTCAATTTTTTCGCCGCAATATGTCGAATTCTTGGCGAAGGCGATACCATTTAAAAATGTAGGTGCGATCAAATATCGGAAATCAATCCCGAGATTGATTTATATTTATAAACCACCACGTGCTTTACTGGGCGGAAACAAAGAAAACTAAATATAAAGTTTAACTTTTTAGCTGTTGATTTTTCCGATTTAATTGGGATTCTTTAAAGGTAACACACTTTCAGGGGATTTCCCGCCAGTCCGAACGTCCACTAGTCCGAAGGTTCACCAGTCCGATAGAAAAAGTCGGAAGCGGAGAATTCGGGTTAACCCGGATCCGAAGCTCCACCAGTCCGACAGAAAAAAAAGCTGGGGGTGAGGATTGGTGTAGATTCGAATCCGAAGATCCACTTGTCCGAAGGACGACAAATCCGAAGGCCCACTTGTCCGAAAGATTCACCAGTACGACAGGAAAAAGCAGGAGGGTGAGGATTGGGATGGATTCGAATCCAAAGGTCCACTAGTCCGAAGGACGATCAATTCGAAGGCCCACCAGTCCGAAGGTTCACGAGTCCGACAGAAAAAGACATAGACGAAGGATTGGGGTTGATCCGGATCCAACTTTCAGACTTCAATAGCAGAGTTATGAGTAGGTGGACCGTCCCCGCCTTACTCTACTTGAGTGCCGTGTGATTTGTCTTTTAGCGCATTTCTTTAAATGAAATCATATATTCTCTAGGATTTATCAACTGCATTATGCACACAGTTGGAACCAATATATAGTATAGAATACTGCGTAAAATGAAATATAGCTAGCTGTTAATATATAATGAAGTAGTATATGTCCCACACTTAAGCCCACTTCGCCAATTAGGTACATGTCCAACCACACAAGTTCCTTCTTTACTAGGTTAAATTCAAGCACGAAAGTCTCTAACATTACCTGGTTAAACACAGCCACGAAGGGATTTATTTTACTAGGTTAAAATTCAAGCACGAAAGTCTCTAACTTTACCCTGGTTTAAACACAGCCACGAAGGGATTTATTTTACTAGGTAAATTCAAGCACGAAAGTCTCTAACTTTAGACCTGGTTAAACACAGCCACGAAGGGATTTATTTTACTAGGTTAAATTCCAAGCACGAAAGTCTCTAACTTTTACCTGGTTAAACACAGCCACGAAGGGATTTATTTTACTAGGTTAAATTCAAGCATGAAAAGTTTGACGAAATTTCTTAATTGAATGACATAATATAGTGGGTTATAAATATTTTTCAAATTTGAAAAATATTAAAAAATTTGAAAAATCACTTAAAGAAATTATTTTCCTATATTAAAAAATTTGAAAAATCGCTTAAAAAAATTATTTTCCTATATTAAAATATGTCTTCGTAGTATTGGAATGGAACCTAAAGAGGTAACATTGTGTCAAATGCCTATTCATACAGGTAAAGTCCGTAAGGGACCGTGTCCTCATAAACATGTAAAGAATTCTATTTTTTGTGGTTTCCATAATCATTATATGAAAAAACGCGAGTATCGTCCTCTATTTATTATGTGAAATCTTGTCATTTAATGGATGTCCGATTATAATAATATTCAACCCTAAATGTCCTTCTTGCGATAATAGAAAACAAAGAAAAGCCATTATTATTATTTAAAATATAGAGGAGAACCTCATACGTGTGGAAGACCCCGCAAATACTAATTTATATTTACATAAATATAAATTATCGTGAATAAACATGTATCCTGTGGGTTGTTCCGTTCGTAATATTAATTTAGAATGTTTTATTTTGAGATAATTCGTATTTTAGGCTCGATTTTTCTTCATTGGGAACTATACTGTTTTCTTTCAAACATTTCGTTAAAGCTTGATTCATCCTTAGTAAAAAATAATGCTACCCATTTTATTTGACTGCGAAAATCCTTAGAAGCGCTATTAATATCTCTGAGTTAATATCCACACGGGACTGCTCCAGCGTGTCTTCCAGAAAAAGCTAACAGGGATAATGTAATCCGCTTTCTTTTTTTATTTGATTCGTTTATGCAGAGCAATCGTCTAATATGTATAACGTAGATGTTCCCCTTATATTTTTCGTAAAAAAATTTCAAAAGTTCTTGTATTTTTTTCTTCTCTCGTTTTTAGAAATGGGGTTAACGATGAGAACACGTTTCAATCTCTAGGATTTCTTACGTCATTTCCAATCCATTCTCTAGATTTATATGCTATTGTTGAAATCTATGGAAGGACAAAGTATGATAATGTGTTCGAAGAAATTATTATATTCGTTTTCTAATAAATCTAAAATAAATTCCGTTTTTTCCACATCCGGTCGCACCTACGTATCAATGGCACAATGAGGTTCTTTGATGTACATTTTTTATATACTAATTAATTTATAATTTAAGATATTACACACTCGCGAAACGACCGTTTGACATGTTAATCTGCCCATCTTTTTACTACTACAAAAATATAAACATCCAAGGGATCAAGTATCAGTTTCTGGAGTTTTTCTCTCGATTCTGACGGAAACGCCTTCACTAATGTTCTGAAGTTTACGTCCCGTGCCGTGTAGATAATTTTCTGGTGTAGTTCTTAAATCTAGCCAGAGAGCGTAATGATCTTTGAGATATTTTCCTAGAGTTATTTCGCTTAATATTAGTTCTTTGGCAATTAATTCTGTAACATTTTCGGCGATTTATAGAGAAGCCGAGAAAAACTTTTAATTTCTTCAAATTGGTGATATGGTCTCATCCCAGCAGAGAAGAGTTAGGTTTGGTTGTCCCTCAATAGTTGTTTCTAACTTTGGTGATTCTAGGATTATAAAATTTTTCAGGATCGTTTTTTAGAAATATCTTTGAATAGAAACAAATACCAGAGAGAGATCGCGCTGGGGTGTTAATTTGATACTTGAGGATGCTATCTGATTTACTCATAGTTGTTTTGCGATATCTTAATATTTGATTGAAGTAATAAGCATGACCCCCATTATATCTTTGTTTGATACTACGAGCTAGAGTGGCGTCGGTAATTTTTTCGAATTCCAAAGCGATGTTGGTGGCCTTATAACTTATCTCTTTATCAGCATCGTCGGGATCTGTCAAGACGACGTGTTTGGCATCATTAAATGTTAGCATGTATTCCAGTCTATCTTGTAATCCTGCTTGATAAAATGGTTCACTCGTCTCCAAGATTTCGAAAATCTAAGGGAATGCAAAAACGATTCCTGATTGCTGCAAGAATTTCGTCGTGTTCGTTTGTGTTTAGAGGTAATGAATAGGTGGTGGTTTTTGGCTCTTACTATATATTTAGATCGTTAGTCTGTATTCCCTGATAGACCATATTACGATCGTTCTATTTTCCAAAGATCATTATAGATAAAGAATTTATCGGCATCGTCAATTGTTTGAACGGTGTGTCCCGAAATCTTTACCCTCTAATTTTTTTAACTATGTTACGCCCCAGATTATTATAAACACCTGTTTTTAGTGAGATCACCACCTTTAACAGCGCTTTCCATATCAAAGCAAATAATCTCGCACTTCTTGGAACGATGACATCATTATCGCTTCAATTTGGAATTTGGAAAGCGAAACTGTCAACGTTTGGTTTTCCTTCAATATTAGAAGGATTATGAGAAACTGTAACTGTTTGTCTAATACCTTTTACACCGAATGGAGTACGTAATTATTCCTATCGGGATTTAGAATGCTTCCGTAATTCATCATCTTTTTTTATTATGTATTAAAAATTTAAAGCGTTTTAAAAAATGGCAGCAGAACCTCCATAAATTAGATTGATCTAAAGTTTAACAATGATGATATGACAAATGATTGATGATCAAGAGACATCATTTTATCAACAACGAGGGTGATACGACGTATGATAGGAATACGTCTTTCAAGGACGAAGATCTTAACTGGTTTGGACCATCTCCACCTATTGTTCCTCAGGGTGACCAAAGAGAACGTTTGAGAACTGAGGAACTCGTGGCCCGATGGAAAAGGGCAAAGGGGGCCGAACCTAATGAAAACGTAGATTTTAAATCTGATGAAAAGGGTAATTTATATTCAATTTTGGGGTGGTAAAGAGATTTTTATTAAATTATGACAAAGATACCAAGAATTTTCTCAAGCTGCGTTAAACGTTTGAAACAGAGGGTTTGAATACTCAATATCGTTAGAGACTTGGGTCTATACGAACAACTTCCTGGTATAAAAAAAAGGCAAGGAAATGTAAATACGATGATGTTAACGAGGTTTGCAGAAAATATGGAAATGGAGGTTTTTGACGAAACGCGAGTAAAACAAACAGAGGATGGTGTAGATAATGTATTGATTAGTATGCAAGAATTCCGTGAGGAAATAATTAAAGAAGATGCTGAGGAATTATTACCCATGAGAGAATTGTTGGGGTTAGATAAGAGTTTAAGAACTATTCGCGGTTCATTACGCATTCAAGAAGCAAAAAAGATGGAATTAGAACGCATGTTATCACAATGGAAAGAAGACCTAGAAAATAATCCTGGTGACAGAGAACGCATCGAGAGGGAAATATCCAAAATGCAAGGTCAATTGGATGGTGTGAATGAGAGTATCAACAATTCTCAAAGGACAGCTAAAATCTCAACTCACTACTATTAAAGAAACGATAATGGGATTGTTAGATGAGAATATTTCTTTGAGAGAAAGAATCGCGCGAATTTTATTTAGGAGAACAGGGAATCACTATTTTTAGTATTTTGAACCGCATAAGGTATGACCGTGGGTGTTTCTTAGTGGAATTATTACTTCCGGGAACGACAACGGTAGTACCTTCTCCTCCACCAACACCCCCTTCAAAAGGAGGAATACAAGAATGGCTCAAAAAACAATTAGACGCTGTTGGGAAATTACTCGCGAGATTAGCGACTAAATTTGGAGAAGCTTTACCAGGAATTTTAGGTGCCATTGTTTCCTGGATCTTGTCTACACTCGGAAAAACGACAATGTGGTTGGGAGAACATTTGTGGGTGTTGGGCATGATTGTTGTTAGTTGGTTGTTAACTAAGCTCGACAAAGAGAAGAAAAGAAAATAATGATAGAGCAAAAATAGCAGTCTTTTGACTTTCGTGAGCGTCTTGCAGTTGTTTAGGAGATGACGGTTTGATCTGTTTAGGAGATAATGGTTTGATCTGTTTAGGAGTGAATGTTTTTGCATTAAGCTTGCTATTTGTTCCTGGTTTTGTATTTTCTGGAGCGATTAATATTTCGTTATTATAATTAACTATATTTTTATCTATTTTTAGCTCCATATTGCTCGCTAGCATATAAAGCCCCGGATGAATGACAAAGTCGAAGTTTGGAATTTTGCATATCTTAGACAATTTTCGTAACGCGAAATATCGGCGGGTAAATCTAGAGGTTTATTAATTGCATCTTCAACATTAACTAAAAACTGTTCTTTTTTGCGCATCTAATGAAGTAGCACCACCGGTCTACAAATTGAGGATCTAGTTTGACCTTGAGCACCTAAAATTTGCCCCAAGCAAAAACACGAATGGATGCGTCTAATCTAGCTAAACCCGGAAGTGTGAATCCCTCTGAGCGATTCATGATGAACGTTGACCATTTTGTATTATACTTTCCAAAAAATAGTTCCCTTGATTTTCCAATCTGTAATTAAACAGACACACCAAATTCACGACAAATTCTTTCATATGCTGAAATATCTACAGTGTTTTGTGTAATGGTTTGAATCAGAATCACTAGGCAATGGGACTGATATTTTCCTTTAAAATCCTTTCTGATTTGATAGTAAAATGTGAAATTGAAAGAATGATTTAGATAATTTGTCTTTACCCCATTTCTAAAGTCACACCACATCCAGTTGTAGCACACCACACTGCAAAATTTAACTGGTTCTGCCAGAATCCTTCCTATGGAATGTTGGTACCACTGCTTCAACATGGCATAATATTTAGGAGTACCATCTTCGAAGATGTCTGGGAGTTATTATACTTTGACGAAAATATTCTCAAACGACGCGTGAAACTTTTTAGTCGTATTAACGTAAATGTCGAAATACGACAAATCCAAATCCCTCCGGTATTCGTAAACATTCATCTTTTATTTAAAAAATATAAAATAGTTATAAAAATAACATGTTTCACATCTCGTTACAAGAAATAGGAAAACCCGTAAAACTATCTCGATATTATAGATAACACGAATGATGAATGGATGTGTGTGGGCGTCAAGTCCCTTCGTTTCTGGAACAGTCCTGCACAACATAAAGAAAGACGTTGAAATAAAAATTTACAGACGTTAGCGAAAAACCGAAAGTCCCAAGTCGTGCACGCAGGGTCCTATATACATTTACCGACATAACGACGAATTCTCGCAAGATACTTCCAGAAGGTGGTTCTTGGACAAGACCACCATGAGATTAAGAATTGATTGTAGTGATATGAGGGTGGAAATTTCACCGGAACTTCGCAAGATTCTTGGTATCGGTCAGAATGTGCTTCTTGTCGGGTCCGTCTACACGAGCAATAGCATCAACCTGCAACCGGTGGAACTTATCAATATTCATTTAAACGTACTTGCCGAAGGAGATACTTTTAAAGACGGAAGTTCTAACGATGTAGCCCTTCTCTATCGTGCCCAACCGGTAAAATTTTCGGAATTGTACGAAAAAGACATCGAACGTCCCATGTTTTTAAAACTGAGAACGAGATCTCATCACAGAAATAAAAATAAGATTTAAAAGACGAAGACGGCAATCCACATCGATAATCATTGGATATCCCATTCACGTTCTATTAGAGTTTAAGAAAATCTGATAGTAATAAAAAATGTCTATGTCGGGATTTTATTATGAAGATTTAGAAAGAGAAGAACTGGCGGCGGAACTCTTAGAAAACATCAAAGAGGAAGTCAACGAATTGACTAAAAATCGTCGCATCATGAATATGTTCCAATTTGATATAAATAAAAACGGAAAAATCAAGCCTTCCTTTGGGAATGTCAATGTTATTCGACGGACACATATTTTCGTATTGGCTTTTTTGGGAGAATTGAGCGTGACTCTAATCGTGAATGACGTAGAACACACAAGACCTATCAAACAAAAACCCGGGAAAATTAGTCACATTAAATCCACCGCTACCCGTGAAATCTGGAGATATTTTAAATTTTGGTGTAAATAAAAGGATCAAAAGCCGAACGATAAACTGAGTCGTGGTATTAAACTTATAAATAATTTTGTTTTATTTAAAAAAAGATGAGTAAAAACGAATTATATCCTTCCCTAAATGAGGATTCTCAACAATATCGCTTTAAAAAAGAATTAGCGAAATAGAACAGAGAACGTTTCGTAGAGAGATAGAAACACGTAAAAGTATTAGAAAAAAATATAATAGAGTCATGAATACTGCCGAAGGTGTTGATGGAACTTTAATTACTGGAAGCATCGTCGTGGTGGGGATAGGATTATTTTTAGTTCCCCATAGCAGGATTACCTCTTCAAATTATGGCATTAATTGTAGGTTCCGTGGGTTTAGCAATGAAAGGAATAAGAAAAATATTATTTAAAAAATCTGAAAAACACTCGAGAATAGTTTAAACTAGCGGGAAAGTAAACTCAATTTCTATTTCAGATCTAGTGAGTCGTTGCATTAGAAGATGGGAAAATATCAGAAGAAAATTTGCCATAGTATCACACGAATTAACTAAATATCGCGAGATGAAAGAAAAAATATATTCTAAATGAAAATTTAAAAAAAAGTTTCATCGGAAGAAGTGGAGAATTTACGCAAACAACTACAAGACCGTCGTAAACAAATCAACATCTCGCTAAAAATAGAATATTAAAAAAATAATATCTTTGTAAAGTATAATAAAAAATGAAACGTTTTCACTGAAATAATTTATTTTCGTTTTATTGGGATTCATAATTTTTATGGATTTTGCTCGTATTTTTCGCAATTTTATATATTTTGAGATTGAAACGTTATAACAGAAACGGAAAGAGTTATAAGAAAACTTTTGCGTTCTTTATAAAAACATGAACGAATGAAGAAATATTAATGAAAAATATGCCCGTCACTGACATATCAACCAAAGATAGATTATCTGCTATAATAGGAGCAGGAAGACCTGTCCATTTTTTGGGAAAAGAAATCACCCCTTCCGATTTAGAAAAGATGAAAGAGAAAGAAGTAGAAAATCTAAATCGTTTATTAAACTCTAGACTCGGCATGCGTATGACTAAATCTATAGGAAATTCTCTCATCTATCTATATTCTCAAGGACTTAAAACAATTTTTTGATCTCAAAGATGAGCCTAAATTAATAGAGGAATTAAACGAGGATCCTTTCATAGATAATGCTATAGGAGAAATGTGTTTGTAATTTATATATCAAGCATACGGAGCTTATTTAGCTCCGTTAAGCATAGCCACTATTTCTAGTCGCCACGTTATAGGATTTAAAAAATCTGACTCTATAGAAAAACAAGATGTATCCAGAGGAATTAATAAAGGAGAAGCAAAAGAACCCGAAACGACAGGAAGCGGGGAGGAAGGGTGCTCAACGACGGTGGAATAGCAATGCTAATAGCCAGAATAGCAATGATAATAGCAATGCTAATAGCCAGAATAGCAATGATAATAGCCAGAATAGCAATGCTAATAGCCAGAATAGCAATGATAGTTGGAAATGGATAGCAGGCGGATTCACAATTATTGGATTGCTGATATATATAAAAAAAACAGAAACACCACCACCAAAACCCAAAGTTATTTCACTACCAAAACCCAATCCCCACGAAATGTTATAAATAATTTATTTCTTATTAAAAAAGATGAGTGAAAAAAGAATTAGTCAATACTGTCTATCATGCCGCCGTTAAATACAGGAATTGCGGTAGGATATGCACAACTTTTCTAAGAAATTCTTTAAATTATCGACCTCTCAAAAAATGGAATTCGATCCTAAAGATTTTGGAATGCTTTTAGTAGAATTTGCTTTGGCTAATTATACCAAGGACATGTTAGTTAAAAGAGGAATCATTCCCGCGGATATCATGAAATAAAATAAATGCGTTTTTCTTTTTAAAATGGCAACTATAGCGATGATGATCGGAGGTGCATTAGTTAACGCCTTAGCATTTTCGGGGTCACAATTTTTATTTTCAGATCACGAAGAACAAAAAAGACATGACGAGGCGATGGAAAAAATAAGTAAAGCCAGAGATCAATGGATTCACGAGCGTACAAAAAGATTAGATTTTTTAAACGAGAGACTGAAAAAAAGAAGGACACGCATTATATACTTATAAAGAAGTAGATTCTGCCATGTCTTTATACTCGCGAATTATGGGTGAAGATGAAATATCCCCGAACCAAAATTAAGCGATTTTTATCAACCTTCAGAAAAAAACAAAAAGATAGAGAAATTTTATTCGTGATCATTGGGAACCGGATTAAGTAATTAACTACGGAGTTAAAAAAATACGTCACATAAAATAAAATGGAAGAAATTTATAATAAACATTATTGGAAAGGAAAAACTGCAATCGGTAAATTAGCCAAAGTGGCTAAAGTCAGCGAAAAGGAGGCGTTTGATTTCCTGAAAAAACAAGACGTGTGGCAAATTTATTTACCTGCCCCCAAGAAAATCGTGAGACCTAAATTCGAACGTGTGGAAAAAAATGACGTTACGTTTCATCAAGCGGATCTATTGTTATTAACCGCACGATAAGGTGGTGTGGGGAAAACAAATAAATACGCATTGACATTAGTCCGACGTTGGTACTCAGATACAAAGAAGCAGAACTTTGAGAACTAAAAATTAGTGAAGAAGTAGCCGCCGCTTTAGAAAAAAATTTACAAAAGACATTTATCGTTTCCAAAAATTATACAAGTCGATCCGGGTCGCGAATTCATGGGTGCACGTCTCCAAACTCATGACCCGACACGGTGTTTAGAATAAGAAGGGGAAGAGTCGACCTTTCATCGCGACCAAGCCATCGTCGAACGATTTAATAGAACGTTAGGTGAACAGTTGTTTAGCTATCAATACGATCAAGAGATGAAAACCAAAAGACAGAAACAGAGAGAATGGGTGAAACGGTTACCAGAAGTCGTAAAAACGATCAACGAAGAAACCAACCCACCCCCAAAAGGTAAAACGCTGTCGATAAAGTGCAACCACCCATCAGTCCTTTTGCGAAAGTAAGATATCTGTATCAACCGGGCGAATTGGAAGGCGGTCGCAGAAGGGCCACCGATCCCATCTGGAGCGTCGACAAACACGATATAGACAGGCATTTCAGAATGCAAGGCATCGACCTGTATCAGCTCAAGGAACCGGCGCCTCAGAGAACGTTCGTCCGAGAGGAATTGTTGGTCGTCGTCGATTAAAAATTTCTTAATACTAATAAATTTTTAATATCCGTAGGGAAACGTGTCGTGCCCATCCTTCATCACCCGTTTATCGTAACACAACGTAAACTCTTTCTCCTGGTATCGATTCACAAGTTTTTTGGTTTTTGGAATCTCTAGTGATGGCGTTTTCCTCGAACGGTTGTTATCCTCTTACGTGTTTCTTTGACAACGTCGGTCATCGTGTCCTCGGTTGATGTAAAAGAGAATTTTCGTAATTCAGACTAAATCCCTTGACCTTGCACACCTTTTTACCTGCTTTCGTTTCGTACGAATAAGATTTGGGACCGGTGGCACACACGACGTTATTAAATCACCACCCAACTCATACCGTTAAATCACCCAAGTTATCACCCGTATCTATCGAGAGAACCCCCGTCGTCGCGATCTACGTACCAAACGCTATCGGTTAGTGACAAATCCTAAAACTCTATCGTCGAGTTTAATCTAACACGTTGTATAACATGGCTCTTGCATGAGCCGTTGTATAACACGCTATGAAAAATATTAACATCCTTACTTTTGTCGACGAATTGTCCCTTTTAAAATCGTAAGACATCTGGACCATATCATCGTTTGATGAACTGAATGTTGAGATTGTCTATCGTGTCATCCAATAATAGTTTTATAAAATTCTTTAGGTTCGTTTAACATATTTAGTTTGTTTGTACATATTAACTCTTTGACCAAATTTAACCCCAAAGAGAATTGAGACATAATTTAGAGATGGCCCGCATGCCAGGATTATACTCTATGGTACCCAAATCGATACCTAATCGTTCTTTGACCATTTTTTTTGTACTGTTCTTTCCGATTCGTAAGGTGTATCTGGACCCACCTTTAATTTCAGAACTTTCCATCTTTATTTTCATAAAGTTCTTAACGTATTCTTTGAAAAGGTCCGTGTCTTCGCTGGTGTAGATAAAAATTCCAAACTTCGTAAATTTTTATCTATCTTATATCCTTTATCCAACGCCTTAAATAACTCGGGAGTACACCACGTTCCCACAAAAGCTCTTTTCTCATCATTGTGTTTGCATTCCTTAATTTTTAATTCGGCACATGTTTTACATAACGGGAACAAGAGTTTTTTGGCATTTCCACATTTCATTTTTACAGGTAAAACAGGGAACGACTTTACACTTGACGAAACCCAACCAATTTCTATCAACATGATCGGGATTATATATTTTAGTAGGGTGTCCGACCGGATATGTCTTATAAAACTGAACCGTCGGATATAAACTAACAAAATCTACGTATCTCCCTTTTCTTTTCCTTTTAGAAATCGTAAATTAACTTGGTGACGTTTGTTCTAACCCGCCGAAAAAGGCATCTCGGGGGGGTTTAACGGAGTTTACAATATCTTTAATTTTTATAATCTATTTATATCGCATTCCCAAAACCTCCTATTAAATTGAAACCGGCACATTTTATTTTCTCGTTTTTCGTAGAGGTTCTTTTTCTAAGTGTTTCCAAATCTATTTGATTCTTATTATTTATGGTACCTCGCGCGTAACCACTTTTCACACCCGTGCCAAAAAAAAACAACCTTGAAATTCGTAAACCGTTCTCGTGTCTTCGCAATACCCGTCGACTTTACCGATGTCGGATAAAAATAACTTCACCGCCATTCCAAAGCGTGTCGAATGAAAACTCCATCTCTATCTGCCACATGATTCCAACCAAGAAATGGATTTCGCGCTGTAAGTATCGTGATCTTCGATATCTTTATGGATGGCTATCGTATTTTCGGGCATATAATTACTTTCTGTAGACAGCCATGCACACGGATGCTATCGTCACGTACCGTAGTGGGTCTATGTTTTTCAACTCAATAAAATCTTCCCTGAATTTTTCAACATGGACCGCCGTAATATATCAACGTCGGAAGTGCAGTACTCCTTCAATTCTTTCTGGAAATCAAATACGGGTTCATTTTTTTCGAACGTCATACCACTTTAAAAACTCTTTTCTATTTTGCACACTCATATAATCGAAACCGTAGTGTTTTTTTGCTAGGTAACTGCCCCACCCACGTAATTTTGGTTTACACGGTTTTTATTGAAATAATGTGGAAAATAAACCCTTCTTTAATTCTTTTAATCCAAAATCTTCGGAAACGCCGCCAGAGTAGATTGGACAAAATTTATGGAATCGATAAATCTAATAGTTTCCGACTTTCATGTACATTATCTTCGTACCATTGTAAATGCAATAGGGTTTAACATTATGTTCTACGAAATATTTTAACAAAAATTGCGCGTCGTAAGCTTTAGAATTATGTGCTATGAAAGTTGCTTTATTTTGTTTTAAAATAAATTCGCAAAAAAACTTCTACGGAGTAAAATTCGTATTGTCGACCCTCAAAATCTTGGCATATGATTAAATTTGGTATATGCACACCCGTGTCTTGTGTTGCTTCTATGTCGTAAAAATAATAATTTGTGTTTTCCTCTCGTTTTACAACTATAACATTTTTTCGTATTATCTTTAACGTAATCGCAAAAACGGGATTTTTACAAGTTCCCTCCTTTACATTGTTTTTGTAACATGAAACACGAGTGTTTCGTCATGTCTCCATATTGTTTACAATTCGAACATTCTGAATGACCACATATATGTTTTTTCAAGTCTTTGGTTATCTTGTCACACTCTAAACATTTCTGAACGATTAAACAAACCATGTCCATTTCACCGTCTCTCATACCTCTGACACGTTTATGTTCCTTAAAACATTCTTCGCCGAAAAACGCTCTGTTACAATCGTCACACACTTTCCTTTCTCCACCCTGGCAATCATAACCGAAGCACGATAAACACTTTTTAGGACATCTGTGGCGATCTCGTTTATCGTACGATTTTTTACAAAGATGACAGTAATTTCTTTTACTCAAAAAACCAGTCATCTTTGTAATCACGTCGAAGTGATTTTTATTCTTGTATAGATAGATGGCGTTGTCGTCACTTCCTTCGGACGTATAGACGATTTCGTTAAATTGATCACCATCCACTATGTTGATCTGCACACCCAGGTGATCGGCAAACGTTTTTACGTCTTCTAAGGTGCAGCCGTGATCACGGATGGGAACGTTCGCTTCTTCGTGAAGTTTTAACGATTCGTCCCCTTTGTAATTTACGACTCTCATTGAAACCGTGCCGAAGCTGCGAATTTGACCATTTATCTTTATGCTTGTTGGCCACCGCCGTCACTATGGCTCTTGCCAGGCACATGGTATCATCGTTTTTAATCGTGATGATGCTTCTTTTCGAGGACGAAGTCTCCTTTGTCACCGGTTCTTTGGGTCTCCCCTCCCCCCTCGGCATTTTCGTAGACATGACAGCTATTTCTACTTCGTTTATGGGTACTTCGTGATATATTATATAATCTTCCAGTTTAAAAAATATCTCAATGTCTAAATCATTCGAGACGTTGATATATTTCGTACTGAAAACTTTCGGGAATTTCTCATGATCGATGATGATGCGAAATTTATCACCGTTTTGTAACCCTCTATCGTCTATCACCGACCTTATGAGTTGTAAAAATAAAAAAGACAGAGAAATACTTTTGTCCATTTCGTCCTCATTGGTAATTAAAAAATGTCTCCAATTGACGACCCCTAATAGGACCACTTTATACATATCAACCACGGATTTAAACTTTAACGAGTTTAGCGAGAAAATTTTATCAAAACGGTAGAGCTGTTCTGTATGGATAATTTCGGGTCTTAAAGGAAATGTGGAGTGGTAATTCTCGACATCTAATAACGGTTGTAATAGACCTCTCGGGCGAGATCGGTAAACCTGATAATGATTCGCTAGCTCTAATGGGGGGATTTTTTATATCTATCAACTTTGCATTCAATCCTTTGGTAAATTTTGTTCCACCTTTCAATTTTAACGTTGAGTTCTTTAAATATCTATTAGTATTTTTACCATAATTTAATTTAATCCATTTTGTTTTTTTTTCACTATAGGCATATAAATTATCATCCTCAACCTTAAATTTCATAGATTCATCAGGAATATTCCTGGTTTTACTTTTCCATCTATCTTTATATTTATTAAGTATTAAATTTTCTCTTTGATCTCTTGAGATTTTGAGAATCAGAGACATATTTTAATATAGGAAAATAATTTCTTTAAGTGATTTTTCAATTTTTTAATATTTTCAAATTTGAAAAATATTTATAACCCACTATATTATAGTCATTCAATTAAGAAATTTCGTCAAACTTTTTCGTGCTTGAATTTTAACCTAGTAAAATAAATCCCTTCGTGGCTGTGTTTAACCAGTGTAAAGTTAGAGACTTTTCGTGCTTGTGAATTTAACCTAGTAACAATAAATCCCTTCGTGGCTGTGTTTAACCAGGTAAAGTTAGAGACCTTTCGTGCTTGAATTTAACCTAGTAAAATAAATCCCTTCGTGGGCTGTGTTTAACCAGGTAAAGTTAGAGACTTTCGTGCTTGAATTAAACCTAGTAAAAATAAATCCCTTCGTGGCTGTGTTTAAACCAGGTAAAGTTAGAGACTTTCGTGCTTGAATTTAACCTAGTAAAGAAGGAACTTGTGTGGTTGGACATGTACCTAATTGGAGAAGTGGGCTTAAGTGTGGGACATATACTACTAATGAAGATAAACATATCTCGAGAAAATGAACTAATAACCCCCCCCCCCTCCCCGAAATATTTTTCATCCGACGAAAAAATATTTAGAGATAACGAAGTAATAAGATAAGTACTTCATTTTCTTAAGAGTGGATCGTGAAGATTCCACCGTTTTTCTGCGGTCGGAAAACAATACACAGGGTGACAAAATAATATTTATTGAATCCTACAAAGATCCAGTAAACTTTTAATTTACCGGACTTAAATATGCTCCCGCGGCGTTCAAGGCACACTTGCATGTGTGGCACAGAATTTTCAATTACTCGCATGCATTCCTCTTTTGGTATTTTCCTGATTGCTGTGAGAGGTATTTCAAGTATGATGTGTACCAGAAGAACCCTCATACGATTGATGAACTGAAGGCAGCAATCACAACAAAAATCAAGACGTATTCAAGTGTGCCCCGAACGCCGCGGAGGCCATTTGGTACATATTTTGGAAATACCGTTGTCCTATGACATATTGGTAATTTGGAAATATTCCAAAATTTATGCATTTTGGAATTTTTAAAAAATACCAATATATCATAGAACAACATGATTTTTTCGCAAAGCGACCTAAATAACTAAAACTTTGGGGAATTCGCAAAGCGACCGAAATAACTAAAACTTTGGGGAATGGTCGTACACAGACTGAAGTTCAAGTCCAGCAAATTTAAATTTTGCTAGATCTTTGTAGGATTTAATAAATAATTTTTTTATGGATTCTGTTTTTATAATACTTAGGGCTTTCCATTACCCAGTGAAAAGACCTCTGTTTTGATTATTCGTTTTCTTCCCAGAATATTTTGTCCACACATTTATCAAATACAGACAAAAAACTTGCACCAATATTAGATCTAATTATACAGTTGTGCATGAATATTTTTCTAGGTCAAAAGTCAAGGCCGCAGAGGATAAAACGTCAAATTTTATGAACTACAAGAATTAGTGAAATTTACCTCAGTCTTTGCTCTCGACAATCTCCAAAACTTTTTCAAGGTCATCAAGTCAAGGTCACATACAAGAAGTCGCCAAATTTTATGAATTTACGTCAGTCAGTCTTCTGGACATTCTTCAAAACTGCATACTTTTTCAATGTCATCAAGTCAAAAGACAAGGTCACAGACAAGAATACGTCGAATTTTATGAAATTAGACAACAAGTGAAGGAATTGCGTCGGGAATATGAAATTTACGTTAACGAGTCTTCTCGACATTCTGCAGAACTGTAAACTATTGCAGGGTCATCAGACCAAAGGACAAGGTCACAGACATAAAGTTTTTGTCTCAACATTTTTCAGAACTTTATACTTTTCAAGGACATCAGGTCAAAGATCATTCTTCTTATTCTTTTTCTTCCTCGTATTTTTGTGAACACATTAAGACTTACAGGCTTTAAAGTAACAACAATAATGGATTACCATTAGGAGATGTGCATGGAACTTGCTCAAGGTCATTGGGTCAAAGCCAAGGTCACGGAGGTAAAAAACAAAATTTTATGAAATGAAATAATTAGTTTAAGACTGAAGCCAGGAGCATGAAGCTTCCGTCAGGAAGTCTCCTTGACATTTTCTAGAGGTATATAACTTTTCAATGTTATCAGGTCAAAGATCAAGGTTACAGAGACATGAAAACTTTAAATATTATGAAATTAGATAACAAGTGTGTCTTTAGGGATTCTCTTTTGACCAAATCTCAAAGACAATCTACAATAGATCTCAAAGAGTACCCCACATTAACCGGGAAAACCTGTGTATTTGTTTCGACAAAATCTAGTTTCATTTGTTATTTTCTTACCAATTCCAATTACTGACTGATTAAAATCCTGTCGTTATATTTCGCTCACTTGCATCACTACATTAACACCTGAATGCATACACAATCAGAATTCTTCAACCGGAAAAATTTTTACTGTGCCAGATTGTGACGTAATAGTGTGACGAACCTGTCTATTCTTGCTGATATTTTTTTTCTTTGATTTATCATTTAGTTTATTATAATTTTATTTATTTATCATTTATTTTCTAATTACCTAACTTTAACAGTACTAACCTCATTTAACAGTTTTAATATAGCAAGCTTCGACAGGTTCCGCTTGATTACATTGTGTCTTCGGAGGTACTTTTCTGTGAATTTTATTGGCTCGTAAAGTTATTCGGGTACTTCCGGAAAGTGTTACAATTATAAAACACATGTGACACAATGTTACGCTCTCTATTTCCCTTTCTTCGTCCTATGGATATGTTCGTGTGAGGTGAACTTCATTTTTATATCATTTCTAATCCTTCCTGTCTGTTGCCATCATTTACTTGACTATTTTGGACACTAGTCGTGTGTGTTTTCGCGTATCTTGAATATGTTTTAATGTTTTTGTTAATTTATATTATAATTTTATAAAGTGGTAATTTTTGTCGTCGGTCTGACACGGGGCACGAGGCGCTTGTGAAATAGTTTGAGTTAAGTAAAAATAATTACTATTCATTTTCATACTTTATTTTTAGGAAAATTGAAATATGAATGAGTGTTATTAGTTTACTTTGACGGTTTTTATTTGGCAATGTGTGGCCAGTAAAACGTATTCCGGTATGTGACCGGTTTTTCACGTGTTCAAGTGTCCCTAGGCTTAGACCTTCGGACAGTTAATTTTAGACCTGTTATTTTTGTCACCACTTCGATTTTGTGTTGTCTTCGTATTTTGGTTCTTATTTGTTCTAGTGTCTAAAGTCAATTTAATTGTCGTTTTATTTTCTGAAGGAGTTAGCCGGTCGGCGGTTATAGGAATCTGCAACCGAAAGGGGCAGTCGAACCCGTGTTTGTTTATATTTGTGACTCACCCGTGTGTGCGTGTGTAGTTCACGCTAGGGTGAAACGTTACAATAGTAAATTGCGTCATAATTTTGTGACGTTCCATTGTCTACTCCGTAACATTCGAGTTTGGTAAAGGAAAGTCGTGATTTATCATAAAATTACAACTGTAAACCTATCATTCATTTACAGTATACAATCAGTATATTTTCTTTGTTTTTTTTTTTCGAGAGCCGGCCTGGCTCAGTCGGTAGCGGGCTCGACTCTGGATCGTGAGGTCGTGAGTTCGAGTCCCGCAGGCGGCAGATTGGTTTCCTGTCTTTCGGATGAGACAGTAAAAACTGGAGGTCCCGTGTCACAGTAGGTGTCGGCACGTTAAAGAACCCTCACTGCTCAATGGCCGCAAGTGCCGAGCATAGGCCAAAATTCATATATTATATAAGTATATATTAATACCATTTGCATTTCTGTATCACCCTGGAGTTTTGAGGTATAACATGCATGTGAAGGCGACATTGATTGGAGAGAGAGAGAGAGATTCTTAGCCTTTTGATGTACTAAATATTGTATTCATTTCTCGTTAATGATCTTCAACGCTCAATAAGACCATGTTCACTGTACAACTGCATTTTATCATTTATTGATATATTTTGTTTATTAAATTTAAGGGTCCCCTTGGCCCGAGTGATCAGAACATCGCACTTTGAACCATGAGTCTCACTTCTGGTCAGCGCAGATTCAAGCCCCCTAGAACCTAAGCTGACTTTGTGATAACGTTTCTAGTGATCTTGCGGAAGGCCAATGGTCTCTTTACGGGTGATCGTGGTTTCTCCTCATTCATTAAAATATAAAAATCTCAGATACCAAAGTATAAATCAATAGAATGTCCAGGACAAAGATACAAATCCGGTAAAAATGGACAAACACGGACCTCCGGAAACCAAGAGGTGGGATCAGGTGCCATGGAGGAGTAAGCATCCCCTGTCGACCGGTCACACCCGCCGTGAGTCCACAGTCAAGTCCAATGAAACACGTGAGGAGTGTATCCTCGTCACAATTGGTACAGACGTCTCAACAACCGCCAACGAAAAGGCAACTCAACATTTCACTTAGTGAAACAGAGTAGTCGCAAACAAGACTATTATACCGACCATAAAATTTGCGGAACGTTGACATTAAACGCGGTTTTCGATATCCCTGTGTCAATAATTTGTCAGTGAGTAGTTTACCTCTGTATATATGAAATCTTCATATGTTGTGCACGCCCTGGCATATCGGATCATTTGTGAAATATAAACTCCATATGCAGGTGACTGAGGGATATTACTACTTAAATGTGGAAAATTTACGATGGGAAAGCCGAAAATCGTCGCGTTTATCGTAAAGCTTAGTTGCTAATTTCCCGTCTGTGTTTATATTAAGTAAAATGTCTAAGTATGAAGCGTGTGTACTTGATTCTGTTGTATCTTTAATTTCTAGTTCGCTGGGATATATCGCATTGACATATGTATGAAAATTGTCATTATTAATTGACAAAACGTCGTCGATATATCTAAATGTCAAATTAAAGGACACCGCTAACTTTTTCTTCTTTTGATTCAGCAGTTTCTGAATGAAGTCTGCTTCGTATGAATAAAGGAACAGGTCGGCCAATAAAGGAGCACAATTGGTTCCCATAGGAATGCCGACAGTTTGTTGAAAGACCACGTCTCCGAACATTACAAATATATTGTCTATTAGAAATTCCAGCATGTTTTTTATATCAACTTCAGTATACTTATGTGTAGAATCAGAGTGGTGTTTGACGAAATAAGTATCCTGATAGCCAATCACTAGATATTTAAATTTTCGGGTACCACCTTTAGTGAAAAAGCAGTTGTCTATGATGCTAAAAAGTCTTTCTTTTAATTTTTTATGTGGAATAGTAGTGTAACTGCCGCCACCATATAACTGAAAAAAATTGCTGAGTGTGGCGTAAAACACTATTCAACAATACCACTTTGAATCATACAAATTAGGAACTGTGTGATTAAAATCAACAAAAATTTGAACGATAATTAACATAGAAGGCAAATATAACATGGGTATATATTGATACATTTTGCATCTGTGTATCATCCTGGAGTTTTGAGGAATAACAATTACATGTCTGAGAAAGCGATATTGACATCGGAATTGAATTGATCTGATCACCGAAAACTATTCTTTTTGAAAGTAGAAAAAACACACACATGTCAGTTCCAAGCTTTGAAGGCATAGGCTAATTTTGCCAAAAACCATTAATTCTATACCTTTCATAAGTTGTAAGTGAAGTCCGAGAGAATGTCAGAATAAATCTAACGGTTATTTTAGCTCATCTGAGCCCAAGACCCATGCGAGCTACCGTCGTTTGTCGTTGTACAAGTGCTCGTCAAATCCTACGTAATGTATTTCAGTGAAACAAAGAACTGAAGGTCCCCTAAAACGTTTGTATTTTCTCGTTCTGATTAGGGAAAGAATATCCCCACCACAGCATCATTTTTCTGGGGCATTTTGACATTATTTTATTCATCTGAGCGTGTGCCTGAATATTGGTCTCGAGTTAGCAATTTATGCTAATATAATCAGCTTGTTTAACTGACCTAGACTATGGGACCGAAGTGGTAAACTTTCGGACTGGTGAACCTTCGGACTGGCTTTCGGACTGGTAAACCTTCGGACTAGTGAACCTTCGGATTGGTGGACCGTGACCGAATTTTAAAATTAGCATAAATCACAATTATACCTCATTCAGGAAATTATTTTCATAATGTTTCGGCTATACGGATCCTGGGGTGTTGAGCTATATCTTAGTTTAACGTTTACGTATGGGCTAAACTTTCATAAGTATACCATACTCTAGTATAGCCTAGACAGACCTTTCTAAATTAGCATAAATCGCAGATATCACAAGGGGTTGTACCTCATTTCGGCAATCTTTTATGCAGTCTTATACGGGTCTAAGGAATTTGAAACATATTTCAATTCAAGCTTTACATACTAGGTAAACCTTGCGTAGTTAACCCATAGTGAGAACTTTTAGCAACTCGTAGATCACTATATAAAATAGCCCCCAAATGAGCCGCCGTCCCCCATAGCGAGACCTTTTAGCAACTCGTAGATCACTATATAAAATAGCCCCCAAATGAGCCCCCCTCCCCCCATTTGTGGTATTTGCGATTTACGCTAATTTCACAGACCCACCAAGGCTATACTAGAATAATTTCCACTATGGACTGACCATGAAAGGTTAGCCAAGTATATCAACGTAAAATTAAGATATAGTCCAGATCCCCGTGACAGGTAAGACACTATTTGAAACAGCCCCCCCCCCCCCTAATTGTGATTTTCACGATTAATGCTAAATTCAATGGTCATGCCATGCTAATTTAGAATATTTCCCAATATTGACTAACTTTACAAAGGTTGCACAATATATAAACTTAAAATCAACTTAGTCAAAATTCCCTAGACCAGCGGAAAACTATGAGAAAGTGTCCCTAAATGAGCTCCCCCCTCCCCCGCCCCCTTTAACATACACACCTTGTAATATTTTAGATTTATATTAATTTCAAAGTTATCACCTTTCATAGTTAGCCTATAGTTGGAAATATTCCAGTGTAGCCTGGGGGACCTAGGAATGAACGCAAACAGCAAATATCAAATATGGGGGGTACCTCACTTTGGGGTTCTATTTCAAAAGTTCGTCCATGCTATATTAGAATAATTCCCAATCTATGAAAGGTTAGCACAATACATTACCGTAAAATTAAGTTCAGTCCAAATCAGCATGACCAGTAGAACACTAGGAAAAAGAATCACGAAATTAGCCCCGCCCCTTGTGATATTTGCGATTTATGCTAAATTCAATTGTCAACCAAAGTTAACATCGTCTGACTATGAAAGGTTGGCAATGTACGTAATGGTATAAAGTTTTATTCCAAATCCTCTAGACCCGTACAACGCTATATAAAAAAATCCAGAAATTAGCCCCCCACCTTTTTGTGAAATTTTCGATTTATACTCATTTCAGAGGTGCGCCTATGATATATAGTAATATTTTCCAATATGGGCAAAGTATGAATGGTTACAGGTTAGCATAATAATAAAACGTAAAATTAAATCATAGTCCAAATCCACCAGACCCGTAAAACGCTATAGCAGAGGCCCGAAATGAAGTACCTCCCTTTGTGATATTATCGATTCATACTAATTTCAAAGGTCCAACCAAAGCTATTCTAGAATATTTCCAAACATTGGCATAGTAGTATATGTACTACACTTCAGCTCTCCTTTTTCCAAGAACTGTCTGTACGTGTCGATTTCCCGGAATTCCGTTTGTCACGTGTCCCCATTTGTGACCCCGTTTGTTATTTATATACGTGGATATATATAAATACTGTGTGTGTGTGTTTGTTTGTACGCGTTAGATGGTTTTTTCAATTTTATCTGTGCCTATAGACGTCACGCTCCCGTGCTCGCCAGGTAAAACTAACCGCACGAGTGTGTCCCGGTAGGTGCTCCAACGGTATAGTGTAGTAAATATTGAAAAGGCGTTAAGAAAAGTCTGAAGTTATTAAAAAAAAGGACATGAGTTTACAGAAGCTATGCGTTGGCGACGAGAATAATCATCTGACGTGGTGGGATCGGCGCGTCGATTGGCGTCGGAGATCGTGTGCCTCGTCGATCCGTTAAAAAGACCCTTCTTATCATAAAGAAAATGTTAAGGATTGGAAAAGTTTATAACGAATCTCACCGTCCCAACCCTGGGATCCTACGGTGAATTGGTTTAATAAAGATTACTTTGATCGATGTAACGACCAGTTCAAGGCTGGAGAAGATTGGGGGATCGGGACGTGGCATGGGCAATTAAATATTGCTGGTACGAATGTGTGAATCAGTGGCACCGACTCGGAAGTAAACGAACCGTGGGATCCCGCCGTCGATTGGGAAAAGAGAAGTTGGTGGCTTGAATATCGGCTATGGTTTGACAAATAGTCGCCCCTGGGATCCCGAGTGAAATGGATACAGGTAGTGCATGAGCTACAGATTAGCTGGGCCCCTTTGAATAATTTATATGACAACATATAATTTAATTTCACTCGACGAACTTATAGTCGGTCGGTTGTTCGGTCCGTAAGATCAGTTTGGGAGTGTTTGCGTTGCGACAGGTCGTGTTTGAGACGTTTCCTTTCCTCTTCGGGCACGACGTCGGTTTTCGTCCAGGCATTCGTTGTAACTGAATTTGTCTTTGGTGAAGAAGAGCACCACCCACTTGATCTGGGATCTAAAGTCTTTGGATGCGCTGTTGTAGCGTTGCGACAGGATCCAGACGGATTGATCGGCGTGTCGTCCCGAAAACGCCAGCATGGACAGGGCATCGGCTTTCTTCTTGATCTGTTTCGTGGCCGAGCAGTCGTCGATGACGTACAGCGTGGGCGTGCCCTTGTACAGGTCGTAAAAGTGTCTCAACGTGTCTTGCAGCAATTCTTCGCCGGTCTTGGAGACGGGATTGACGATGACGACGCGTTTGTCTTTGGGGTGTTTGACGTCTTCTCCTATCCATTTTCTCGATTTGTACGCTCGGTTGAAGTCGATGGAAGCAAACAGGATGACGATGTGATCGAAGACGTCTCTGTATTCGTCTTCCAGCAGATCGAAACGAATTCCGTCTTCCCGCAACCCGTGGCCCCCACGATCATGGCGGCGTGTGCTTTTCGCATGAACATTTTTTCTTATGGATTTTAATTTTTCTTAAGAGCGACGCTCTTGAAACGACCGTCCAACATGTTGATCTGTCCGTCCTTGACGACGAAGATGTAAACGTCCAAGGGATTGGTATCGGTTTCTGGCGTTCTCTCGGATGAGGACGGAAACGCCTTCGCTGATGTTTTGTAACTTGCGACCCGTGCCCGTGGAGATGGTTTTCGGCGTCCGTTCGCAGATCCAGCCAGAGACCGAAAATGGTCTTTGAGATATTTTCCCAGAGTCATATCGCTCAGCTCGAGTTCCTTGGCGACCGTTTCCGTGGCGATTTCGCGATTTCAGGGGGAAAAACTTTTTAATCTTGTCGAAGTGGTCTTGAGGTGACATGTAGCCTGTGAACAGTTGGTTTGGCTTACCCTCGATGGTTATTCTCACTTTGGTGATTCGCGGATTATAAAACTTTTCGGGATCCTTGACGGAAGGGTCTTTGAAGAGAAAGAGAATGCCCGCGAGAGAGCGTGCCGAAGTGTTGATCTGATAATTGAGGGCGCTATCCGATTTACTCATCATCGTCTTGCGGTAGAGCATGATCTCGTTGAAGTAATAGACGTGTTGACCCGCGTAACTCTGTCTGATGCTGCGAGCGAGATGCTCGTCGGTGATTTGCTCGAACTCCAACGCGATGTTGGACACATTGTAACTCGTCTTTTTATCGGCATCGTCATCGTCCGTCGAGACGACGTGTACGGCGTTGTTAAACGTCAGCATGTATTCCAATCGATCTTGTAACCCCTCTTGATAAAAGGGTTCGCTCGTCTCCAAGATTTCGAAGTCCAGGGAATGCAAAAGCGGTTCTTGAACGCCGCACCGATCTCGTAGTATTCGTTACTATCGAGAGGCATTGCATAGTTGATGGGTTTTGCTCTTAGTTTGTTGAGATCGTCGCTCTGTATTCCCTGATAGACCATGTTACGTCCGTTCCGTCTTCCAAAGATCGTTGTAGACGAAGAATTTATCGGCATCGTTGATGCTCTGAACGGTTTTCCCCGAGATCTTCACCTCGATCGTCTTGACGATGTTACGCCCCAATTATTATAAAACACTCGTTTTGGAGAGGTCGCCACCGTCCACGGCGACTTCCATGTCGAAGCACAGTTTCGCGGTGCGAGGGACGATGACGTCGTTATCGCTCAGATTGGGAAAGCGAACCGTCAACGTATGGTTTTCTGTGATGCTCGAAGGATTGTGGGTAATGGAGACCTTTTGGCGTATACCCTTCACGCCGAAGGTGTGCGCAATTTTCCTATTAGGATCGAGAATATGTCCGTAATTTATCATCTTTTTTTCTATTACGTAATAAAAAATTTAAAGCGTTTTAAAAAAATATGGTGAGGAAAGAACCGATTTACATTCGATAATCCGACGTTCGGCGACGATGATGTTGCTGATGATAATAACGATGGCAATCAAGGTACCGTCGAACAACCACCCGCGGATGAAAATACACCCTTGCTGGAGGATGTTAATTTACCAGAAGTTCCCATCACACCTCAAGAAGATCAACGAGGTCAAATCGAATTGGGGTAAAACAGTCGATAGATGGAAAAAAGAATTCGGTGTGCCCGATAATGACTTAGAATTTAAAGAAGATGATGAGGGTTTTATGCAAAGTGGCGCGGTAAGTGGATTAGATTAACACACGAAAAAAATCCCAAGAAATTCCTGGCTGCAGGAACGTTGAGAAGACACGGTCTCGCATTCCTCGAAGCTCTGGGTAAAAAAGATATCAGACCGAATATAACGAAGGTCAAACGCAACCTCGAGAGTAACTTCGAAGCCATCGAGATGCAAGAAACCAGCGTGAAGCAATTGGAGGCCGACGGGAAGAGATTGTCTAACAGTATAGAGGATTTAAACCGCGCACTACCCGCGAGAGAACTGTTGGTTTAGACAAGAGTCTGAGAAAACATTCGCGGGGACTCTGCGCGTCCAAGAAGCCAAGAGAGTGGAGACGGAACGCATGTTGTCGCAGTGGCAGGAAGATCTGGAAAGGAATCCCGACGATCGGGAACGCATCGAGAGGGAGATCGCCAAGATGCGAGGTGAATTGGACGCAGTGAACGAGAGTGTCGACGTGCTCAAGGGAAGGTTAAAGTCGCAACTGACCGCCATCAAAGAATCGATCGCGAGGTTACTGGACGATAATCTTCCGTTGCGAGAGCGGATCGTCGACCTGTTCAGGGAACAGGGAATCACCATCTTCAGCGTCTGACGGCGATCGGCATGACGATAGGTTTCTTGGTCGAATTGCTCCTTCCCGGGACGAGCACGCCACCACCCCACACCACCCTCCAAACTCCCCACAAGGAGGGAGGAGTGAAAGAATGGATCAAGAAACAGCTGGACGCGATCGGTAAATGCTCGCGAGACTGGCCTCTAAATTCGGCGAGGCGTTACCCGGCATCTTGGGAGCCATCGTGTCCCTGGATCTTGTCGACGCTCGGCAAGACGCGATGTGGTTGGGAGAAACATCTGTGGGTCTTGGGCATGATCGTCGTCGGCTGGTTGTTTAACTAAACTCGACGAAGACCAGAAAAGAAAGTAACGATAGAGCCAAGACGGCGTCTTCTGATCCTCGTGATCGTCTGACGGCGGCTTGTCCTGTAACGCTGACGGCGGTGGCGTGACCTCTACGGGAGGTGGTGATGTGATCTCTACGTTTTCGCGTTGAGGTCGACGTTCGTTCCGGGTGTCGTGGTGTCGGGAGCGATCAAGATCTCGTTATTGTAATTGGCGATGTTCTTACCCGATGTTCAGCTCCATGTTGCTGGGCAGCATGTAGAGTCCGGATGGACGACGTAGTCGAGCTTGGAATTGGCGTACTTCAGACAGTCTTCGTACGCGAGATGTCGGCGGGGTAGGTCGAGCGGTCGGTTGATGGCGTCCTCGACGTTGACCAGGAACTGCTTCTGGCGTCCAGCGACGTGGCACCGGCGTCCACGATCGAGGCCCTCGTCTCCCCCTGCGAGCCCAGGATCGCCCAGGCGAAGACCCGGATGGACGCGTCCAGTCTGGCCAGAGCGTGAAGCCCTCCGGTCGGTTCGCGATGAAGGTGGACCACTTCGTGTTATATTTCCCGAAGATGGTCCCCTTGATCTTCCAGTCCGCGTCGACTGGCACCCCGAATTCGCGACAGATCCGCTGGTACGCCGACGCGTCGACGTTGTTCGTGAAGTGCTCGAAGTCGGCGTCGCTGGGTAAGGGGGCGGCGATCTCCTGCAGGATCCTTCTGATCTGATAATAGATGTGGAACCGGAAGAACGACTTGGACAGGTGGTCGTTTCCCATGTCCAGCGTCACGCCCGCATCCGGTCGTGGCGCACCACACCGCGAAAATTCAGTGGTTCTGCCAGAATCCCTCGATGGATGCCGGTACCACCGCTTCAGCATGGTGTAGTACTTCGACGTGCCGTCCTCGAAGACGTCCAGGTTTCGTACTTGACGAAGATGTTCTCGAACGACGCGCGAAACTTTTTGGTCACGTTGACGTAGACGTCGAACGACGACAGATCTAGATTCTCTCTATACTCGTAGACGTTCATTCTCTTTTTTAAGTTTAAGATTTATTAATATTAAAAAACAACATGTTCTATCTCGTGACGGATATCGAAAAACCCGTCAAACTCTCTCGTTACATCGACAACGCGAACGGCGGGTGGTGCGTGTCCGTCCGTCTTTACAACGGGTTGTACAACGTCAAGAAAGACGTGGAGATACGCTACGCCCAAAAGGGGTGACAGACCCAAAGTCCAAAGCGTGCACGCTGGGTCGTACACCTTCACCGACCTACGACGAATTCTCGCGAAATACTTCGACAAGGTGTTCCTGGACAAGACCACCATGAGGGTGAGAATCGACGGGTCGGGCAGCACGGCGGTGGTGCTTCCGCCGGAATCGGCAAGATTCTAGGCATCGACGAGAAACGCGTATCTCCACGGCACCATCGTCCCGAGCAACAGCATCAACCTGCAGCCGGTGGAACTCGTCAACGTCCATCTCGACGAGTTGATGATGGGCGGGAGGAGACGGCAAGGCGACGGACATCCTCGCGTCCCTACCCTGTCCCAACGTGAAATTTTCCGAGTTGTACGAAAAAGATATAGTCAAGCCCGTGTTCCTGTCTTTGAGACGGGATCGCATCTCGGAAGTGACGATACGTCTCAAGGACGAGAAAGGCAAACCCATCGACAATCACGGTCAATCCGTTCACGTTCTATTGGAATTTAAGAAATTCTAAAAATAAAAAAGGAAAATGTCTAGATCGGGATTCTATTGGGAAGACGTGGAAAGGGAAGAACTGGTGGAGGACCTGAAACGAGAGATCTTCAAAGACCTCAACGACGCCAAAGAGGAGATCACCGCGTTGGCAAAACCGTCGCATCATGAACACCTTCCAATTCGAAGTGAATAAAAACGGAAGACTCCGTCCCGTACAGGGCCGACGATGTTGTTTCGAACGGTCACGTCATCCGTCTGGGTCTCTTGGGCGAACTGGACGTGACGCTGGTCCTGAACGACGTGGAAAAAAGGACCTTCCAGACCAAGGCCGGCGAGATCGTCCCGCTGAATCCGCCGTTGCGGGTGACGGCGGGCGACGTCCTCAACTTCGCCGTGAACAAAGGATCGAAATCGGGCTCCGTCAACGGCGTCGTCGTTCTCGACGTATAAAAAAACTTTTAAATTAAAAACAAAAGATGAGTAACAACAACAAAGAGGTATTGTATCCGACGTTAGAACCCGATCCGCAAGTAGTATCGTCTCCGACGGATCGGCTGAGATCGAGCAGACGTTCAGAACGAGAGATCGAGACGCGGAAGAGCGTGCACAAGAAGTACAAACGGTTAATCAACACCGCGGACGGGGTAACGGAGCATTGATCACGGGGAGTGTAGTGTGCGGAGGTTGGGGATTCGCCCTCCCCATCGTGGGATTACCCTTACAGATCGTGGCCGTCAACCGTGGGCTCCGTGGGACTGGTCTTGAAGGGCATCCGGCGTGTGTTGCTGAAGAAATCGGAGAAACATCTCAAAATCGTCAAACTGGCCGGAGTAAACTGAATTCCATCGAGGATCAGGTGAGTCGCGCACTGGAAAGACGGGAAGATCTCGGCGGAGGAATTCGCCACCGTGTCTCACGAACTGACCAAGTATCGCGAGATGAAGGACAAGCTATACGTCAAATACAAAGCCGACGACAGGGGGTTAAAAAAGTCTCCGAACAAGAGACGAACGATCTGCGCGAACAGCTGCGTGCCCTTCTGGGCGAGAAATCGTCTTCTCGTTAAATTGTAGCATTATAAAACGATGAAAACACTGCTGCTCCTCGTTAACCGTAGATTTTTTTAAGACAGTCTTAAAAAAATCCGGGTTAAAATTCTTCCTTGGACGTCTTCTTCTCCTCTTGCACCGCGGATGCGTCTTGTGCCACTCGTCTGCGCGTTCTTTTCCGCCGCACGCATAACACACGTTTCGTATTTAGTGCTATCGGTCATCCATCTTCGGCAAGAGGTGCAATACTTCACATCGTGTCGATGCCTCTCTCTTTCAAGTAGTTGTGGTGAATGCTACAAAACAACGAATTCACGACGACGACGGATGCTTACACGGATAGTCTCTGCGCATGCGAGCATTTGACACGCGAGTTTGACGTCGTCGGGCCAAGACACCAAGACTTGGTTACCTAACTGCATGCACGTTATCTCCCCCAACATCTGTTTTAGGCCGCGTTCGGTAAACGTCTTGTCCCAGTAAAATAAACATTTTTTATTTATATATCTATTGTTTAAGTGTTTTAAAAACAAATTTTTTTAACGTTAAGAAATGAAACGTTTTACCGAGATGTTCTGTTTGCGTTGCTCTCGTTCATCGGTTTTATGGTGTTTACTCTTCTTATTCGCGATACTCTATCTATTACGTTTAGAACGTTATCATCGAACGGAACGATGGTTGAGACGACTTTTGCAAAAGATTTGAAAATGGCATAAAGAAATTTATTCGTTATTAAAAAAAAACATGGCATTCGTGACAGTCGAGAACTTTGACGTGAACAATTTAAGGGTGGGTGCTCATTACGTCGATAAGAAAGGGAAGCGTTATCAACGCGTTTACGTCGCGTATCAGTACCCGACAGGCGACGTGAAACCGTTAGTGATACGCACTCCCAAAACGGAGTCGTCCGGCTTGTGGCAATACGAGGACGGTTCCGATTATACTATGAAAATTTATATGCGGATTTCACCATACGAGAAAAAAAGAATTCGCCGCCATGTTGGATGTAAAGATCGAGGGCGGTCTTGAGGAATCCATAGAAAAACTCGCAAAATACACTGAAAGAAAAAAGGTAGAAAAACACCCGTGGATGTCAACGATATAGTCCTCGTGAAAACGGATCAGAACGGTAACAAAGTGATCTACTCGAAAGTTTTTAAACAGGGGGACGTGAGACAAGCCTACTTTTTATAGAAAGAGAACGGCCGACGATCCGAAAGATAAACATCCGCTCGTCGAAGTCGATCTTCACCAATACGAGAAAAAACGATGTCTGGCCATCGGTTTTTCTTTAACGCGTAGACAACGTTTACAAGATGAAAATCGCGTTAAAACAACAAAGAATCGACCGTATCCTTGCAAACTCTCTTACACCAGGTCGTCATTCGTCAAAACGATCGACGTTTGCTCCTCTACCGGATTTGACCGACTGCGTAGAAGACTTGGACTTGGAGTCCGACACGGAATAAATAAATTAAAATGACAGTGTTTTTGTAAAAAAAACGTAACGTTTTTTACAAAATCAATAAATAAAAATGTATAAAAAAAAAGAGATGAAACGTGGACGAGATACTAACGAACGTCGCATAACCAACCGCCGCCGAGACGACGGTAGACGACTCGCTCAAGGATAGGTTATCGACCCATCGTCGGATCGGAACGAGCGCGTCACTTCCTGGGAAAAGACGTGACCGTCGCCGACCTGAACAAGATGAACGACAAGGAACTGGACAATCTAAATCGTCTAACGAACTCAACGCGCGACTCGGCATGCGCAAGAGTAAATCGTTCGCCAATTCCGTCATCACGCTGTACACCCAGAGTCTCAAAAAAATATTTTTTCGATCTGCAGAGTCTAAACGAACCTAAACTGATCGAAGAAACTGAGCGAAGATCCCTTCCTCGACGCGGCCATCGGCGAAGCGTGCTGCAGCCTGTTCTACCACTTCGGGTTCCTACCTGGCCCCTCTCAGTCTCGCCGCCACGTCCAGTCGCTATATAACTGGGATTAAAAAAATCGGAGGGAATAGAAAAAGGCGATGAATCCGGAAGAACTCCTAACAAAAAGAATCCGAAACGTCAAGAAGCGGGGAAGAAGGGAGCGCAAAAGAGGTGATCGAAAAAGTCAGGACAGCAATGCTAATGGCCAGGATGGCAATGCTAATGGCCAGGATGGCAATGCTAATGGCCAGGATGGCAATGCTAATGGCAATGCTAATGGCCAGGATAGCTGGAAATGGCTAGCGGTCGGCGGCGGACTCGCGGCCGTCGGAGTGGCGGTGGTGTTGTACAGGAAAAACCAACCGCAGCCGACCACCTCCTCCTCTTCCAGAACCTAAAGAAGAAGAAGTCTCCAAATCCAATCCCCACGAAATGTATTAAATAAAAATCTTTTCACTATAAAAATGTATAAACGTGACACTGAGAACGTTCATGGACACGTCGATGTTTATGGCGTCGGGAATCCTCGCCACGAGTCTATTCGTTTACATGATCGCACAAGTAGTGGAAGCTAAAGTCCAACACATCCACCATCACGACTGTAACCGAAGACGAAGAAGAAGAGGGATAAATAATAATTCTTTTCATATAAAAAAATGAGCGAAAAGGGATTTGGTCAACACCGCGTATCACGAGACCGTCGGATATAAAAAAGACGACGCCGACTTTAAGGCGGACGACGAGGACGACAAACCAACCCATGCTCTTTCAGATGAACACTTACTGCGACGAACTCTACAACACGAACAACGACACGACGGAGACGGGTAAATCCGATAAATAATAATGTTTTCATATAAAAAAATGAGTGAAAAGGATTTGGTCAACACACCGCATATAACACGCGGCCGTCGTGACGGAATCGCAGCAGTTGTACGCGCAAGTTTCCAAGAAGTTCTTCAAGACGGCCGCGCCCAAACTGGATCTAGATCTAAAGGATCTCGGGATGGTCTTCGTCGACTACGTTTGGCCGAGTACACCAAAGACATGTTGGTCAAGAAGGCATCATCCCCGCCGATATCATGAATAAACTAAAAATTCTATTTTAAAAAAATGGCAACGATCGCGATGATGATAAGGAGGCGCGCAGTCAATGCTCTCGCCTTCTCGGGATCACAATTTCTATTCTCGAATCACGAAGAAACAGAAGAGGCACGACGAAGCGATGGAAAAACTGACCGCGGCTAGAGATCGGTGAATCACGAACGCACGAAGCGATTAGATTTTCTCAACGAAAGACTCAGGAAAGAAGGACATTCCCCTGTACACCTACAAAGAAGTGGATGCCGCCATGCGACTCTACTCGCAGATGACGGAAGAAGCGGCGATGCCGCCCGAACCGAAGTTGAGCGATTTCTATCAACCCTCGGAAGAACAAAAGACAAGGAACTCCTCTTCGTGATCGTGGGAACGGGACTCGTGTTCTACGGCGTTAAAAAATACGTCGCCTAAAGTAAAAACATGGAAGACGTATCTTATCACAAACACTATTTGGAAGGAAAGGCCGCCATGGGAAATTGTCTCCAAAGCGGCCAAAGTCAGCGAGAAGGAAGCGTTGGAATTCCTGAAAAAACAAGACGTGTGGCAAATCTCCAACCATACCGGCCCCCAAGAAGATCGTGAGACCTCGATTCGAAGATGCGAAAGAAAACGACACTCACCAGGCCGACCTGTTGTTTTTAACACGCACGACAAGGTGGACCGGAAAACGTACAAATACGCGCTGACGTTGTCGACGTGGGCACGCGCGGCATACAAAGAAGCGGAACCGCTGACGACCAAAGACAGTCGAGAGGTGGCCGACGCTTTCGAAAAGATCTACAAACGGTATCTGACGTTTCCCAAATTATTACAAGTCGAACCCCGCCGCGAATTCATGGGAGGAGCCGTCACCAAACTCATGACCCGGCACGGCGCTAGGAATAAAAAGGGACGGGTCGACCTTCACCGCGACCAAGCCATCGTCGAACGATTTAATAGAACGTTGGGCGAACAGTTGTTTAGCTATCAATACGATCGAGAGATGAAAACCAAAGACAGAAACAGAGAATGGGGCGAAACGGTTGCCGGAAGTCGTCAAAACGATCAACGAAGAGACCGATCCGCCCAAAAAGGTAGAACCCGTCGATAAAGTACAACCGTCCCATCAGTCCCTTTGCGAAAGTAAGATATCTATATCAAACGGGCGAATTGGAAGGCGGCGGGCGCAGGAGGGCCACCGATCCCATCTGGAGCGTCGACAAACACGACATAGACAGGCATTTCAGAATGCAAGGCATCGACCTGTATCAGCTCAAGGAACCGGCGCCTCAGAGAACGTTCGTCCGAGAAGAATTATTGGTCGTCGTTTAAAAAAAATTTATTAATAATAATAAATTTTTTAATACCCTAGGGTAACGTGTCGTACCCATCCTTCATCACCCGTTTATCGTAACACAACGTAAACTCTTTCTCCTGATATCGATTCACGACACGTTTGGTTGCGGAATCTCTCGTGATGGCGTTTTCTCGAACGGTCGTAATCCTCTTACGCGTTTCTTTAACGACGTCGGTCATCGCTTCTCGGTTGATGTAGAGAGAATTTTCGTAATTCAGACTAAATCCTTTGACCTTACACACCTTTTTACCCGCGTTCGTTTCGTACGAATAAGATTTGGGGCCGGTGGCGCACCACGACGTGATGAAATCGCCGCCTAACTCGTCCGTCAAATCGCCCAAGTTATCACCCGTGTCGATCGAGACCCCGTCGTCGTTCGCGATCGACGTACCACACGCTATCGGTATCGAATCCCAACACTCTATCGTCGAGTCTGTCCAACACGTCGTTAACATGGTTCTGGCGTGAGCCGTCGTAAAACACGCTATGAAGATGTTGACGTTCTTGGACTGATCGTACGAATTGCCCTTTGAGATCGTAAGTCATCTGACCATGTCGTCGTTGATGAACTGAATGTTGAGATTGTCTATCGTGTCGTCCAACAACAGTTTTGTAAAAATGTGCCGGTTCGCTCACGTATTTGGTCTGTTTCATGTTGACCCTTTGACCGAACTTGCCCCCAGAGAGAGTTGAGACATAATTTAGAGATGGCGCGCATGCCAGGATTATACTCTATTTCACCCAAGTCGATCCCCAAACGTTCTCTGACCATGTCTTTATAACGTTCTTCCGACTCGTAAGTGGTGTCCGGCCGACCTTCAAAGCGGAACTTTCCATCTTGATCTTCATAAACTTCTTGACGTAGCCTCTAAAGAGGTCCGCGTCCTCGGTGGTGTAGAGAAAATCCCAAACTTCGTAAATCTTCTCTATCTCGTACCCCTTATCCAAGGCCTTGAATAGCTCGGGAGTACACCACGTGCCCGCGAACGACCTCTGCTCGTCGGTGTGTTCGCACGGTTTCTGTGACCGTCGTTCGGCGCACGTCTTACACAGCGGGAACAAGAGCTTTTCGGCATTTCCGCATTTCATCTTGACGGGTAGGACGGGATGATATAATTTCCGGGGCGGCACGACTTTACATTTGACGAACCCCGTCCAAGTTCGATCGACGCGCTCGGGATTAACTATTTTGGTGGGGTGACCGACAGGGTAGGTCTTATAAAACTGGACCGTCGGGTACAGACTGACAAAGTCGACGTATCGTCCCTTTTCTCTA
This sequence comes from Atrina japonica, assembly GCA_030159075.1. Classification (NCBI taxonomy): domain Eukaryota; kingdom Metazoa; phylum Mollusca; class Bivalvia; order Pterioida; family Pinnidae; genus Atrina; species Atrina japonica. Next base: position 367,279 of record BROG01000292.1, on the reverse strand, counting down.
CCGTCGAAGTCGTACAGCAACTTGGTCACGTTGGTCCTACCGCCGAAAAAGGCATTCTCGCGGGTCTAACGGCGTCACGATCTCTTTAACGGCTATGTCATTCGCATCGCATTCCCAGACCTCGACGAACGCGTAACCGGCCCTTCGTATCTTCTCGTTTTTCGCGGAGGTTCGTTTTCTGAGCGTGTCCATCTCGAATTGGTTCTTGTTATTGACGGTGTTTTCGAGCGTAACACTTTTTACACCCGTGCCAGAAACATCCTTGAAATTCGTAAACCGTCCTCGTGTCTTCGCAGTACCCGTCGACTTTACCGATGTCGTCGGGCAGAGTCACCTCGCCGCCGTTCAAACGCGTGTCGTATGACGACGCCGTCTCTCTCGGCCACGTGATCCAACCAAGAAATGGATTTCGCACTGTACGTATCGCGAACGACGTTATCGTTATGGACGGCTATCATCTTTTCGGGCATGTAATTACTTCTGTAAACGGTCATGCACACGGACGCTATCGTCACGTACTGTAAAGGATCTATGTTTTCCAACGCGATAAAGTCTTCCCTGAATTTCAACATGGACCGTCGTAATATGTCGACGTCGGACGTGCAGTACTCCCTCAGTTCTTTCTGGAAATCAAACACGTCGTTCTTTCGCATCTCGTACCACTTTAAAAACTCTTCCCTGTTGCGTTTGCTCATGTAATCGACACCGTAGTGTTTTTTTACTAGGCAACGGTCCCACGTAACGTTGGTGACACGGCTTGTTGAAATAATGCTGGGAAATAACCCTTTTTGAGTTTCGGTTCATACCAAACGTCTTGAAATTCCGCCAGAGCGGATTGGACAAAATTTATGGAATCGATAAAGCGAAACACAACCGACTTCCATGTACATGATCTTCGTACCGTTGTAAATACAATAGGGTTTAATGTTATGTTTCCACGAAATACTTTAACAAAAAACTGCGCGTCATACGCTTTTGGCATTGTGGGCGATGAACGTACCCACTTTTTGATCCAACACAAACTTGCAGAAACTCGTCTACGGTAGAAAATTCGTGTTGTTTACCGTCAAAGTCTTGCACACGATTAGATTTGGTATGTGAACGCCGGTGTCTTTGCGAGGCTTCTATGTCGTAAAAATAATACTCTGTCGTCCGCGTTTTACAACTGTAACACTGGTTCTCGGGTTTCTTTTTTTTTGCACTCGGCCCGATTTGCATTTTCCACCCTTACATTTTTTCTGGACCATGAAACACTTGTGCGTCGTCATGTCGACGTATGCACGACAATTCGGACATTCGGAATGACCGCATACGTGGGACTTCAAGTCCTTGGTCACCCGTTGCACTCTAAACATTTCTGAACGATTGAACAAACACGTCCGGTTCGCCGTCTCGCGTGCCTCTGTTGCGTTTATGTTCCTTAAAACAGACTTCGCCGAAAAACGCTCTGTTACAATCGTCGCACACTATCCTTTCACCCCGGGGCAATCGTAACCGAAGCACGATAGACACTTATCTGGACATCTGTGACGATCTCGTCTCGTATATCCCTTCTTACAAGTGTGACAGTAATATTATCCCGTACCCAAAAAACCGTTCATCTTCGTAATCACGTCGAAGTGATTTTTTTATTCTTGTACAGATAGATCGCGTCGTCGTCACTTCCTTCGGTCGTATAGATGATCTCGTTGAACCGTTCACCGTCTCCACCCACGTTGATCTGCACTCCCAGGTGATCGGCAAACGTTTTCGCGTCTTCCAAGGTACAACCGTCATCCCGGACGGGAACGCCCGCTTCTTCGTGAAGTTTTAACGCTTCGGCCCTTTGTAATTTACGACTGTCGTTGAAACCGTTTCGAAGCTGGGAATTCGTCCATTTGTTCTTTATGTTTGTTGGGCCACCGCCGTCACGATGGCTCGTGCCAGACAGTGACGTCGTCGTTTTTAATCGTGATGATACTTCTCTTCTTCGACGAGGTCTCCTTTGTTACCGGTTCTTTGGGATCTCCCCTTTCCCCCTCGGCATTATCGTAGACTGGACGACTATTTCTACTTCGTCTAAGGACACCTCGTAATATTCTATATACTCTTGCAGTGCTTTGAATAAATCTTCGGCTAAATCCCACGAGACGTTAATATATTTCGTACTGAACGGATTCGGGAATTTCGAGTGATTGATGATGAGGCGAAATTTATCGCCGTTTTGCAACCCCTCTATCGTTTTATCACCGACCTTACGGTTGTACAAATAAACGGTCTATATCGATAACCCGGTCGTCCCTCAACAGACCACTCTATACTCGTCGAACCTGGTTTCAAACTTTAACCTGCGCGTCGAGGAAATTCTGTCGTAACGATAGGTCTGGCCCGTGTAGAACACGTTTGGGTTTTAAATATTTTTTTTTAAAATCGTCAGGAATCGGGGAGATCTAATAACGGTTTCGATATATTGAGTATAATAGATCTCTCGGGCGGAATCGGTAAATCCAATAACCGCTCGGGTAGATCGTTGTGCATGAGACATGTTTTTTAAATTGAGGGTGTAATTACTTATGGCTTTTTCAATATTTACTACACTATACCGTTGGAGCACCTACCGGGACACACTCGTGCGGCGTTAGTTTTACCTGGCGAGCACGGGAGCGTGACGTCTATACGCACAGATAAAAATTGAAAAAAACCATCTAACGCGCGTACAAACAAACACACACACAGTAGTTTATATATATCCACGTATTATAAATAACAAACGGGGTCACAAATGGGGACACGTGACAAACGGAATTCCGGGAAATCGACACGTACAGACAGTTCTTGGAAAAAGGTGAGCTGAAGTGTAGTACATATACTACTGGCATACTATAAACGGTTAATGTCTATAGTTCATTTTTACATTTTGTCTGACTGTTTCCTTGGTGTAAAACTTAAATAGAACCACTGTGTTATTTATTGTCTATAGTTCATGTTTACATATTGTCTGACTGTTTCCTTGGTGTAAAACTTAAATAGAACCACTGTGTTATTTATTGTCTATAGATCATGTTTACATATTGTCTGACTGTTTCCTTGGTGTAAAACTTAAATAGAACCACTGTGTTATTTATTGTCTATAGATCATGTTTACATATTGTCTGACTGTTTCCTTGGTGTAAAACTTAAATAGAACCACTGTGTTATTTATTGTCTATAGTTCATGTTTACATATTGTCTGACTGTTTCCTTGGTGTAAAACTTAAATAGAACCACTGTGTTATTTATTGTCTATAGTTCATGTTTACATTTTGTCTGACTGTTTCCTTGGTGTAAAACTTATATAGAACCACTGTGTTATTATTTGTGTATAGTTCATTTTTACATTTGTTATTAGTGCACATTCATTGGTCCGCTCAGGCTATACTACAATATTTCACACTATGGGCTAATTATGAAAGGTGAGTCCAATGTATAAACGTAAAATTACCATACAATCCAATCCCTTGACCCGTAGAACACTGTATAAAAGAGTGTAGAATTGGACGCCCCCTTTGTGATATCTGTGATATATGCTAATTTCAAAGGTCCGCCAGGGCGGTATTAGAATATTGGGCTAACTATGATAGGTAAGTCCAACATGTAAACGTAAAATTAAGGTAAAGTACAAATCCCCTAGACCCGTAGAACACAATGAGAAAGAGTCCCGAAACGAGGTTTTCCCCGTACTTGTGATTTTCAATTTCATTTCAAAGATAAACCCAGGCTATATTAGAATATTTCCTAATATGGACTATCTATGGAAGGTAAGTTCTTTATGCAAACGTAATATTACGGTAAAGTCGACTCAGATACGTAATAATTGAGCAATGCAGTGACATACACCAGGGTTGTCATTTTTTTTTAAGGTCGTCATTTTAAGTAATTTTAAAATAATTGACCTGTATAGTGACATACTACAGTCTCATGTCCTTTTTCAGTCGGCTTATTCAGTAATAATTTAGCTGTATAGTGACTTACCACTGCCTCATATAAGGTCGGCTTAGTAATAATTAAGCTATATAGTGACTTACCACTGCCTCATATAAGGTCGGCTTAGGAATAATTCAGCTGTATTGTGACCTACCCCAAGCTCGATTCCTTTTCTGTAATGATCTATTAAGTGACTTACCACTGCCTCATACAAGGTCGGCTTTTAATAATTCAGCTGTATTGTGTTTTCGATTTCTTTCAGTGATTGACTGTAAAACAATAGATCACATCTGAATTCACTGTAAAACAATAGATCACATCTAAATTGACTGCAAAACAATAGATCACATCTGAATTGACTGTAAAACAATAGATCACATCTGAATTGACTGTAAAACAATAGATCGCATCTGTGTTTACCACAAAATGATATAATATACGATACGATACCAATGTAAAGGTGATGGGGACGCACACTTGGACAACTCTTGTTTCACTTCGATCTGGATCACCACGTAGTTTTACATCTCTCTCTCTCTCTCTCTCTCTCTCTCTCTCTCTCTCTCTCTCTCTCTCTCTCTCTCTCTCTCTCTCTCTCTCTCTCTCTCTCTCTCTGTGCGGTAATATCATAGTCCTGTAGAAGGGACAGGTCATCCCGATTTGATTCTATTTTGGTCCGTGTCGTTAGTATATATCAATGTTAGCATTTCCTTACATATACAAAACTACACACATTCGTTTCTATCCGTATCATTAGACTGCACGCGATCGTTGTAGCAGACGGATATAACGAGAGCGAAGCGTGTACCTTATTTATCTATATGCGTACACAAGTTCATTCCTCTTTTAACGTAGCCTTCAAATATTTTAGATGACATGAATGCTATTTATAAATGTAGCGCCGGCAAAATTCTGTATTGTAACTGTATGATTACACATAATAAAAGTAATAACGTAATGATATTAACGGGAAGTATCTATGTACACTAATTATGATAATATATGTATAGCATTTTCAATAGTGATTGCAAACACTTCTTGTATGACAGACAGATGGATTTTTATATAATGTTTGTATGTTTGGCAACAACATTAGCGACAACAACGCGTAAGTAATATTTTTTTCTATTAAATACAGTTATACTGTGTCAGGTGTCTAGTGGAAGGTCCCTGAACCGAATACCAATGCTGGACCATATCTATCACGTCGGATAAAACGATAGTGACCTTTCGACAGTCCAATGACAGTGTTGTAGCATATTAGACATTTCCGTCCAAATAGAATCCCCCGGACGAACGGGCCCAGGTCCAACTTTCCCCCGGAAAATGGACCTAGCATAGAATCCCCCCTAGGGAGAATCAACCTGGGCCCAATTTCACCCACCTAGGAAAAGCGTCACGTGATGGACTAGGTAGTGGACAGCAGTCAGATCGAGGAGAGAATTTTTTTTGTAAAAACGGTACATAAACTTCTAATTTTGTGACACAAATGGTAATCTGATTTCATATTGATACAGTGTGCTGCCAAATCCACAAATTTCGTTATTTAATTGTGTTTTCGAAGAGTTTTTGTTCGTTGTCTATTTGGAAAATTCACAATAGCCATTCACTATGGATTCATGCTGCACGGACAATCCTGTACTTCCGGCCGCGGTGAGTAACAACATTGACCATAGTCTGACTTCAAGTACAGTTATTCCAAAATCTACCTCTCAAACACCAGATATATCTCATACTCATACTATTTCTCATGAGCAAGCCTGCCTATTTTCTTCTCCAGTTATTGGTTTTAAAAGGCAATTGGATATGATTTCACCTGATACATCTCTGAATGCTATACCGAAAAGATCGTTGAAATCGACTTCTCCCATTGACCCGACTTCTAATCCTGAGTCGATATTTAAAACAACATATGACCCTCTTTTTATTGCAAATGTTGTTCAAGCTATTGCAGAACCAGTGGCGAATCTTGTAAAATCGATTCTCCAACAGTATCTGTCTGACTCCATTGCGCCACTTATCCAAAACAAACTTGATGATATTATCAACCACGATGTCAAAATAAAGTCACTGATTGAGTTAAATGTCAACACTAAATGCAACCAACTTATCGAACAGCAACTTGATACACGTTTTGAAACTTTATTGGATCAGGTCAACTCCAAAGATGCAGAAATATGTCATCTTAAAGAAAAAATTTCCTCTCTGGAGCTATCCCAATCTCAACAATTAGATGCCATTGAGGAGCAGGAACAATACTCAAGACGTAACTCACTCAAATTCTTAAATGTTCCTGTATCAAATGACACCCCTTCAACCCTACAACTGCTATTCTAAAAATATGCAACGAATCTTTAAAGGTTAAAGTAACTGAATCACAAATTTCGAGATGTCATATTCTGGGGAAAATATCTCAAAATAAAGTAACAGTTATCGTTAAATTTGTTCGTTATAATGACAGGCAACTCGTATTCGAAGCAAAGAGAAATTTAAAAGGAAACCATCATAAAGTCATGATTGTGGAAGCCTTAACCAAAAAACGTCAAACTATTGTGAATGTCCTGAACAAATTGCGTCATGAAAAGAAAATCATTTCATACTGGACCGTTGACGGCAATATCTATGCAAAGAAAAGCGAAAGCAGTGCGAAAAAAAAAAAATATTTTCTCTTGAGTCAGTTCAAGCCTGGTCGAATGATCCTTCTTAATAATTTCGTAGATTGTGTCACACGTGAGTGCGTTTGTCTATCAACTTACCTATATTCACCTAACAATCCGAGTCATTTTCACGCATCTGAATGTTTTGTATAATTATATTTTTTTTACTGATACATATTTATTTATTAGCTTTACTGATTACGTCAAAGGTTGTAACTATTTGAGTTTACATAATGATTCTTCTCTTTTGATTCATGCTACACCTGATGTAAATCACCATATCAGTTCAAAACAAACGTTATTCTTATACAACTATATCCCAAGCAGTATAAATACAGGTATTCCAAGGTTAAGTGGCAATCTTGGTTAGTCAAAATCAAACAATGCAGGCTTTGATAAATAGGTTGTGCAGGTAAGAAGTGTTTCCTCGCACGGATTCCATTAATAACGGAATATCCGATGCTCTTGTGATGACTAGCGACTTGACACCACTGTTGTGAATTGATTTGGATTCGTTTGTAAACATAGCAAATTTAGCGTAGGAGTCATATATGCACGCATTTTTATTCACACGTGTTTATCTGAATTTCTTTAATATTATGTTTTCTAAAATACTGTACACGTGGTACTGTATATAAATTTGTTTAGTAACAAACATTAGCCTATTTCAGTGATAGCCTAATCAGTAAAAATTACACTCATATTCATCTAAGTTTTCTTAAATATTATGTTTTCTATGATGACGTGGAACTGTACGTAGAATGACTTAGATCAGCCCAATCATAGTATAGTAATACTCAGATAAAATATAAGTACACGAGTGTTCACTTGGTTTTCTTTGTTAACTTTATACTGTGGTACTGTAGGTTAAATCTTATGGTGTGAAAAGTGTATCGACTCATTGTAATTATGACTGATATATTGGAAACCATGATTCGAATAGTTTTCATATTCTACTAAAACTTTGGGCTAACGTTGAATGAGGTACCGGTGTTTTTACACGACTACCTCAAACTAATGTTATGCAGAATAAAAGTTTGCTCACTTTCAGTATGACTTTAAACAGTTAGTAGTCGTTCATCTCACTATAAGTACTTTCTAAGTCCTTCTGAAAAAATCCTACTGAGTCCGTCAAATTTAGTAGTTTTACTGCAGGTATAGAAATATTTTGTCAATGAGTATAATTTGGTAGTATGTTTTTGTCCTAAACGATTCGTTTACCGTGTGTTTACTATAAATATATTGTTTAACTCATATCACTGCGACTATTATTTAGTGGTTGCTATATATGAATTGTTTATCATATATTACTGAGATTGTTATTTAGTTTTTGCTATATACGAATTGTTTATTTCATATCATTGTGACTGTGATTTAGTTGTAGCTAAATAACACAGTCATGAATTTTTTATCACTTGCACTGTTTAGTAGCTGTATGAATCGTTCAGTTTAAATTAATTTTTTATAGTGGTGCAGAACGAATTGTATTCTTTATGTTTACCCTAGTAGTTACAATCTATGAACCGTTTATGTGTTATTTACTAATTACACCGTGTAGATGACCGTTATATAGTTAATTATATCACTGTGACTCTTTCTTAGCGTTTACAATCAATGTGAGAGTTTTAGTAGTTACTTTGTGTAAAACGTTTATAGAAGGTTCACTCATGTACAATCGCAATTGAACAGCTCACTGTAATGCTACATCTACATAGCTTTTCTGGATAAATTTTATCTGTATGTTACTTAATGGTTGGAAACCATGAATCATTAGCTATAAGGTTTTGTAGTCATAACGATCAAAGTGTTTTTACATTGTGCATTTTCATAGCGTAATTACCCCACTAAATTTCCTGCTTTAATAATTAGCCTTCTAATATGAAGAATTTATCTTAAAATGATACGAACAGTATATGTATTTCATTTCAAAACGCCTTTCGATTATTTTACTAATATATTTTCACTCCACAACGCCTTTTGATTAATACACTAATATTCATTCTAAACCATTTTAAATCAGTAAAAGATATAAAAGTAATAAAGATATAAAGTAATATGTAACTTAAATCGTCAAATAGATGCTTGACATGTTTTAAAGTGTATCATATTTTCTACAGTAACTCCTTGATCAACCATCATACGGTCACAAACATAGCATTCATCAATTTGATAAATGTCTTGTTTATAGTGTATATAGCCATGGGAACTTTATGTTCTTGTTTTTCATATTGTTATTCTCACTTGAGACTTTCACAACCCTTTTATCTTTTTTTCTTTTTTGGGCGGAATCTTATACCAATTAGAGGCTCAATCGACCAACAAAAGTCGGTAAATTTATTATTGACTGAAGTCACATTCCATGAGGTAACCGATAGTCATATTGCAGATATTTTCCATTCAAAATACCATAAGTTTAATGTCTTGTGATATTGTAACTTGGAGATGTGCTATCGGTTACTTTTATGGAAAGATTCATGGTTCAATAACGGGCAAAGCCAAATATGTATACTCGTGTAAAAATGAAATATCTACTGTTTTTGATATATTTTCCTTGATATTAAAGACTTATATCTGTTTACAGTACCTCCTGATATTGCAGTCATTGAACGCTAATAGTAATATTTTTATTATTTTGATGCTAATGTTACTGATATGTGGTGACATTCATCCAAATCCAGGTCCAGTATCCACTAACTCTTCCTTTAGTTTAAATAGCTCCTGTGTTACACAAAATTGTCTCAGTATTATGCATTTAAATATAAGAAGTGTAAGAAATAAATTATCTTTTCTAGAATTTTTCACTGATGAAGTAGACATTCTTTGTCTAACCGAAACACATCTTGATCCATCTATACCCGACATTTATATAAAATTGGAAAAATTTCGAAAACATCTTTAGGAAAGATCGTAATATGTTTGGTGGTGGTTTGTTAGTATATTCAACAAATAAGATTAATATTTCACGTATTACCCAACTAGAGTTCGATGAAGATGAAATAATGTGGTTTCAGATTCAAAAAAACTATGTAAAATTTATTTTATGCCTAATATATAGCCCTCAGTGGCATATAAATTCAACTGGTATTTGGACCAGATTTAGACATTCACTTGAAAAGGCTTTAGACTTGACTAATAACATTTTAATTACAGGCGATGTCAACATAGATATGTTAGCAACAAACAGAAATGATTTTACTGATGTTTTGTTAGATTTTAACCTGAAAAATGTTATTACTTCACCTACAAGAGTGACTGAGACTTCCCAAAAATTGTTGGACCCATTTATTATAAGTGATTGTATAGATATTGTATTAAGTGAAGTCATTCCGGTTCAAACTGATGTTAGTGATCACGAAGCAGTCCATGTTCTTTTAAAGTATTTTAATTGTTTAAAGAAAAATTATAAACGTAATGTTTGGATTTACAAGGAAGCAAATATTGATTCATTGCGTAATGACTTTAGAAATATAAACTGGGAACACTATTTAAATCTTTTTGATAACTTTAATCTCAAGTGTGTAAAGTTTCAACAAAAGATCTATGAAATTTTTGAGAAACACATTCCTTCCAAACAAAAAAAAAACCAGTAAAATCTAGAGACAAACCCTGGATAAATAAAGAACTTAAAAAACAAATAAGAAAACGAAACCGATATAGGAAAAAATACTTGAAAAATAAAAATCCCAATTCATTTGAAAAATATAAGCAAATTAGAAATAAGATAAATAACATGAAAATATATGCCAGACAACAGTTTTTATGAAAACATTGATAATTACATTGACAAAAATTCAGCAAATCCCCGAACGTACTGGAAGATAATGAAAATGTTGATAAAAGAAAAGTTATCTACTTCAATACCACCCTTAATAAACACTGAAGATGGTACTATCACTGATGATGAATCTGTCAAAAGCGAACTATTAAATGATTATTTTGTATCCATTTCTGATGTTGATGATTCTAACAAAACAGTTCCCTACTTTGAAAATAAAACTAATGAATCGTTAAGTGAAATAAACTTTAACTTACAAGATATAATTGATGTTATTAAAAATTTAAAAGAAAACAAAGCCACAGGCCCTGACGAAATCAGTCACAGAATGCTAAAATTAGTAGCAAACGAAATTGCTTTACCACTTTCAATTTTGTTTAACGAATCATTGCATTTAGGTATTTTCCCTGATATTTGGAAACTTGCACACGTAATACCACTATTTAAAAAAGGGGGATTGCTCTTCCGTTTCGAACTATCGTCCAATATCTTTACTAAGCTGTGTGGGAAAAATATTTGAGAGAGTTGTTTATAAATATATATACAATTACCTTTCATCAAATAATTTGATATACAAACTACAATCAGGTTTTTTACCAAAATTTTCCACAACCCACCAACTCATCGATATATACCACAGAATTCTTTTAGCGTTAGAAGAGAAATCATACACGGCCCTTGTTTTTTGTGATTTTTCAAAAGCTTTTGACCGTGTTTGGCACAAGGGACTTTTATCTAAACTTAGAGGCTATGGAATCAACGGCAAACTCTTTTCGTGGATCGAAAACTATTTGTCAAATAGAAAACAGTGTGTTAAATTATCAAACAGTATATCAAGAGAACGTTTGATTAAATCGGGAGTCCCCCAGGGTTCTATACTTGGTCCTCTTTTGTTTCTAGTATACATAAATGATATTGCGTCATCTGTAAATTCTGTATGTAACCTTTATGCTGACGATACATCTTTGATATTTTCATCTCCGAATATTAGGGACATCGAACTTGCAGTAAATCATGATCTGGAGAATTTATTTCAATGGTCGAGCAAATGGTTAATGTCTTTCAACCCAGATAAAACCGATATAATGTTAGTCACTAATAGACAAATACCATTTATACCTAACTTTGTTTTCAATAATGTATTGATACCTATTGTCGATAGTCACAAACATTTAGTTTAATATTTAACAACGACGCTAAATGGACTTTACATATAAATTACTTATTAAAAAATGTTTCTAAATACATTTCTACTTTGAGGAAATTGAAATTTCTGTTATCAAGAAAAAATTTGGAAAAAATCTATTTGATTTACATAAGACCTTTACTGGAATATGCATGTGAAGTTTGGGATAACTGTGGTGTGACTTGTCAATCAAAATTAGAAAACATTCAACTAGAAGCAGCTCGAATAATTACTGGTTTGCCAATTTTTACTAAAACAGAATTTTTATATAGGGAGTTAGGATGGAGCATGCTAAAAGAAAGAAGGAAATTCCGAAAACTTAGTTTATTTTTCGATATTCACAACCATAGGGCACCATCTTATTTAAATGATCTTTTACCAATCAATGTCGACCCCAATTATAATCTTAGAAACTATAACGATTATCGACTACCTTTATTTCGCCTTCAACATTTATACCACATACAACAAACCTTTGGAACAATTTACCGCAATCAACAAAAAACATTGAAATGAAAAACAATTTTAAGAAATCACTGCGGAACAGTATTTTTTCTTCTTCAACTATACAAACCAAATACTATTTAAGTTATGGGCCCCGTAAAGCAAACATTTTACATTGTAAACTCCGAAACCGCGCAAGTCCCCTAAATTACGATCTATTCTGTGCCCATTTGATTGATGATCCATCTTGTGATTGTGGCTTCGCGTCTGAAGACATAAACCATTTTTTCTTTCATTGCCCTAAATATTATGATAAACGTATTACATTGTTAACTGAATTGTATTGGTACAGTAATATATCTATTGAAACAATAAAATATGGTGATTCCAGCCTAAATGAACATTTAAATAAAAAACTTTGTACAAGCGTTCAGAAATATATTAATTCCACTAAACGATTTTCTTGAGGATTCAATTGCCTATTTGTATACCTTTTAAAAAAACGTTATCTGTAATTTTTGGTTTTTGCATTACATTTGATGGTCTTTAAGAGTCAATCAAACTGTAAATCGTCTTTTTATTTTTTATTTTTTTAAATGATAAGTAATATCAGGCTGTAATGATTGCGAGTTTTTTCAGGATTGGATTTCAAGAATGCATAGGATTGTTAACAGAAGAAAGATTTTCCGGTTTGTGTACTTTCAAGACTTTTTGATAAGAAGAACGTTTTTCGAATGCAGTCTAGTGTATACAGGCCTGATATGTTAGTTTGATATATATATAAAATAGTTCTCCATTTCCGCATATTCGTTCTTTCTTTTGTAAATTAATTTCTGTTCTTTTCTTGTTTAATTTTGAAACAAATATAAATCCTGTTGTTTTAAATAATCGTTACGTGACATATTAAAATGTATTATGTTGTATGTAACGGAAAGGACTTTAATAAGTTGCTGTAACTTGTGTCCAATCCATTTGTTTAGAAACAATAAAATATGCTTAAATCTAAAAAAAAAAAAAAAGCGCCTTAGTATATAATTTCCCCCAAAATGCCAGCATGGAATTCCGCATTACCGCATATATCTGTTTCCAATTCTATCAATCTATATAAGCGAAAGACCTACAGATCAACTTTATTTTTGGTGAACAAATACAATAATTGAAATAGTCAAATCTGGTATTAAAATACGTAAAACACACTAAAATCTTTGTCGACTTATTTCACTGATACACTTAAGTTGAAAATAATCAAATATCATTCAAAAAATATGTCCGATATGCTAATGTTCGATTGTTAATAAAAAATATCATAATCATTACATATATATATATATATATATATATATATATATATATATATATATATATATATATATATATATCTGATATCATTACTCCATTTCACACAACTTTAAAAATGATATCAATCATTAATAACTAAATTAGTAAAGCGTAAATACCTCAAATATTCAACGTTTAATAAAATAAATATTTTACTTTTTAGGCTTCAAGAATATCAAGACATTTTCATACCTAGACGCAAATTTTTAAAGCACATATATTTTCGATTTTGAAATCCGGAAACAAAAGGGAGAAATCTAACCCAGGGCAGTTTTTTTTTTTGCCCAGGGAAAAACTCTGTACTGGCTTCGTGCTTGGGGGAAATAATATGCTTGTGTGCTTTTTCCAACCAGGGTTCGTTTTTCCGAGAGAAAAACTATGCGGACGGGGGAGCCTTTGCTAAACAACGGCACACTGATATGTCATCTTTCACTCATATGGAGACACCACCAAATGCCGGTGAAAGGCTTAAAATTTGGGACTATACTCGGCACATTCGACCATTGACCAGTAAGGGTTCTTAAAGTACCGAAACCTAATGCGACACGGGACCTCGAGTTATACTGTCTCATCCGAAGGACAGGAAACCAACCTGCCGCCGGCTAGACTCCAATGCACCACCTCACGATCAAGATTTAAGCAACCGAATGAGCTAGGCTGGCCCATTTATATATATTAGGACACTATACTTATATTATAAGTCAATATGAAATTTAAATTTTGTATTTCCCTATTTAGCTACGATTAAATTCATTGGATCTTACACTTCCTTCCTTCATTAATAATCATTTACTTTCCTTTAGTATATATTACAACACGGAAATAACGTTTGGATTCACTAAAAGTTATACCGTACATTTTCACCCTCTAATGGCTCTATAGTTGAAACAAGTTTATGCAATAAAGGTCTTGCTTTTAACAATATCACAAATTACCACAGAAACCATTGAAGGTGGCATGACTAATTTGACTATGAAACCTTGTTTTCAAAACTCAAAACAGAGTTAAAACACACTGCTGACATGGACAGACAGATAGACAGACAGACAGACTGACAGATAAACATTGTCAATTCATAGACTGGCATTTCTTTCACAATCTGGCCAACAATGTGAAGTACAAAAGTACACATATGCATGTAACTGAAGTAGGGCGATTTTTTCAGTGGATTTTACAAAATTTGAGTCTGATCTCCTCAAAGTCTGGAAACATATTTCCTACATCTTCAAATTATGTACTGAAATTCCCCCATACATGTATAAGTCAGAGACATGTGAAGTCACTGCAGTATATGTACATGTATGTCAAACATGTGACACTGTCTAAATGGCATACTGCTCAGAAGGGCATGCACATAAATATCAACTTCTAGGTCCTGAGAATTTCCTAAATTTTTAAAATCATGCATGTATTATTCTCTTCTGTAACTTTGACTTTATACCAAGATAATTATGACATGGTGTACATGTATCAGTAAGCTACCAAAACTTGAACCCATTGCTTTCAATCATACAGAAGTTTGTGGTATATATGTTTTAACAGAACAAGAAAATAAAGAAACATCTTCAAGTCCACCATATGTAGGTTTGTAGAATTCATCCTCATCTACAGTTTCTAAAGGCTCTGACGTTATGTTTCCAGCATTACTGTGATTTTCTTTTGTAGCTGCCATTGCTACTGTTTGGTTCCTTACTGTACAATACAGATATCATGAATAATAGAGGCATGAATAATAATTAAAACAGCGAATTTTATACACACATGTGCATGCAGTACTGTATTGGTACATGTATTATGTTGAGTGCACTCATATGGTTATTATGATTCTATTTCATCAAACAAATTTTTAAAGAGTTTTTAACATCAGAATCCATTATCCTGCACAAATAAAATGAAAATCATTGAATCTTACACTTCCTTCCTTTACTGATAATCATTTACTTTCCTTTGATGTACATGTGTACTATTACAACAGGAAAATAACGTTTGAGTTCATCTATGCTCACCCATAGAATTAGAGTCATTATACACCATATTTGTTTGTTTCAGACAGGAATTTGTCGACTCACACAGTATATTTGATGAGGGAAATCGGATCTGATGCTGTATTCTTCTGCAATCACAATGTCAATGCCACTGTAAGTGTTTCATCGTAATAGCGAAATGTTAGGTGATAGACATACATCGTTGTATAGCAGCAATATTAGATCTGTCCCACTTATTTCCCAAGTGTTGATTCATTAGTATATATATTTCAAATATTTCAGTCACGATTTTTTACAAGACTACTTCATGCCCACTTGGACAAGTGGTATGAAGTAGATTACACATAACACACACATGAGAGAGAGAGAGAGAGAGAGAGAGAGAGAGAGAGAGAGAGAGAGAGAGAGAGAGAGAGAGAGAGAGAGAGAGAGAGAGAGAGAGAGAGAGAGACTTTACACTTTTCTATTATAGACAATATAATATGATATAATACATGTTATACTAGAAGGGATTAGGGTAAGTATACAACAATTGTCCCTACAAGCTAAGTTCATTAATTCATTCTTTGGTTTTCATCAAATATGATTCTTCAAGAATACCAAAGTTGATTAAATTTATCTGGTTGGTTACATATTGAGTATAACTCTTTTTGTATTTTGTAAATATAATTTAAATGTGGAATAAAATGTCCTGCCGATAAATTTTGTTTTAGGCATTTGCACTTGTGAATGGAATGTTTCAAATTTAAAACTATTATTTCATTAACTGGTTCAGTAATAGAAATGAGAACTTGTCTATTGTTTTTACTATAGGAAATTGCATGAGGCAATCATGAACATTTTTTATGAAATCTTAAACCTCATTACATGACTAAAGTAAATGAACTAGTGATTCTGTTTCAGTATTACAAAATATACATAACGGAGAGCTAGTTTCATCTGATAAGCTAAATTAGTTGTTGTTAAAAAGTAATAGTTTATTCGAAATTGAAACCATTTTAGATTTTTTATCATTAATATATAAAAAATCTTATATACCAAAGTATAAATCAATAAAATGTCCAGGACACAGATACAAACCCGGTAAAAATGGACAAACATGGACATCTGGAAACCAAGAGGTGGGACCAGGTGTCATGGAGGAGCAAGCATCCCCCGTCGACCGGTCGCACCCGCCGTGAGTCCACAGTCAAGTCCAATGAAACACGCGAGAAGTGCATCCCCACCACAATCGGCACAGACGTCTCAACAACCGCCAACGAAAAGGCAAATCAACACTTCACCCAGCGAAACAGAGCAGCCGTAAACAAGGCCAGTACACCGACCGCAAAATCCACGGAACGTTGACACCAAACGCGGCCTTCGACATCCCTGCGTCAACAATCTGCCAGCGAGCAGCCCACCCCTGCATACGAAACCTTCATACGCTGTACACGCCCCGGCACACCGGATCATTCGTGAAGCACAAACCCCACATGCGGGCGACTGTGGGACACCACCCAAATGCGGAAAACCCACGACGGGAATATGGTATATTCTATTAAAAATATCATTAAACTTATCGTAACTAAATTTTACGGTCGGTATAATAGTCTTATTTGCGATTACACTGTTTCTCTAGAATTATGAGTTACCTTTTCGTTTGCGTTTATTGAAATGTCTGTACCAATTGTGACGATGATACACTAATCACGTATTTCATTGGACTTAACCGTGGACTCACGGCGGGTGTCACCGGTCGACAGGGGATGCTTACTCCTCCATGGCACCTGATCCCACTGCTTTGATGTTCCATTAACTCGTAATCAAATGTAGGTAAATTATTGTTCAATTCTCTTTGCAGAGATATGCATGTGTTAAATGTCTAAAACTTTAAGAGTCACTTGTATAAATCATATAAATGTGGTACACGAAGACTGTCTGGTAGAAAACAAGTTTATAATTTTATAACAAAGTAAGTTTGAATGCTGAAGCAAATCATTTCAAATTATCATAAAACAATATAACTGATATATAGACGTTTTAGATGTCACATTAGCTATACTATAGAAACTGCCATGAAGTCAGAGAGGTATACATAAGCCTTACTTTTACTGTGCAATTTTATAGTCAATGTCATCAAATATTTCAAAGGCCATTCGACGTCCTTCCTTTCTTTTGCCGTGCACTCTGATGTCAAAGTAATATGCCTGCTCAATCTGTTAATTGTCTATTAATTTTGAAATTAGCGGCACATTATGCTTTGTCACATCGTCCACAACTTCGTAAGAATTTCTCAGGATTTTTCTTTCTCTTGGTCCAACTCTACTTGCACAGCTGTTCACATATTATCAATTAATTGTTGTTAAATGTTTCCATGATCATCGTTGTTTTCCTTCCAGTTCATAACTTTTATGTTGTTCTTCCTGGAGTACTGTTCATTGAAATTTGCCATTCGTATTGATGTTTTGCATTTCAGTTCCAGGTCTACATTTATTTCTTTCAACCCTGATTTTTTTTTCAGCTTCATTTTCTATTCCCTTCTAGTTTCTTTCTTCAGTGTTTCTTTTTTCATTTATAAGACTTTTCACAATTCTTTTCACCATTGCTTCAATGTCTCCTTTACTGACTATGCTTTTTCACTCTTTTCATACTTTTTGCACTCATTCTCAATATATATATATATATATATATATATATATATATATATATATATATATATATATATATATATATATATATATATATATATATACATACATAAGTGACGAAAACACCGTAAATAACGGAGCATATTTGAGCGGGCGAAAGAAAAACAGAATGGTGATTACAACGACTCAGTCGATATTTTCTTTCCAATTCACGCATGCTAGCAGACACCATGACACTCACGCGCACGCACACACACACAAACACACACACACGCACGCACACACACAAATACATAAGTATTTAATTTATAATGGACAAGAAGAATGTAATATCAGGGAAGTTGTGAGCATTGAAGAGCACGTGTACGTAAGCTCTCCTGCACTGACATTTATAGTAAATGGGATTCCCCGTGAATCTAAAATTAACACAAGCATGCAATATGACGTTGGCAAATCGTGTTTATGTATATATCTTAAAATAAAATTTGAGTGATACAGATTCCCGATGATACAAACAAATCAATATGGCAATTGATATTAACAAGAAATTTTGATAATGTACTTCAACAAAGTTACGTATTTGTTAATGTTTGGTAATTCTGGAATATTTCCATTTCCACCTTTATGGTATTTAAATATTGTATCTTTCTTTTATTGTGGATTTGTAAGTGTATAAGATATATCTGGATAGTTATACTAATAAACTGAGTACAATTCAATAGGTAAGATGGTTTCTCCAGTCAAGGAACATAGACATAAAACTGTTTAAAAGCAACAATATCGTTGATGATAGATTCAGTACTGTTCTGCTATATTCAAATACAACAATAATGCGAATACGAAAAGTACAGATAAAAGATTGTGGTGTTTACATATGCCGTGCTTATCGAGACAATTATATCAACGAACAAGCATTCAATTTGACTGTAACAGGTAAGTATTTAAAATTTTTGTACCTGTCTTTTAAGTAGCAAATAATACGTAATATGGGACCCAATTGATTAAATAGCCGTAGTTGCTAAATCCTAAGACTAGGGTCGTTTTATCAACCCTACTACAGATCATATCGAAAGGGATATACACAGATTTCACATATGATCTTGATAGTTTATTCATTGATATAGATCTACCTGTATATTTGTAAGATGAGTTATGGCAGTTATCAGAACAACTTAGGTCTACATACTGTATCTGATAATCATTAAGACACATAAAAAGTTAGGTCTACACACTATCTCTGATTATCATTAAGACACATGACAACTTAGGTCTACACACTGTCTCTAATTATCATTAAAATACATAACAACTTAGGTCTACACACTGTCTCTAATTATCATTAAGACATATAACAACTTAGGTCTACACACTATCTCTGATTATCATTAAGACACATGACAACTTAGGTCTACACACTGTCTCTGATTATCATTAAGACACATTACAACTTACGTCTACGCACTGCCTCTGATGATTATAAAGATATATAACAACTTAGGTCTACGCACTGTCTCTGATTATCATTAAAACACATGACAACTTAGGTCTACACACTGTCTCTGATTATCATTAAGACACATAACAACTTGCGTCTACGCACTGTCTCTGATGATTATTAAGATATATAACAACTTAGGTCTACACACTGTCTCTGATTATCATTAAGACACATAACAACTTCTGTCTACGCACTGTCTCTGATTATTATTAAGATATATAACAACTTAGGTGTACGCACTGTCTCTGAATGGTCATAAAGACAGACCTGTCATTATGACAGTTGCCATTACAACTTTGGTCTGCACACTATCTCTGGGTAGTCATAGAGACAGGACTTGGTATTGTCGTAAGTCAAAAGTTCGAATTCTCTGAATAACGAAAGTGTGGTGCATTAGCTGCGTTTTACCTAAATATTCTCTTTCCTTTGCTACTACTTTAATTTACAGAAGTATGGAAGGGACATGTGGGATAAAATTTATCTCGTGCGCACGACTTAATATTTTTTTCTCTCTCATTTTTTATGTCGTGCGCACGTGATAGTTATGTCGTGCGCACGACTTAATTAGCCAATAGTAAACATCTCACATTGACATATGTATTAAAGTTAAACTAGAATTTGAGACATAATGTGAATACTACAAATAATCTTCTTAGATGTAGGACGGCTGTCGATGAAATTTAAAGAATAGTTGAAATGATTAATAACGTTTATGTAGGCTCCAAGAAATTTACCTTAAAAAATAAAATACGAACACTTAGTCTACTTCTGCCTCGTGAACACTTCGTTATACACGTATTTTATATTATTGCGTATATATTGTATATGATCCATGGGTACTATATAATACTGAAAACGAATTATACAAAGTTGCGAAAGCTTTATCATCATATTTTTTTCAATTTCAACACAATTATTAGGAGTAGCTGAAGCACCCTAGTCCCTAATTCCTATGGGAACTCTTGCTAAATCACATATTTATTCTGCAAGATCTCTGATGTAGCAAGTATTTTCATAGGATTTACCTAGTCCCCCGCCCCATCCCTGGATAGGCGAGGTACATGTTTTTAAAACATGAAGGGCATCAATAACTTTTATTAAACACCAACAATCGTGCGTAACATAACTACTACACTATCTCGTGCGCACAACATGAAAACATAGGAAAATAAATTTTTAAGTTGTGCGCACATAAAAATTAGATTTTGTTTATGTTTATTGTTGTTTAACGTCCCACTCAATAAAAAAATATTAAGTCGTGCACACGACATAAGAGTCTTAAATTAAAAAATATTAAGTCGTGCGCACGAAATAATTTTTGTATTTTCACATGTCCCATCCATAGTTTCGTGTGAATTGATATATAATTACAAAAAAGAGATAAAAACTTAAATTGCCATTTAATTTCTGAAAATTGCTTGAGAAAACCACGTTCGGCACTTTATATCTGACAATAGATTAATTCAACCTTTCTATTTGTGTATACATACAAAACTGGAAATTACTTTTTTTTCACAAAATATATAGGAATATAAGATATTTTATAATCGTTCTTATTTGTTATTGTACATCAATTACAGGTACTAAAAATAGGAAAAATCGAAATGATATTTTTGGTAACCACAGCTTATATATATTTTTGTATAAATTGAAGAAGTAATAAACAGATTTGAATACATTAAACTGTTAAAGGATAAGTGTTTTAGTCATGTACTTTGCTCCAGTAAATGAAATGTTATAAACATTTTCTGAAATCTTATTGTAGTGGGGGAAATTTTGCATTCGACTAAGACATACTTTCCAAGTGTCAGAAGTTACAAGTTTACAACAATAAAGACTTACCACACAACATCGGTCAGCAAGTTCACAATTCCTGATATCGGTGAGAGAAACCATTTAGATTAAACTCTCACACATATTTGTCGGGCCTTGTACTTTGTGATATAAAGCATTTCGATATACAAAAGATGATCAGGAAGGTTTCGGAACGATACAAATCAGATTTGTTAATATTAGACATTAAATATAAGTAGTTATAGGCAGCTCTCCGACGCGCCATTTGAATTTTGCCGCCAGGGGGCGCTTTTTAACGGTTTTTGATGACGTCATCAGAATGCTGGCTTCTGATTGGTCAATTCAAATGGCGCGTCGGAGAGCCGCCTGTGACGTCACAACCGGAAGTGCGTCATACCGGAAGT
Organism: Atrina japonica; assembly: GCA_030159075.1. Taxonomy (NCBI): domain Eukaryota; kingdom Metazoa; phylum Mollusca; class Bivalvia; order Pterioida; family Pinnidae; genus Atrina; species Atrina japonica. Next base: position 345,626 of record BROG01000292.1, on the reverse strand, counting down.
GAGGTCAGACCGGAAGTACGTCATACCGGAAGTGAGGTCATGTTGTCATGGCAATAAGGAGAAAGAGCCAATCGTTGAGCTTGGAGGCGTGTCTATGACCGGAAGTGGAAGGTTGTGGGGGCGGCCATCTTGGCTAAGGAGCCAATGAGAGCCTTCGTTTCAAGAGGTTGGGGTCACGAGAGGTCACGAGAGGTCACGTGAGTTCACGAGAAGTCAACGGGAAGAGAGAGAAGATGGGTTTTTCCAGTTTTGAGCTGAGAGTAGATCTATTTTTAGAACCGAAACTTTGGGTTTTTCCAGTTTTGAGCTGAGAGTGAATCTATTTTTAGAACCGAAACTTTGGGTTTTTTCCAGGTTTGTGAAACTAGCAGTTGGTGGCGCTATCGTCGGTGAAACTAGTAGTTGGTGGCGCCACCGTCGTTGAGAGTTGTGTATCATGCGCATGCGCGAGAAGCGATAGGCCGAGCTCGATTCAAGCTTGAACTAAGACTTGTACTAAGGCTTGTAGAGTGACGAGTATGTACAAAGGGAGATCACTCTGTATAGACTTTACAGGTGAAACAAAGGGAGATTACTCTGTATAGCTTGTATGAGTAGGACTAAAGGGAGATCCACTCTGTATAGACTGTATAGGTGAAACAAAGGGAGATTACTCTGTATAGACTCTATAGGTGGAACAAAGGGAGATTACTCTGTATAGACTGTAGAGATGGGGCAAAGGGAGATCACTCTGTATAGACTGTATAGATGAAACAAAGGGAGATTACTCTGTATAGACTATAGGGTGGAACAAAAGGGATGATGACTCTTTATGGGCTGTAGGCAATAAACCAGAGGGGTGGGTGGGTAGCGAAACAGGAAGGTTAGGAAGGGTAGCCATCTTGGGTATGGAATCATGGGATATCTAGTTTTTCAGGGACTGACTAATCTCACGGCAGGAGTGAGAACCATAGAACATGAAAGTGTGTAACGTACTCAAAGTTTGCAAAAGTGATCAAGTGTTTGTGTCGTTCTCAAAGTTTGTCAAAGTGATCAAGTGTGTACCGTTCTCATGTTTCAAAGTTTGCAACGTGTGCAACGTTCTAAGTTATGAAGTCTCAAAGTGACAAAGTGACACAAGTAGTAAAGTGTAAAGTATGAAGTTGTTCACTTACATCGTTTCAACAAGTATCAAAGTTCAGATAGTGAAAATAGTATCTGTATTATTTTTATATTATTTTCTTGTACTACTGTATATAAAATAAAAAAAAATTAAACACTCACCCAGAGAGAGTTTTTCTGACGATGTTGACTCTTCGAGCTTCGGCTGCCAAATGAGCTCTCAGTAGTCTAACTGAACTTATTTTCAAGTTTTTTAATGTTACTATTTTTAGAATTGATTTCTATCTCATAAAATTTGTTCAATCAAGTAAAAGAATTAACTTACTTACTAGACTTACCACTATAGTATAACACAACACAAAAACTGCATAGTTTCAGTTAAGGTTTCTTTTCGTGTAAGTTAGGTGGCCCTTAAAAGGGCCGTTGGTATAATGGGTTGTTAAAACCCTTATAGGCAGCAGCAACAGCAGGCCCGGCAGCACACCATTTTTTCTCGTTCTCTTGCTGCTGCACGGGCCGCAGCAGCTTTACAAAATCTTTCCCATCCGGCCTTCTGCTGTTCAAAATACTCCCACTCGTCGCTGGCCGTCTTTAGCTTTTCCAAAATGTATTTGGGCTTACTCGCCCAAAAGAGAGTGGTATCAATTACAAGTTCTGAAGTTTGTTTCGTTGGTTGTGCCATCTTTGGTTTGTTGTCTTCTTGATATGAAGCGCAGTGAAATGAGACGCGCACGGCTTTTTATATGAGCAGTATAGTGCACGCGACGTACTCCGTCTCGTCAACTTTGACCTCTTTGATGATTGGGTCTATGTATCGTTGGCAACGTGATTACACCAATGAAAAACGTCAAGAGTGATAGACGCCTAGGAGAAATCAGTCTAAGAGTGATAAAAATAAAAAATGTCAAACATGGCGTATACTATGGAGTACACTATGGAACAAGAAATCGAACCTGTTCTAAATCGAGCCTGTATATGATACTAGGCAGATTATTCGTGATACTAAAGAGAAGTTACGAAAGATTGATCTGAACTTTCATCGGGGAAAAGAAGATGTTCGCCTGAGACGAATTGTACTTCTCAAATCTGTTTTACGGTTTGGTAGAGAAGAGAGAAAACGTAAGCAGATGGATGAGAAGTGTTTTGCCGTTTAAAAAGAGATTCTGTACAATGAATCATGGCAGATATGCCAAAAACAACGGTCCTTTTCAGGACCACTTATATCTTACGAGAAGAAACCTTAAACTGAATGTGCAGTGTATATAATAAAATGAGTTATAGGGTTTATGAGACAAGAATATGAGTTATAGGGTTTATGACACAATAAAATGAGTAATAGGTCTATGTTTTATAGAGTAGTAGTAGTAGTAGATGTAGCATATCTCAATACAGTTTAGATTACTTTTCTAATGAGTTGGGTGGCCCTGAAAAGGGCCGTTAGTTAGGTTACTAATATTGACAGTAACATCTTCTCTTTTTTCAGAGGTAAACGGCGTTCTGCTTCCAGTAGATCATCTGTCTTTCTCTTGATCGTCATGCTGATCGGTATCTGTTGTTGACGAAAAACTAGCTCTAATCTGTTTTCTAGTAGAAACAATACTGAGCTGTCAAATACTCTAAGCCCTGTCGGTACTGCCTATCGAAATCATCTCTGACTTTCTGCGAGGTTTGCTGATGTTTCAGTTGCCTCCATCTCAGATTCAGTTTTGTCAGTAGACTCTGATAGTAACGATTACACTTCATGGTACGCCACTTGGTCTTCTGTTGTAACAGAATAATTTTGTAAATAGCTTCTGTATAGATACTCTCCATTTTGGTTTTTGTTTTTTCACTAAGCGATGTTCAACAAGAAGGAGAAGAAGAAACGCTCACGCGACGTGTGACGTCACACCCTGCCGAGTATGTCTCAGAGTCTATAGTCATTGTTTGATCATGGCTGACTGTGTAACCATGTGGGGCGAAGTACAAGACAAAGAAGAATGGCTGATATGTGCCGATACAGTGGGAAGAAAGGTGGGCTGGTTATCGAATATCGACGAATGGATTGAGCTCGTGAAGCTTGAAAAAAGAAAAAGAGAAAGACGGCAGAGAAAACGGACAAAATGCTTTTTATGCCATGGCCTATAAAGCCTAAAACACCAACGGCCCTTTTCAGGGCCACCTAACTTTTACGAAAAGAAACCTACGACTGATTAGAGCAGTTTTAAAACACAGATCCTTTGTATACCCTTATTCTGTATCTCTTTCTCTGTATCTCACTCTAAGTGTTACACTTTTACTCTTGATCTCCTTCTGCTCATAGTTTTGTTTTTACATTACTCCTTTATGTCTACCTTGTAGATACTAGAGCAGGACTCTTAAGTGTACTCTTAGTGTACACCTTATACCAAGTAGGTTTAAACTCTAAGTGTACTCTAAAACGTATACACCTTTTAGTCATAAATACACAAACACCAGATTCAATTTTAATAAGTTTAATGCCCCGCTAAAAACTTTTTAGATAGTCGACAGAGGATTAGGGCCGTCCCTCTGTGACTATGTACAATACATAAGCATGAACTATGAGAACATTAACTATCAGAACATTAATTATGAGAATACTGATTCACTTTCTGTGACTATGTACAATACATAAGCATGAACTATGAGAACATTAACTATGAGAACATTAACTTTGAAAACACTGATTCACTTTCTGTGACTATGTACAATACATAAGCATGAACTATGAGAACATTAACTTTGAAAACATTAACTTCATGTTAAAACGTTCATCACAAAAACTTTGAGTCACTTTGTCTCACTACTACGGTTGATCTTGCCCATACAGCACGGAGCAAAAGAACGTTAGCTTTTGTCCTAGATCGGTCGGTTCGGATTCTTGACGCTGTGACACTAAACGTATTTACATGTTAACAGTACTAAAACATTCACTGCTGTTCGGTTTCCACTTTCCCTTTCTTGGTGACTTTGCCTCCCTTCTTGAGCATCAAGTTGAGTTTACGTTTGACCCCTGTTGAAGTCTGTTCGGGACATTCATAAGCCCAATGACCTGACTGATGACATTTATAACACTGGTCCGATTGACGAGATCGATTTTCTACTTTGTTCTCAGGCTCTACTTTTGTTGTTGTTGTTGCTGTTGTTGTTACCGACTCGTTATTCTTAGGACATCTAGGAGACCAATGTCCAATTTCACCACAAATGAAACAAGGATGAGTCTGGGGCGTAGGCTTATATTCGTACCCCATATACGATGTTCTGACTCCTGGCTGTACTTTATCCTTCAATTCTTTCAGAGTAGTTGTAATAGTCGTGAGTTCTTCCCTCATTTTCTGTAATGTGGATAGCAAGGCATCACGTAACATTCCCTGGGTCGCATCATTTTCTTGTTTTTCTTGCAACTGGTCTAACGTTTTGAGAACTTCATCAAACTCATCGGCCCCTTCTATGTAAGGTGTAGTATTAGGTGAATAATTTGGGTACGTCTGTGACAAGCCTGGATAAACTCATGTTGATGACTGATTCAAATGATGTTTGGTCACTGCACTTCACTTTACTTTATAGCCGTTCTTCTTCTTCTTAATCTATTTTTAGACTCGTTGCCGTCAGTCACTTGGATGTTTCCAGAAGGGAGGCTCCACACAGGGTTTTTTTGTTTTTGTTTATATCAGCAATTGACTGAAAGTACAATCTTTAGACCAACGTCGATGTTCTGTAAAAGCATTATCGTTCCATTCCCAATCTTTTAAACCGATGCCACAAGAAAAACACTGAACGTGGTCACTGTTCCCTAAATACACAAATCCTGCTCTGGCTAATTCTGTCTGTTTAGGTCCCGGTAGATATTTGGGCCAATGATCTTTAAACGTCAGGTACCTGGATTCATACGTACAAAAATTAGGCAAGGCTAAAGGTATTCTAAATTCCTGATGAAACGATAACCCTCTGTCGGTAGCAGGTCTTAGTTTAAAAGTGGTCACACCTTGTCTCCTTTCGGTAGGTGGAGTCCTTGTCACTTCTATCAGATTGACTCTCGGTACGCTATCCACTTCAACCCGATGAGCTCGTGTACACTATCTACTTCTACTCGATGAATTCGTGGTACACTATCCATCATGTCTCGGTTCGTGGGAGCACTATCCGTGACAATCTGACTAGCATCCATCGTCGATGAAAATAAAGTTTCCATACTTGATGTTCTTTCCATCGTGTCTGAGAGTGAATGGTTCCTGATGTGCATTCTCACTTCCTTTTTATAAGGTCCATAAAATCTATTTTTAGATCAGAACTAAAAAATCATATTTTTCTACGTTTTTTGTCTGAAACACAAATTGTATCATCGGTACGTCTACATGATGACCAAAAGGATCCCATGCTAACTGGTCGTTGTTCTTTATGCACATGATACATCATACCTGCTCGATTACCATTATTATCATTTAATTGTAAATGAAAAGTGTCACCGTACATGGGAGACTGACGACAATCGCTTAACCATTGTCGTAGAAACATTAAAATATCATGAGGTATTTCTTCCTGTTCTACTTTTCGTGGTCGCCCCCTTTTCACTCCTTCCCTCTGTCCTTCTTCTTCTCTTTGTTCTTTTGTTCTCTCTACAGATACTTTTGCGTGGACGTCCCCTCTTTCTTTTCATTCTCTGTTCTTTTCCTTCATCTCTCTGTCCTTCTGACTTTTTCTCTCCTTCTATCTTTTCCTGTCCTTCCATCGTTTCCCCTATTCTTTCTCTATGTTCTTCTTCTTCTTCTTCTCTCTGTTTTCTCTTCTCTCTGTTTCTCCCCTTTCCACCCCTTTCGTCTTTTCATATCTTCTTTTCTTACGGCTTTAGTCATGCCATTTTCTCTTTTCGTCGGATTCATATTGATAAATAATACAAGATGTGAACACGATGACTCTCGGTCATCAACTGACCCAAGTCCTGTGTTGCACTTCATTTTAAATGACACGACGAAAATGAAGTTTGGCAATCACTTTTCCTCCTAGAAAATGAATTTTACGTCCCATGTCATCTCTCAATTGTATTTCAATGGTATCAAAATACTTTTTATTTAAACCCACATAATTGTAATGAAAAGGTTCCCAATGTTGATGATTGAGCGATTGACCCGTTTGAAAAGGGACCACACGTAATAACGGTAACGATTGTGAACCTACAATTTGACTTTCGGCAATGTTACTGTAGACATAGATACCACTCATACCAATATTTAAATCGGGTGGATACTTTGGCATGTGTGTGACATCGACCCATTTCGTCATCTCCTCATTCATGTCAACGGCTTCAAAGCCAAGCTTATAACCTAGTAGACTTGGAAAACGTATTAAAAAGGGAACGGAATAGATGGATCGGCCTTTAAACTCAATCATGAATCGATCTAAAGCTGAGTCATATCTGAATTTTAATAGTATTTTTATGAGAGAGATCTTCTATCCCATCAATGACATATTGAAAGGCTCTAGAAAACCCAACTTTCATCTCTCTTCTATTAAAGCAACAGGAGACGCATAAAACCCCGAACGAAATTTAAGTCTCCAAATACTTCCTACAAAAGCGATCCCCGATTTCGTATCAGTTTTAGAGATTGACATGATCAAACTGGGGATCATCTAACGAGACGTGTTTCTTAATCAATTCTACAGTAAAACGTTCATGGTTGACGATATTTCATTTCCTTTTTCTTTGGATACGTAGAGGGGTCCTGGGGGATTTTTAGGTGTCACGACGGATTCAAAAGGAACGTGAAGGGGAACCAGGACATCTATGTAATTCTCATCTGATGTTATCGATTCTATTAAGTTGGGGAAGATCAATTCACTCAACGCTATTTCCCACTCACTATCCATCATACTTAAAGCTTGAGGTAAATGAGTTTTGAATTCTGTTAAGGTATTATCGGGAAAGACTTTTAAACTAGCATCGCTAGGTAAAGTCATGTAAAAAACTACCATGATCTTTAGAATCGAGAGTCGCCATGATGCGTGTACTTGAGATCCAACTGTATCAATGAACCCCTACCCTTCACTGTCTTCTGTTTTATATCATCAACACCAACACCAAAGTCAAGTTTCATACATTTTTATTACTCAAAAAACAAACTTTATTACTCAAAAAACCATAAGGTAAAGTACAAAAGTTTTCAATGCGATGTCTCTTATCATACACGACACGCACTTCTTTAGTCATCGCCTGTGTTTTGACTTTATGTTGTTTCGTTCGCATGATCTTATGAGGGTACGATACTATCACTTTCTTTTGTTGACCACGTAACAACTGTTTCAATGTATCTACGTTGACTGTAGAAGTTGTACGACTATCAAAAGTGATTCCTTTGACTCTACACACCGTTTTGTCCTGACGAGTCTTGTACGCATAATTTTTAGGACCTCCCGAGACAAAGGATAAGATAGAATCGCCATCTAATTCGTCTGTCCATCCTCCTAAACTGTTTATGATAGTAGGATTCCACTGCTGTGGATCGTGTTGATAAATGATACTGTCTGTATCAAAATATAATACACGTTCGCCCAAACGTTTCTAGGGTGACATAGAGATGTAACCGTGCTAAAAGACGTCGTAAAGGCTGCTAGCACTACATTGCTGAAACCATTGGGTTCATCAAAGTCATCCTTCGGTTTTGAATTCACCAGCATCATGTCAAGCTCATCATGGCCTTCGTCATTTGGAATCAGTTCTAAATGTAATATATCACGAGGATCATCTTGAAGTAACTGTTGTAATGCTTCGTAACTCTCCACATACTGTGTCTGAGGTAAATTAGTTCGTTGAGCAAATTTACCCCACAAACAGTTCAGAAACAGTTTAGCAATGGTCCGTAAGATAGGATTCTTCTCTACATCTTCTTCTCGTATGATCAGTTGTTCTCTCGTTTCAATCTCTTTGAGGTACTGACGACGATCTTCTACTGTTTGACAGGAAGCAGGAAAACCACTAGCTTGTTGCTTAATCTGGAGAAACTGATCAATATAGCTACGAAATAAAGTATTGGACTGATCAGGGAAATGCCATACTTCAAAGATACGATCGATCACATAACCTTTTTTCTATAGCTTTATTCAATTCACACGTCGTCCATGTACCTAACAAACGTCGTTCTTGATTCGTATGAGAGCATCGATAACTCATACCCAACTCCTGTTCGATTCCTTGTTGAGCACAAGTACGACATAAAGGAAAAAGTAGCTTTCCTCCTGCAAACTGATAAGGTAACACAGGATGAAACAGCTGACGAGGGGGAATAACTCGACATTATACCAGTCCAAAATATTGATCTAGACTTTTGAAATCATGTGTAATCACGTCTGGGTGTCCAATGGGAAAAGTCCCATGTTTCAAGACAAATGGGTACAAAGAACATACATCCACGTAACGAATGTCTCCTTCTTCACAGAGCAAACGAGTAGCATTCGTTCGACCTCCAAATAAAGCATCTTTAGGAACTAACGGATCGGGAAACTCCTCATACGTTTTATCAATGAAATGTTGAAACTGTGGATCCGTCTGTACCTTTGACGATAGTCATGTTCCCACAGCGTTTCTACTTGATAGTGTTGACGCAAATACTGATCTCTCTCTAAGGTCTTTTGATACACTTTTTCATACGTCAAAGAAGGATGAAACGGGTGTTGCTCTTGCTTTAAGTTAGGAAAACACACAAGGGGCATCCGTGCCAAAAACAGCCATGAAACTCGTAAATGGTGCGAGAGTCTTCATGATAACCATCCACGCGATAAGATTCTACTTGGACTTCCCCTCCCTGACGAGCATGTCTAATCGTTTGACCAGTTTCATGTTCTTTCCAACTCAACCAGCGTAATGCTAGGGTGGAATACTGTCGTGGTGAAGGATATCCCCGCGGAGGTATGATACCAATCGTATCTTTTTGCATATGATTGCGACGATAGGCTATATTCCCCGTACTGGCAAACGTAATCGATTCAGCAAAGGGGTCCACATCGGTTAGTTTCAAACACATGCTTTGGAAATGCATGCAAGCTTGTCGCAAAATAGTCACGTCCGATTCACAGTATTCTTCTAATTCGCATTGCAAATGAAAAATCTCACCCTTCTGAATTTGGTCTTGATACCATGCTTCAAAATCACGACGGACATCAGGTTTCATACCTTCTGGGTTGTAATACATAGCTGGGGGATATACTCCTATGTAATCAGCATTAGCTTCTGTATTGAACAAATGCGGAAAGTAGCCTTTCTTCAGTTCAGTCAATCCAAAGCTTTAGGTAACGAAGCTAAAGGAAATGCCAAGAAATTACATGAGTCTTTAAACCTGATGTTTCCAGCCGTCATAGACATAATCTTAGAACCGTTCATGATCACATCAGGTTTTTCACAGGCATGATGTACCAGATGATGTAAAATAAACTGTCCATCGTACCCTTTAAAGTTATGAGCAATAGCTATAGCTCCATCATGTAAAAGTTTCTCCCTTTGATGTATGCCATCATACACGGTCGTTTGAAATAACCAAGTCAAAAAAATCAGTGAGTGTCGTGGGACCTCGGAATGTAATACGATGATCTTCCATGGTTTTACATTGCTCACACCAATCATTGGATGTACACTGGGGACATACACGATGAGCAATACATAGATTAGGTTTGTGTTCTCCGGTATCCTGGGTACACTCAAAATCATAGAAAATGTAATAAGGGGGTGAAGATGATTCATCCTGAGAAGGGATCCGTTGTATAAAACAGCGATGATCTAGATCCACGATCTGTTTACAATGGCGACATTTTTTCTTCTTTTCTTGACAACAGTGTTTGTGTGAATTGTTTCTTACTCAGCCATACTTGACAAGTGGGACATCGAGTCATTAGCTGACATGGAGTAGTGGTTGTATTACTACTATAAGGCTTCAAATGATTCTCGTAACACCGAGTCGATGTGAATGTCCCCTGACAATGTGTACATTCTATAGGTTTTATCGTGTTGTCGGGAACACAGGGCGACGGTGCAAAACAACGAAAGCAGCATTGAGGGACATCGGTGATCTTCTATATGATCATAACCCACATCACAACGGTCGCAATAGTAATTACATTCCAAGAGTCCAGGCATAGATACGATACAATCGTAATGGTGATCATCGTACAAAACGTGAATGGGGCCCCCGATCCCACACCACTATACCAGTACATTTAATGTCAATCGTTTTGTGTTGGTATTCAACTCGTAGATTTTCAAACGATAGCGGCGGGGTAACAATGCGGCCTGAAAACGTTGCCATTCTTCAGGTCCACTCTCTTGCTGGGGATCACATCCAGTTTGTTGCATTAAGGTATGAGCTTCTCGTCGTTGAAGAGTATGTCGACTTGCATCACCATAAATCAAATTTTGCCAATAGCGTTTCCAGTTTTTGTACTTGTCTCCATCTCCAAGTCCAGGTTTCTGACAATGAAAACGACCAACTACAATAGCACGAGCTAAACAGGTCTTGTCTGTATTCTTGATCTGTATCAAACTTTTGCTTTTTGTTCACAAACACTTTCTTATCAACACTGAGATGATATTTTCGTTTTCCACCCCCGCTACCTACAGGTTGTATGACATGGATTACTGACAGGGTGGTAGACCCATCTTCTATTCTAAAATTTTCATTACTCTGTTGCACTTTCTCAATTTTTTCCATGAGTAGATCAGCATTCAGGTCTTTAGCATCTGTAAATTCTACCCACACTTCACTTTTTAACGATGGATGATGTATATTGACTCGCATCTTATCCCGATCTTCACACTGTAGTTTGTTCTTAATAGAAGTCAACATATGATCTATTACTTCTGATACTAAGTGTATGGCATCTTTAGAAAAATGCTTAAACTTGACTTGGTACACATTCGAGGCCGTTTTGAACTTACGTGATTTACGCTCACTCAGAGTGTCTACTTTATAGTAATCACTATAATCGGTGAGTTGCCTATTGGCATTAAATCAATCACCCCGTTGATCTCTCTGCTGAGCTTGCCTTTGACTTCTCGCCTGTTCTTGTCTTTCATTTAACAATAAATCAAAGTTTGGTAAATTAGCCATTCCGTGCGTATGCTTCCGTGGTCAAATCTAAAATGAAGTACGGTTACTGTAGACTGTATTTATAATGAAAAGAAAAGAACTGTATAGATACTCAAACGAAGTATCATCACATTTATATAGTCTTTAATATTCTAGTCTTTTATGTTTTATAGGTCCATAAAACTAGAATGTATTGTATTTCGTTTTATTTTCATATAGAATAAGAAATATTAAAAGGAGTGACAGTTTCTGTCTTATAAAACAAGTGGCCAAATATCTAGACGTAGATGTCTAGACGTAGATGTCTAGACAGACTACAACAACAGGTGCCAGATGCCAAGTGTCCAAAAGTGTCAAAAAAACAGGTGTTCAGATGCCAAGTGTCAAAAATAGGTGTTCACATAGCAAGTGTCAACAACAGGTGCCAGATGCCAAGTGTCAAAAATGTCAAAAACAGGTGTTCAGATGCCAAGTGTCAAAACTGTCAACAACAGGTGGCCAGATGTCTAGACGTGGGAAAAAATCAATACGTGACGTCATTCACTCTATATAAGCTAGTACTGTCTAAGTCTCGGTGTTAGTTCATTATCATGGATAACTCAACTGATATGGAAATGCAACCTGAAGAGAGAAACTTGCGAATCATTCTCACACAGAGGACACGTATTGTAGTAAGACCACGCAGCCCGATCAATTCTGGTGGGACCCCTGTGACACCCTACTACACATCAGGAGGAACCACCTAGACCTGACCCTTCACTTCCAGTACCTGTACAATACGTACTAGCTCAGGAAGCATTAAACCAATCTTCGACAACATAAGGCCGAGATAAATCGACTGATGATAGAAAAAGAAAAGAGAAGTTCGGCATTGGCGACGTCTACTCGACAGATATTAGGAGTCTCTCTTTTATTTCAGCTTTTCGGAGAAATCAACGGCCCTTTTAAGGGCCACCCAACTTATTCGAAAAGAAATCTTCACTAAAGGTATGCAGGGTTTGTATTATTCTGCACACTATTTAGTCGCGTATATTCAACATTAAATTTTTATTTGTGTTTTTTGTGTTTTTTGTTGTATTCACTTCATGAGATAAAAGTCTAAATATAGTAAGTCATGTGACTAGAGAGAGGTTCAGTTCAGCTTGTGAAAAGTCATTTGAGATCTGAAGCTCGAGGTGTTAACATCATAAGAAAAATCCACTACTTTTAGCATAGGGTAAGTGTTTCATTTTTTTTTTTATTTTTTTTTTATTTTTCATGCACTAAAAATAGAATTATCTCAAAAAAAGTCACATGACTAGAGTATAGGTTCAGTTAGACCTCTGAGAGCTCATTTGCAATCCGGAGCTCGAAGAGTCAACATCATAAGAAAAAACTACTACTATTGGCATAGGGTGAGTGTTTGAATTTTTTTTATTAGATAGGACAAGATTATTTTTCATGCATTAAAAGTAGAAATAAAAAAAGTCACATGACTAGAGAGAGGTTCAGTTAGACCTCTGAGAGCTCATTTACGATCCGAAGCTCGAAGAGTCAACATCGTCAGAAAAATCACTACCAGCATAGGGTGAGTGTTTGAATTTTTATTTTACTCTACAAGTTTTAGTAAAAGCTTGAGTCGAGCTCGGCCTACCACTTCTCGCGCTTGCGCACTTGAAACAGGACTCTTGACGACTAACTCACAGATACGGGCTCGGCCTACCGCTTCTCGCGCATGCGCATGATACACAATTCTCAACGACGGTGGCGCCACCAACTACTAGTTTCACCGACGGTAGCGCCACCAACTGCGAGTTTCACAAACCTGGAAAAACCCAAAGATTCGGTTCTAAAAATAGATTCACTCTCAGCTCAAAACTGGAAAAACCCAAAGTTTCGGTTCAAAAAATAGATTCACTCTCAGCTCAAAACTGGAAAAAACCCAACTTCTCTCTCTTCCCGTTGACTTCTCGTGAACTCACGTGACCTTTCGTGACCTCTCGTGACCCCAAACCTCTTGTAACGAAGGCTCTCATTGGCTCGTTATCCAAGATGGCCGCCCCCACACCTTCCACTTCCGGTCATAGACACGCCTCCAAGCTCAACGATTGGCTCTTTCTCCTTATTGCCATGACAACATGACCTCACTTCCGGTATGACGTACTTCCGGTCTGACCTCACTTCAGGTATGACGCACTTCCGGTTGTGACGTCACAGGCGGCTCTCCGGCGCGCCATTTGAATTGACCAATCAGAAGCCAGCATTCTGATGACGTCATCAAAAACCGTTAAAAAGCGCCCCCTGGCGGCAAAATTCAAATGGCGCGTCGGAGAGCTGCCTATAACTACTAATATAGATATACAAAATGGACAACATTTTCCTGAAAACATATTATAACATTTTGTATATCTAAATTAAGATATTCAAAATAAAGTCAGGAATATCTCAGAACAATACACATAAGATTCAGTTATATCTGACAGGGCAACAGTAAGATGTAAAAATCAATATATGATAAGAATTATTTAAGAATAACGTAGAAAACATTATTGATATTGGAAATGGAATAATGACTGTAACAATAACTCTCTCTCTCTCTCTCTCTCTCTCTCTCTCTCTCTCTCTCTCTCTCTCTCTCTCTTTCTCTCTCTCTCTCTGTATGTGCTAGGGACTCTTATTTCCTAAACATTATATGTTTTTCTTCTTTAATTTTTTTTTTCATCAGAAAGTTTTTCTTCATTACATTCTTTTGGATGGAGGGTACAAGTTCGATCAGTTTAACGTGATGCACGTCACAGATTGTGAATCAGCTTGTTTTAAGATCAGAGACTGCATAACACGTGATTTTTGCTGAATCGTATAGATCGGTATTCAAAGTTTTACAAAGCCTAAATATGTTTCAGATTTTGAATAAGAAAATATCACAATGATTAACAGTCTGCGTAATTCCTCATCAACTTCACCCCAAGATGTCAGCCACACGTTTACCGGTAAGGGGAATTGTTTTCTGAACCAATTAGAATAATCGCCTGCTGATATGCTACACAATTACATCTGTTTTACCGAAGAGAGAGAGAGAGTATTATATGACCATTTTGATATTCCTGTACTTCGGGCTGAGAAGGAGTATGATTGACAGAAACTATATCGTCTTGAGCATTATAACTTAGGTAGTATGTTTATAATATTCATAACCACTGCTGGTGGACCCTTTGAGTCCCCGAGGGTATACATAAACCTAGTACCTGGTATGTCGGTACCGGCTGTTCATCTTATACTAACGTAGTATTTGGCACTGGTAACATCATTTAAATTCAAAATTGTTTCTAAAACCAAGATAGTCATTTTTACAGTGGTTACTCCTAGACGGATTTCGGCTATACTTTTAGAGATATCATTTGGCCTTGTATAATACCACGTTCACTTTAGAAAATACACATAACTTTTAAAATGGAGCTCAACTGATGAAGTCTAATTGACAGAAACGATATCGTCTTGAGCATAATAACTTTGGTAGTATTTTTATGATATATATATATATCAAAATGGTCATATTATAAAATTTTATCATGTGTCAAAATTACACGTTATAACACATAACAAGAAACAACAATAAAAGCATACTTACTAATTCCTATATTCTGGCCGACTAAGAATTAATTTTCTGTTCAATTACTTGATTTTGGATGGCACCGCACGAGCAGACGATGAAATGTAATAAATTAAATGACACTCTTTTTTTCTTTACATTGATCGTAATTTAAATAGAAAAGTTCCGAACAGGGGTGCGTTTCGAGAATGATTAATGCATAGGGTATGCATTACGAAAATAATGAATATGGGGGCGTGTCAGTATCGCATATACTATATATATATATATATATATATATATATATATATATATATATATATATATATATATATATATATATATATATATATATATATTCCAGGCAACATTTTATTTGCAGGCAAGATATTGTAAAGAATTCACTCTGTTAGTGTTTCTGATAATATTGTCTCTGATATACGATTCTTAAGTCTGCCCTTTTACATTTGTACAACTGAAATATTGTTTTTCCTTTGCAGAGACACTATTGTACATAGGTAAGTCTGCGTGCTCTAGTCTCTAGTCTTTTCGTACTTTAAAAATCTAAATCTCTCTCTCTCTCAGTCTATCCGTGTGGTCGGTAGTTTTCCATTGGTTGACAACTGATCAATTACTTGTTAATTTTCAGTTGTATCAGTTCACAAAATTGATTATATAGATAATTGATTGTGAACCATATTGTCCCGGTCTGATATTATCTATACTGGATTACGTATTCCAAGCTGTGGCAAGTGATGTCTATCAATCATTACAAGTATTGATCTCTCCTGTAGATTTAGTGATGTCTATATCAATGTGACCATGATGAATCTCTCCTGTAGATTTAGTGATGTCTATATCAATGTGACCATGATGAATCTCTCCTGTAGATTTAGTGATGTCTATATCAATGTGACCATGATGAATCTCTCCTGTAGATTTAGTGATGTAGTGATGTCTATATCAATGTGACCATGATGAATCTCTCCTGTAGATTTAGTGATGTCTATATCAATGTGACCATGATGAATCTCTCCTGTAGATTTAGTGATGTCTATATCAATGTGACCATGATGAATCTCTCCTGTAGATGTAGTGATATCTATATCAATGTGACCATGATGAATCTCTCCTGTAGATTTAGTGATGTCTATAACAATGTGACCATGATGAATCTCTCCTGTAGATGTAGTGATGTCTATATCAATGTAACCAGGATAAATCTCCCCTGTAGATGTAGTGATGTAGTGATGTCTATATCAATGTGACCATGATTAATCTCTCCTGAAGATGTAGTGATGTCTATATCGATGTGACCACGATTAATCTCTCCTGAAGATGTAGTGATGTCTATATCGATGTGACCACGATTAATCTCTCCTGTACATGTAGTGGTGTCTATATCAATTGTGACCGGGTCTGATATCCCCATGTAGATGTTGTGATGTCTATATCAATTATGACCAGGATTTTATTTTACCTGTAGATGTAGTGAAGCATGCATCAATTCTCACTAGATTTATCTCCCCGTGTTATTGTTGTGATGTCTATATCAATCGTGACCAGGATTTATCGCCCCTGTTCTTGTTGTGATGCCTATATTAGTTGGGACCATGATCTTTATCCCTTGTTATTGTTTTAATGACTATTTCAATTCTGACCAGTGTATCAATCATAACAAAGATTTATCTCCTCTGTTATTGCTGCGATGCCTATATTAATTGTGACCAGTATTTATCTCCCCTGTTCTTGTTGTGATGCCTATGTTAGTTGGGACCAGGATTTATCTCCCCTGTTCTTCTTGTGATGCCTATATTAGTTGTGACCAGGATTTATTTGCCCTGTTCTTGTTGTGACGCCTATGTTAGTTGGGACCAGTATTTATCTCCCCTGTTATTGTTTTGATGTCTATATTAATTGTGATCAGAGTTTATCTCTCTGTCAATATTTCAATGTCTACATCAATTGTAATCGGGAATCATCTACCCTGATGTCTATATCAATTGTTGCCAGGATTTATCTCCCCTGTTCTTGTTGTGATGCCTATATAAAAATATCAGATACCAAAGTATAAATCAATAGAATGTATAGGACATAGATACAAATCCGGTAAAAATGGACAAACACGGACATCTGGAAACCAAGGTACGATCAGGTGCCATGGAGGAGTAAGCATCCCCTGTTGACCGGTCACACCCGTCATGAGTCCACAGTCAAGTCCAATGAAACACGTGAGGAGTGTATCCTCGTCAAAATTAGTACAGACGTCTCAGCAACCGCCAACCAAAAGGCAACTTAACATTTCACTTAGTGAAACAGAGTAGTCGCAAACAAGACTATTACACCGACCATTAAATTTGCTAAACGTTTGCATTAAACGCGGTTTCCGATATCCCTGTGTCAATAATTTGTCAGTGAGTAGTGTACCTCTGTATATGAAATCTTCATATGTTGTACAGGGACTTGCATATCAAACCATTTGTAAAATATAATCTCCATATGCACTGAGGGATATGACTATTTAAATGTGGAAAATTTACGATGAAAAATCCGAAATCGTCAAGTTTGTTGTATAGCTTAGTTACTAATCCCGTCTATATGTCTATATTAAGTAAAATGTGTAAATATGAAGCGTGTGTGCTTGATTCTGTTGTATCTTTAATTTCTAGTTCGCTGGGATATATCGCATTGACATATGTATGAAAATTGTCATTATTAATTGACAAAACGTCGTCGATATATCGAAATGTCAAATTAAAGGACACCTTTAGCTCTTTCTTCTTTTGACTCAGCAGTTTCTGAATGAGGCCAATAACGGGGCACAGTTGGTTCCCATAGGGATATCGAGAGTTTGTTGAAAGACCACGTCTCCGAACATTACAAATATATTGTCTATTAGAAATTCCAGCATGATTTTTACATCAAATTCAGTGTATTTTTGTGTAGATCAGAGTGGTGTTGGACAAAATAGGTATCCTGATAACCAATCACTAGTTATTCAAATTTTCGCGTACCACCTTTAGTGAAAAAAATAGTTGTCTATGATGCAAAAAGTATCCTTTTCATTTTTTTTTATGTGGGATAGTTATGTAAAGAGGAGAGAAGTCATAAGTTTTGATATTGTTAATTCGAGAAAAAGTGTGTGCCTTCAAAATTTCTAAAAGCTGTTTTGATTTTTTAAGTATCCACATCTGATTTACACCGCTTCTGGAATAAGCAATTGTACAGTACTGTTGAAGTTTCTTCTTAACAGCTGTCAATATCTTGGTAAGGATAGTTGGGACCATGATTTATCTCCCCTGTTATTGTTTTAATGACTGATCGTGACTAATCTACCCTGTTGTGATGTCTATATTAATTAAACGAACTAAAAATAATCTTTAGATTTTATCTGATAATCTAGAGACATATGCTTGGAGTATCTGCACATGTAAGATGTAAATGTAAATTATGTTTAATACATAAAAACATGACCAAATGACAGAGTGTTTCGATATCAAAGATACCCATTCCCGGACAGAAAAATTATGTCATTATGTCACCGATATTTAGCAAACGGACATTTTTTTTTACTGGAACTATTATTGGAATAAAGATAAATATTTAGATTTTCAACAAATATAGAAATCAATAGACTATGTCGGTATTTTCTGCACAAACTTTTGTTGTAATGAAAATTCGCCTCGCTATCTGGCGCCATTTCATTACTAATGAAACGAAACAAGGCCTCTGATTGGTTAATTTCATCACGTAAGTTCATATCGTAAATTTCAATTTCTAACGCGTTAAAACCCTGTTGTGCATGCAAAACCTTTAAAATCAACACCAACAGGTTGACTTATCCTCTTTCACGTTAAAATTACCATTTGCATGCAAAAGTATATTTAACGCGTTAAAAGTGACTTTTAACGGGTAAGTGTTCGTCGCGTAAGTTCATCTCGTTTGTGACTCAAACGGCCTTTCATACCATATGATCTTGTGATAACTATAATTTTATACCTGTAGTATGTCATTTTTATAAATTTCAAATCTTGTGTAGTTTCAGGTGGAGGTATGACAATGTTCATTGTTATAGCCGTGGTGATTTTTGTCTGCAGAAATCGGTAAATGATCAATCTTACTAAATTTGAAATCAAACTATTAGATGGGTATCCTTGAGTATACTTAAAGGGTACCTGCAGTGGAAAATGATTTTTTGTATGTAGATTGTTCCTATTGATACAAGGCGAGGGCAAAAAAACCGCATCCAAATCGGTACAGTAATAACGGAGTTATCGGTCGTCAAAGTTGTCAATTTTCACCTGCCGCGCAATCCCAATCATAGCACAAATGGAAACGATCGGAATCGAGGCTCCAGTGGTAGTGACGTCACAACAGTAGTTTTATCTTAGGAAGATGGCGGAAGATATGAGGCGACACAGCGAGTGAGAGTAGTTTGGACCTTGATATGTCTGATGGTTCTTCAAGTTTCGATGAATTCGATTACGGTGATTCACAGTTAGGTGTATATGTTCAAGCCAGAAGTTGATTCAGACGAGGAATGCACAGTTCCAACCCCACAATGGCTGATAGCGATAGTACTATAGTAGCCAGGAGGAACGACGTGAGAACACACAACTGGTAAGATAAGCCCACATGTTCATTTGTAATTATTTTTTATTTATATTTCAATTGTATTGTGACAGGAAATTAAATGATTCTACGCCTAATTCCGTTAGAATTCAATACCGCTTACCGAGTATGATATTATCGGACATCTACATGGTCTTTGGTCGAGAGTCACGAAGATGAAACCGTGAATAATGATGATTTTCGGTTCACTGTATTGACTATTGTATCACTTATATATTTACTATTTTAATTTATTGAAACCATTATAACATGGAAATAAAGTTATACGCATGTATGTGCTTCTCAATCAAGATTTATATAGGTACATCTTATACTACCGATGTAATGACTGCCCGAAGTCAAACAATAAAAAAAAACATTTTTATCACATCTGCATTCGGTGAACCTACACTACGGTTGTCCAAAGGATCGGATTTTGCGTCTAGAGACGCCCCAGTGATTCGATAATTTTATACTTTATAAATGTCAAGTATTATTTAATTGACATATTATTATGATCTATAAAAAAATAAAAATCAGACCAGACCCTCAACTTTGACATATCCAGAATTTCGACTCGACCTATTTTGACATGATATTCCTCTGCAAGTACAAATAATTGGAATTAATCAATGATAATAGAAAAGTGCTAAACATTGTTTATATATATATATGTGTGTGTGTGTGTGTGTGTGTGTGTAGTGAATTTAAGAATGTCTGCATATCTTATTTGTATGTCAATCAGAATTCAGGCAATGCTATGATATTGTCACTTCATTGCCATTCTCACAATAATGGCATTTTTTCAGGAATGTTTTTCCTGCTTCAGCTATATAAAACACTCAAAATTAATGATTGCTATCCATCACTCTTATTTTTTTAACACATGTTAGTTAATACATATGTATTTGTTTTCTTTTCATAAGGTGTACATGTGGTCATTGTTCCCAAATGCCAACTGAAAAAATCCATGTGTTGCCACGAGATACAAAAGGTGATGGCAGTACTGGAGGAAGATCCAGGGAAGCAGTGCATAACAGAGCACAATGGATTTCACCCAGTGTGTCTGCATCCATCAGTTCTGAGAACAGCATATCATGATCTCATTATGAGGAAATCCTCGAATCCAATGGGTAATCACATTTCTTAAAATAAATGATAACTGAACACTTAAATGGTTAATGTATATTTTTTATTTAATGTTGAAAAGCATTAACACATATATACATCAATGAGACATCATTTCAAATAGTAATAAACAATTAACAAGACTGTAAAAGACAAAATTCCGAACATGAATAAATCACTTAAAAAACTGCAATGAATAGTTGTGTACCTCCACAAGAATACTTAATCAAAATTAGGATATAACAACATGCTTACACTTGGACTATGTTATCACTCAATAAATTGAACATATTAAAGAAGCAAATGACTGAATGAAATATACTGTAAATGAAATTACATGTCTGAATAATTATAGTATATAAAGTTTAAGCATTTCATTATGCAGTAACAACTGCTGATAAAGGATTCATCATAAGATAAGAGTCCTATATCAAACTTGCAAAATAACAAGGAATTTAAAAATAACTTTCAACTAGGATTCTTGATTACGAGTTACACATTAACAAAGGCATCTAGTACATCAGACTTGCATAATCTATAACTTTCAACAAGGCAGTGTCTAAGACCTACACATGAACATGAGACCTAAAAATTAACTAAAACAGTTTAAGAAACATGTGTACATCAGACATACACAATAACAAAAATCTGTGGCAACTTTTAACAAGAGCATCAGACTTGTACATTAAGAAAATATCTGTAACAACTTTTAACAAGGAAATCTGTATCTAAACACCTACATAACCAATTCTGACACACCAGATGTATGCTATGACACTACTGAAGCACCGCATATCTACAACAACAATACTGCAAATGTACTGAGACACCAGCTATTTATTAGAACATCAGTGAAACTACAAATATCTATAATTTACAGTAACAAAACTGAGACACTAACATGATGAAATGCAAATGTACTATTATATGCATTATAGTATTTCATCTATTTATTCAAGCCACCATGCCTGAGTGGTTGAAGCTTCGTGATTTAAAACAAAGTCTCTCCTCTAATCAGCCCAGGTATGAGCCCTGCTAGAACTTCAGCTGACTGTCTTAAAAACTTTGCCTGTTTGCCCCAGATGGTTTCTTCTTGGGACCATTATAATCAGTTTCTCTCCTTCACCAAAAAACTAACTGGCCTCCACCATATGAATGAAAAATGTAATATATAACTTTTAACAAGGAAGTCTGTATGGGACATATACGTTAACAAAGATCTATCATGACTTAACAAGAAATCGATACAACTTTAAACAACAAAGCCTGTATCAAACTTATACATTAACAACTTAACAAGAAATCTAGAACAACTTTTAACAGAGAATCCTACATCAAATACATTTTAAAACAAGAGATGTATAACATTTTAACAAGAGCCTGGTATTAGACTTAAAACTTAACAAGAATCTAATATTATACATAATTTATTATTTGTCTTTTCAGGCGAATGCGGTACATTTCATACAGAAAACTAGTTAGGTGGTGCTGGGGGTGGCTTGGGAGCCAAGTACGTGTACCATTGCCTGCATGCACTGTTTCATTGATACGTTCCACGTACCCTGAGGAAAATGGCCAGTATCATGGGTTTACACCATTTTAACCATTTCCATATCTAGTGTGCATTTGGCTCACAGCATCATCTTTCTTGGGATGAAAAAAACTGCTCAAATAGTGGTGGCGGTGCAACAGTTTTGTCATCGCACTGTGGCATAGTTCTTCTTGTGGCTAGCTCAACCACCTCTCTCTGAAGGATTTCAACATAGCTTATTGAAAGACGACAACATGAATGACATTTATTTTACATGATGTTTAATTACATTCTTGTGCATTTATCACAGTCAACAAAACTTGTTAGATTTAAACTGTTACCTCAGCTGTTATTTACAAAAGTATTTCTGAAAATATATACAGAAAATAAAGAAGCAAGTCTTACCATATGTCCTTTTTGTTTTTACTTTCTTTACAGTGAATCCCCCTTCTGCTTTGGAAATGCAATCTTGTATTTCATGTCACCTTCTCTTGTTGTTGCTTGCTCTTTGGAAGAGTTCTCATTGAAATGCAGAGCAGCTAATTTCAGTCTGAAACATAAATCACACTAATCAGAACACATTACAAAATTGTGGAAACAACAAATAATAGTTTATCATAACTAGTCTTTACTACAATTCACTGCAAAAGTGACCAAATTTCTTAAATTATGCATTTTATGAAAGACTGTTCATCTGTTTCTATTGATGTTGTGAATGTATCAGAAGTGTTAACCGAGCATAAGTTTTTTCCCCAAATTGGTCTCCCTGTTTTACACTTAGATTTATATAGACAGACATAAGAAATCTTCAATTCCTATATATTTTGTGAAACCCTGGTTTGGCACCTTCTGAATTGTGATTGTGAAAAAGTGTTTAACAAAACCTTATTATCTGTATATCAATACCACATTAGGAAATACTATATTTTCACAAAATATATAGGAATATAAGATTTTTATGCCTACGTTAAGCTAGTCTTATTTGTTATTCAAAAACAAGATCAGGTAGAAAAATTAAATAATTTAAATGTCTCAACAAAAGCAGACTTGTATAACTACTGAATTTATACTGAGCTTACCTACTCTACATCCCAGGGTAGAAAAAACTACATTTTGGGGGCAAAATGATTCACCACCGAATGGTATGCCTCTAAACTACAGGTTTGGACTTGGAGTACTGGAGAGAACTTTGGTATATCAGGCTTCATTTGGTTACTTTTAACTAAACATTCAAGTTTCTCCATTACTTTTGTACCTAGAAGAATAAAATGTAAATTATATATATATATATATATATATATATATATATATATATATATATATATATATATATATATATATATATATTATTGCATTATGCAACTTCAAGTGTTCATTTCAGCATATTGTCCAAAAACTTGGTACATTGGCATGCATTCACAACAAAGATACGAAATATTACTATTTCTACTTACTTATTTAGTATTTTCAATGTTGAATTGAATTTTGAATGTTGTTTTACACTATGCTCAACATTTTTTGTGGTTATACTGTATATGTACATGCATAGTGGCAGTCACTTTTTAATGGCTGAGGGGAGAAGCCAGTTACAATGTACCCGGGAAGAGACCACCAGCCTTTCGCAAGTAATCTGAATACTTTCTCACAAAAATCAACTTGGGCTCCAGCGGGACTCGAACCTGCACTGACAGGAAGTGAAAGAATTCACAATTTAAGGCACAATGCATTAACCAATCGTAAATGTAAAATCAGATTGACTGTGACAAATACAAGGTACTAAAGTTTCACTACAGGCATATTCAAACATACACTGTTAGATAAGTTTATACACGTAGGTAGGTATTATAGCAAAAATAGTACAAAGTTGACCAGATACAAGTACCAAACCGAGATACCATGTACCAAGGTGACTGACATTTGGGAAATATGAGTTATGACTGGACAATTTTATTATAATTCTGTTTTCACTCATTTTTACATCCAGTTAATTCACTACTTGAACAAATATTGATAATTTAAATACCAGGTTAAGATGTGTCAAAAGTGTTTGGTCACTGAAGATCTAAATATTTCATATATAAAAATTTTGATGTAATTTACAAAGTTGGTACTTCAAAGATTTGACGATGAAACAAAGATTACAAATAAGATGTCGCAATCTACAGTACTAAATATTTACTTTTGGCACGCCCCTGTACGTGTGGTATAAACATATAAATACATTGTACTTGGGGTGTGTATCAATACAACTTTTGTGAAAAATAGTTTTCAGACCACATTCGACAGTCAACTAGGCTACACTCCAATGATATAAAAATCTATTAAATTTAACTTACTCGTTGTACTCTCTCTTCTGGGAGGCCCTTCTTGGTTTTTGGGGGGTACAGCACTTCATTAGTCTTGGAGTCAGTGGTAATATTGCGACCGGGGTAGATACGACTTGAGACGCTACTTCCAGGCCGTTCCTGGGCATCTGAATCTCGAAAATGAATTGTTGGCACGACGTCTTTCTCCAGAACCCTGCGATTTACTGGCATGCCTACAGATTCCATTATTCTAAACTTAGGTGGATAACAGTCCGCTGTAAAATGGCGAGAACACAACAACGAATGTTTCGTCGGCCCGTTCCAATTCTTCCTTGAATTATGCACAAATGTAATCCGCTGGCGCAAAGTAGCTGGTCTATCCAAGGGAAATGAATGTAAACTAACATCCTCTGCAATCTCCTTCATCATATTGCATCCACCAGCGACGCATCGTCTTCCTCCTCTCGAACTTACTGCTGGCGACTATGCAGCCGTGTTTGTACACAAACTTCGCCAAACGTTTCAGATTTTTCCTCGTTCAATCTTGGCTAATCGTTAATAGTCCAGCAAAATATTACATATATATAATTGTAAAACTAATACTACCAAATACGACTTAAAACAAGTACTATAAAATTAAATTAACTTTTAAATCAATGAAAATGTAAGTCAGGTGAAGTTCGTATCCTTCTGGCTTAATACTTATCCGATATGGCTGACCGTTACTGTTGTGACGTCACAGCAAATCGGCTTCGAAAACCGCGCGTTTAGCAAAACTAGTCAGGTGTGAATTAGGGTTTTCTCGCAATATCTCGCTTAATATATTACCGATTTCGGTGCAACTTTCAGGATGACTTTATTTTTCACTTGTTTACAGAATATCAAAAAATCATTTTGCACTGCAGGTACCCTTTAAGTATGATTTTTTGCCATATTATTGTTAGTTTAAACTGTATTTTATTTCAGAAACTGCAATACATCCTATATAATATATAAATAAAAATCCGTGGGGAATTGAAAGCAATGACAAATTCTTGACACACACACACACACACACACAAACACACACACACACACACACTGTCTAATGGGTAAACATGTACAAAATGTACTTTCACTAAATGTACGTACTGATGTTGGATAGAAATTAAGGGACAACAAAGGAAAATAAAGAATTTATACGTTTCAAAATTTGGTTGCATATTTATCTATAAATATTGTGTGTCGTTCATCATTTCAGAATAGCTTACAGAAATATTTACATGAACTACAATTCTGGCCATCAAACGGGCGATGAAACAACTCAATATGCACAAATTCAAGACTTTAAACAGGATGATCGCAATCAACGTGATTTTTCATTAACTTTCAATGACAGGCAAGATATAGGGAATTCAGGAAAGAAAGAAAAATGTTTTTGTGAGGGTCCATCACCTGTTCTCTTTACGAGTCACAGACATAAAGAAAATGTCAACAATAGTTCCTTTCATGAAACAGATTCTGATATAATCAAAGCCGGCGACAGCAGTAGTTCCGATGAATACATTGTCCCTAATGATGGGCACAAAATAATACCACCACTACATGGTTATCATGACAACGGATACTCCACAATAGACGAAAGTGATGCTAACCGGATACATCTGACTGTTAATTACGATCATCGTGAGTACATTGAACTATGTGATATAGATAGCAGTCCAGTGGAAGTTCAACATCGTCATTAAATTGAAAAACATGAATCAAAGATTTTATCAGATTTCCTTGACAATTTTTTGTAGTTCAAACTGACATTTACCATCTTATACAACTTATGTAATTTACAATAATTGCTCTCTCTCTCTCTCTCTCTCTCTCTCTCTCTCTCTCTCTCTCTCTCTCTCTCTCTCAAATTTTGTTCCTATTTAACACCATGTGTGTAGACTGTATTGCTGTGAATTTTCTCGAAATAAAAGAAATGGAAACAGGGTGAAAGAAATCATTCGAATTACTCCTGTATATGTTGAGTGCAACTTTTCCTAACTTCTGAGATTTATGACTTTATAAGCTATCTTTCCAACATTTATTGTCAAGAAAATATAAAATGTAAAGTAGAACAAATCGGCAAGAGGAAGGTATAAACACTAAAATTCGAGGGCATCCAAATTGAATCACGAAGTTATCTTCAAATGATTAAAATTAATAAATTTCCGACGATTTCATTGGTTAACAATCCAGAAAACATTCGAGTCATAAATCAATGGCCTGAACGCTAATTAAGCCACGCCCCCGGACGGCACTTCTTTTGTCAACATGTCGGCCATTATGTAATATCCTAATGTGTATTACGTCACGCAGAAAACAAAATAGTTCATCGTAGTGAAAGTGGCCAGAAGTTACAGTAGCTTATGCACCACAAAACAGAAAAATTCTCTCTCCATGGGATTGATTTCAAATTCATCTTTCAATAACTGTATTTTTAACTTTAGCAGCCACACATAAACTTCTCAACCGTGTCGTGATGACTTCTTAGAAAATGACGTAACAGTCTAGTGGTATTTACGATTGTCATAACGACGCACTTAAAGGTCGATAGTTTAACTTGTTTGTTTATATTATTTCGAAAGATCAATTATACTAAAGTAATATTTGGCGCTTTTAACACTATTTAAATTCGAAAATTGTCTAAAGCTCATATAGTCATTTTTTTTTTTACAGTGGTTACTCTTAGACGGTTTTCGGCTATACTTTTAGAGATATTATTTGGCCTTGTATGATACGACTTTATCTTTAGAAAATACACATACTTTTCAAAATGGAGCTCAACTGATGAAGTCTAACTGACAGAAACGATATCATCTTGAGCATTATAACTTCGGTATTATGTTTATAATATTTATAACCACTAGGTCGTTGCCACTGCTGGTGGACAGTTTGAGTCCCCGAGGGTATACATAAACCCAGTACTTGGTATTTCGGTACCAGCTGTTCATCTTATACCAAAGTAATATTTGGCACTGTTAAAACTATTTAAATTCGAAAATTGTCTAAAGCTAAGATAGTCATTTTTTTACAGTGGTTACTCTTAGACGGATTTCGGCTATACTTTTAGAGATATTATTTGGTCTTGTACGATACGACTTTATCTTTAGAAAATACACATACTTTTCAAGTTGGAGCTCAACTGATGAAGTCTAATTGAAAGAAACGATATCGTATTGAGCATTATAACTTTGGTATTATGTTTATAATATTAATAACCTAATGTTTTAACAAATTTACTGATTTGTTACTGAAATTTAATCATAAGCTTTGATTCTATATATTTTTCATTATTTATTTACACTTTTCCGTAATCCGCTTCGCGAAATACACAGTGTGCCGGGAATATTACAGAATAAATGTTTAAATATCTTAAAATATAAATTGTCATTAATACATTTGTGATACAAAGCTCATTTGGCAGTTCATAACACATATCTTTTGTAAATAAATATTTGTTGACAATAAAAAGACAGTAAAATACAATGCTTTAAAATCAATAAAGAAATCACATATAGATCTATTAGAGTTGTTATTGTTTAGTCGCTTTTAATCGCGCGATGGATAATATCGCTTTTTGCGGGCCAATAAAATTTAACATAATAAAACACACCGAGATCCCGGTCACCTGCATATGGAGTTTATCTTTCACAATATAAAACATATCAGATATATTTCTAAACTCTTCTAAAGCTAGGATAGCCATCTTTTACAGTGGTTACTATTTGACGGATTTTGATTATACGTTTAGATTTATTATTTGGCCTTGTCTTATACCACTTTCTCTTCAGAAAATCTATTTAAAATTGGAGCTCAGCTGATGAAGTCTAATTGACTGAAACGATCATCTTGGGCATTATAACTTTGGTATTATATTTATAATACAAAGTATAAATCTTTAGGATTCCCAGGATACATATACAAACCCGACAAAAATGGACAAACACGGATCTCTGGAAACCAAGAGGTGGGATCAGGTACCATGGAAGAGTAAGCATCTCCTGTAGACCGGTCACACCTGCCATGATCCCACAGTCAAGTCCAAATGAAATACGTGATGTAGCAAATCCTCGTCACAATTGGTACAGACGTCTCAACAACCGCCATCGAAAAGGCAACTCGATATTTCACCCACTGAAACAGAGTAATCGCATACAAGACTATTATACCAACCATAAAATTTGCGGATCTTTGACGGTTTCTGATATCCCTGTGTCAATAATTTGTCAGTGAGTAGTTTACATTTGTATATAATATGTTCGTATGTTGATTGGGCCCTGGCAAATTGGATCATTAGTGAAATATAAACTCAATATGCGGGTGAGTGTGGGGTGTTACAACTTAAATGTTTGATATTTATGATGGGAAAGTCGAAATCGTCGTGTTTGTCGTATAGGTTAGTTTCCATTTTCCCGTCTTTGTCTAGAGTAAGTAAATTGTCTTAGTATGAAGTGTATGTGCTTGATTCTGTTGTATCTTTAATTTCTAGTTCGCTGGGATATATCGCATTGACATATGTATGAAAACTAGCATTATTAATTGAAAAAACGTCGTCGATAAATCTAAATGTGAACCGCTAGCATTTCCTTCTTTTGATTCAGCAGTTTCTGAATGAATTCTTCTTCGTATGAATACAGGAGCAGGTCAAAAAATAGAGGAGCACCATTGATTCCCATAGGAATGCCGACAATTTGTTGAAAGACAACGTCTTCCGAACATTACAAATATATTGTCTCTTAGAAATTCCAACATGTTTTTATACCAACTTCAGTGTATTTATGTGTAGAATCAGAGTGGTGTTTGACAAAATAATTATCATGATAACCAATCACTAGATATCTAAATTTTCGGGTACCACCTTTAGTGAAAAAAACAGTTGTCTATGATGCTAAAAAGTTTTTCTCTTAATTTTTTATTAGAAATAGGTGTGTAAAGAGTAGAAAAGTCGTATGTTTTGATACTGTGAATTTGAGAAAAATTGTATGCCTTTAAATTTTCTAAAAGTTGTTTAGAATTTTTAAGTATCCACATCTGATTTACACCGCTTCTGTAATAAGCAACCGTACAGTATTGTTGAAGTTTCTCCTTAACGGCTGTCAATATCTTGGTAAGGAGTAAAGATAAAAGTTTGGTAGAACATTTGCTGGATCCTGAAATGTACCTCTGCTTATATGGAATTTTATGAAGTTTAGGTATCCAATATAAATATGGTAGCTCAAAAAAGTATCGGTTGTAAGTACTTCAAAAGAGAGTAATACGGAGACGTGATTTTGAAGGATATCGTCCTTTGAAAGTGAGCTACGTGTGTATGTAGGATTACCAGAATTTGTATTAAACCTTAGCTCTTCTAATTAACAATTACAGTAATGTGCCTTGCAAATAAAAACTAGTACATATTGGTTAAGTAATCTATTCAGTTCAATTACTACTTCCGGATCACTAAATACAGAAGATTACCGTGTTTTCTTAGTTCCTTTAAGTTTTCCAATATAAAAATTTCAGATACCAAAGTATAAATCAATAGAATGTCCAGGACATAGAAATTAAAGATACAACAGAATCAAGTACACACGCTTCATACTTAGACATTTTACTTAATATAAACACAGACGGCAAATTAGCAACTAAGCTATACGATAAACGCGACGATTTCGGCTTTCCCATCGTAAATTTTTTCCACATTTAAGTAGTAATATCCCTCAGGTCACCTGCATATGGAGTTTATATTTCACAAATGATCCGATATGCCAGGGCGTGCACAACATATGAAGATTTCATATACAGAGGTAAACTACTCACTGACAAATTATTGACACAGGGATATCGAAAACCGCGTTTAATGTCAACGTTCCGCAAATTTTATGGTCGGTATAATAGACTTGTTTGCGACTACTCTGTTTCACTAAGTGAAATGTTGAGTTGCCTTTTCGGTTGGCGGTTGTTGAGACGTCTGTACCAATTGTGACGAGGATACACTCCTCACGTGTTTCATTGGACTTGACTGTGGGACTCACGGCGGGTGTGACCGGTCGACAGGGGATGCTTACTCCTCCATGGCACCTGATCCCACCTCTTGTTTTCCAGAGGTCCGTGTTTGTCCATTTTTACCGGATTTGTATCTATATCCTGGACATCCTATTGATTTATACTTTGGTATCTGAGATTTTTATACAAATCCGGTAAAAATGGACAAACACGGACCTCTGGAAACCAAGAGGTGGGATCAGGTGCCATGGAGGAGTAAGCATCCCCTGTCGACCGGTCAAACCGGCCGTGAGTCCACAGTCAAGTCCAATGAAACACGTGAGGAGTGTATCCTCGTCACAATTGGTACAGACTTCTCAACAACCGCCAACGAAAAGGCAACTCAAAATTTCACTTAGTGAAACAGAGTAGTCGCAAACAAGACTATTATACCGACCGTAAAAATTTGCGGAACGTTGACATTAAACGCGGTTTTCGATATCCCTGTGTCAATAATTTGTCAGTGAGTAGTTTATCTCTGTATATGAAATCTTCATATGTTGTGCACGCCCTGGCATATCGGATCATTTTGTGAAATATAAACTCCATATGCGGGTGAATGAGAGATATATACTACTTAGATGTGGGAAAATTCACGATGGGAAAGCCGAAATCGTCGCGTTTATCGTATAGCTTCGTTGCTAATTTCCCGTCTGTGTTTATATTAAGTAAAATGTCTAAGTATGAAGCGTGTGTGTTTGATTCTGTTGTATCTTTGATTTCTAGTTCGCTGGGATATATCACATTGACATATGTATAAAATTGCCATTATTAATTGACAAAACGTCGTCGATAAATCTAAATGTGAACCGCTAGCATTTCCTTCTTTTGATTCATGTCAAATTAAAGGACAGCGCTAACTTTTTATTCTTTTGATTCAGCAGTTTCTGAATGAAGTCTGCTTCGTATGAATAAAGGAACAGGTCGGCCAATAAAGGAGCACAATTGGTTCCTATAGGAATGCCAACAGTTTGTTCAAAGACCACGTCTCCGAACATTACAAATATATTGTCTATTAGAAATTCAAGCATGTTTTTTTATATCAACTTCAGTATATTTATGTGTAGAATCAGAGTGGTGTTTGACAAAATAAGTATCCTGATAGCCAATCACTAGATATTTAAATTTTCGGGTACCACCTTTAGTGAAAAAGCAGTTGTCTATGATGCTGAAAAGTCTTTCTTTTAATTTTTTATGTGGAATAGTAAAGAGTAGAGAAGTCATAAGTTTTGATACTGTGAATTCGAGAAAAATTGTGTGCCTTCAAATTTTCTAAAAGCTGTTTATAATTTTTAAGTATCCACATCTGATTTACAACGCTTCTGGGATAAGCAACTGTACAGTATTGTTGAAGTTTCTCTTTAATGGCTGTCAATATCTTGGTAAGGAGTAAAGATAAAGGTTTGGTAGAACATTTGCTGGATCCTGCTATGTATCTTTGCTTATATGGGGTTTTATGAACTTTAGCTATCCAGTATAAATTTGGTAGCTCGAAATCGGTATCCGTTGTAGGTATATCAAATGAGCGTAATACGGACACGTGATTTTGAAGAAAGTGAGCTACGTGTGTATGTAGGATTTCCAGAATTCGTATTAAACCCAAGTTCTTCTAATAAACAATTAAAGTAATGTGCCTTACAAATAAAAACTGTATTATTTGAGGCTTTGTCTGCTGGTACCAGTACATATTGGTCATGTAACCTATCCAGTTCAGTTTATCATCCATCGTACAACTGAAATTCTGACGCCATTTAAAGGAATGGGCTTCGCGGTATTTATGACCGCTTAAAATCTTAAGATTTTTTAGGTTTTCATTTTCAACAATAGAAATGTCGCTGGTGATGACATGATGTTATATAATTCAAAATTCATTCATAGTTTTTGTATTTTTACCATTTATTGTAATAAATATTTTGTTTTCTTCGTCTTCTGTGAAAACCGGAATCTGCATCGTGTGTAAAACTTACGGAACCTACATCGGATTATTTTATGTTTCCGCAACATAGAGTTTGTCAATTTATTTATAAATAAATTATTTGTGTGCTATTTGGAAACTATTCAAAGACTAAATTAGGATCATAACCAAGAGATATTTTTAATCATCATGTTTCAACTTTCATACGGAATAAATGCAAACTATTTGTTCAAACTGTTTCCTGAATTAAAAACCATACAATAACACTGAATCTTACGTAGGAAGAAATAAAAGATACCTAGGTATATTTTTGCGGGCAAATTATGCTAAAGTTTACGTCAATTATGACCAGCATAACCCATTTTCTAGGAAAACCTACAAATTCGCTGTACCTCTGTTAATGACATCATATCTCAGTATGACGCACTTGCCAGGTGGTCACCAAACATTTTTGGAAATATTTCGATATGTAGAAAATTAAAATGCATGTTCCTATATTCCATCAGAAAATTCCCACACTATAACGCCTGTAGGCTTGAACAGTCTTTGATAAGGAATGTTCACTATAATGGAGTTCAATGTGTATTCTGGGGTTGCAGAATCCGTGTAGGAGTTCATTCTTACTCCCGGAAAAAGTTCATTAAGTAGTGTAAAAGGAACAGAATAAAGTTTGTTGCGAATGTGATGAAGGCCCATTTTTTTTTTTTTTTAACGTAAGGTAAAACAGATGAAGAAGTGATATCATATATGTTGGGTCTGGTGTATGAACGATGTCCGTGACTTCGCATACGTCTTACGTTAGAATTACAAAAGTTCCATCACATTAACACCACTACATAGTGGCCTTGATAGATTTCCTACACATTGAATATTATCGTTAAATCCATAGGGGTATGCAGTGCCAAGCTGTTTAATCCAAAATTCTTCACGTTGTCTGCGGTAGGGGGTACTCAATGTGGGATTGTTTGTCCAGTTGTATATTTGTTTAATTATACGCACTCTCATAGACAAAATGGAATGGTTAAAATGATCCGATATGCCAGGGCGTGTTCAACATATGAATATTTCATATACAGATGTAAACTACTCACTCACAAATTATTGACACAGGAATATCGAAAACCGCGTTTGATGTCAACGTTCCGCAAATTCTACGGTCGGTATAATATTATTATTTGCGATTACTCTGTTTCACTGGGTGAATATTGATGTTGCCTTTTCGTTGGCGGTTGTTGAGACATCTGTACCAATCGTGACGAGGATTCGTTCCTCACGTATTTCATTTGGATTTGACTGTAGACTCATGGCGGGTGTGACTGTTCAGCAAGTGATGCTTACTGCTCCATGGCAACTGATCCCACCTCTTGATTTCCAGAGTCCCGCGTTTTTTCAATTTTTACCAGATTTGTATCTGTATACTGGACATCCTAAATATTTATACATTGATTTTTTAGATTTTTATATACTAACATTAGGTCCTATTACTTATATACAGATATAGGGGTTTTATCCAAAAGTTATTCGGCTAAGCAACTTTTAAAGTTATCTTACCTAAATAACCAGTGTGCACTTAACTTGGAATTATGTGTCTGCCAAAATATATGCTTTAAACCATAAACGCCACAGAAATTTACATCACACAGTAAAAATCAAGACCACAGATACACCACACAATTTGTGTACCAGCTATATTTAAATATACATAACATTGCAAGACGTAAAAAATCACAGAAAGCCAACAAAATTCATGTCAATATAATCAACACCATTAACAAGCAGTTCTAAAACCATATAACACCAGGAAGAAATGAAGATAAAATCGCAATGAAAATATCAAGTCAACGTATACTCAATTCCAGTGATGTCTTACGTGGCACCGATTTTAAAGAATGTTTTTGCGAGTAAGAAATTAAAATTAATTATTCAAGTAATAGAGTCATTTAAACAAAATCAAAATATGATATAAATATTGAGAGTATAATTATTCTTTTATTATTATTCTGATTTTTAGCATTAGCTGTGTTTACCAAAATCAAAAGCATTATTTCGACATTTATTACTTTTATTAACAAATAAGAGCTAAACAGTGTTATTGTATATTTTGTGAAAATAAGGTCAGGGCCAGTGTGGTATTCATATACAAATAGTATGGTTGAGTTAATCACTTGCAATTGAAAAAGTGTCAAACCTGGGTTTCTCAAGCAATTTTCACAAAATATATAGGAATATAAGAATTTTTATGTCTGTGTACATCTCTTATTTGTAATTGTATATCAATATTAGTAGTGAAAAGTGAATTTAAAAAACCCACAGCGAATGTCCCTTTAATGTAGAACAAAGGCAAATTATTGGAAAGCACATGCTTACGTTAATATTATTTTGATGCTTTATTGAAAAACTAAGTGTGACTTTGTAAGTGCTAATGACATCTCGTGTATCTGAAATACATTACATTACAATCATTGTGTAGATATATTTATTGATAGTTTTATTTAAAACAATATCTTTACAGAAACAATTAAAAACAGACGCAAAGGGAGACTACTTGATCTCATAGATAATTATAGCTGTTAATTTATCAAGTCAGGGTTAGGAAAAGCCATTATTGCTTGTTCCTGATCAGTTTTAGAGCCAATCATATTAAAACAACAGAAGATCAAAGTCGTAAATTCAGTTTTTTGGCTGTGTCTGCAACGAACACATTTGAGTACTCCTTTTTGAATTCGGTCATGTATAAGACACGCTTTGTATCTTGACCATAATGCCTTTCTTTTTTATTTTCATGAAAATGAAATTTTGATGGTTTCCATGGTAACAATTATCTGTTTCAACATGCATTTAGCAAAACATGACTTTTTACTGGTAAAAATCATGCTATTACATCTATATATTGATCAAACTAGAAAGTGATGATGGGTCAAATACATCACAATGTGAAACGTTGAAGATCTTCGTTTCGATGTTTTATTAGAATTTAAGTTTTCCTGTACCTTAAAAAATCCAGCTGTATTTCCATATGCAATGACCTTTCAGATAAACTCTTTCGCCTTATCAAATGTACTTCGTAATTCGGTCGGAGTATCTCGGTCCTTTACGCTCTCGGACTATGTTAAAGTCGGCCGAATTTTATGTGTTATGTTTATTTTTTTAAATACAGGACGTCATTTTTATTGGAAAGTGTATGTATTATGTAAAACATATGCTGTTAAACGTTATTTTAAATACCTGAAGAAAATCGGGTGAATATATAAATAAACATATAAGGTCACTTAAAGATTTTTTCTGATCTTTAATGTTGCCCTGATTGCTGACGTTGACAAAATCAAAACAATATAACTGTGAAAAGTATGCGTACCTCATGTTTTACAATCGTGCCGCCATGTCCGGTGGAGTTTGGCAGTTCATGATTATGTGTCAAGAATGCGATGGAACGAGTTAAAAATGTGTCGAGATCACTCGATATACCCGCCACGTTGACAATTTCAGAAACGAATGTTTTGAAACAACGAAAATGACAAACATGTTTAGGTATGAAATGTTGATGTACGAAAATAAACGGAAAGGGTAATAAGAATAAAATGTATATTTACTGCAAATAGCACGTGTTTATTCGTCACTAGGTAATTTTCGTAAAAATTTACCGAAAGTTAATTTGCAATGCTCAAAGTATGGCGGTCAAAAATAACTGATATTACGGGTTACATTTGGCAAGACTGTTGCAATTTTACACATGCATTTGTTATTTGGAATCAAGTGCGTTATTGGACAAACACGGACTTCTGGTAATCTAGAGGTGGAATCAGGTGCACATTGGACAAACACGGACTTCTGGTAATCTAGAGGTGGAATCAGGTGCACATTGGACAAACACGGACTTCTGGTAATCTAGAGGTGGAATCAGGTGCCACATTGGACAAACACGGACATCTAAAAATCCAGAAGGTGCAATCGAGGAGTAAGAATCCCTTGTCATGAGTCCACAGTTGTTTATGAAATTCCATCAAAAATCTTAAAGCTTTGGTTAGTGAGATATGGTTATATGATATTCCATATAAGGGAAGCCTTACTACGATCCAGATATGACAGACATAAAGCCTGAGAAATGTTTTGGCTTTCACGGGTCTAACAAGGTAAACAGAAAAAATCCAGAACAATCAATTTCATTTGAATCGCAGTTATACATCCCAGTATATTCAAAGGACAAATAGCAGAGTCTTTTCTCAAAAGTAAGTAGAATTGATTCATGA
The DNA here is from genome assembly GCA_030159075.1 of Atrina japonica. Lineage (NCBI taxonomy): Eukaryota > Metazoa > Mollusca > Bivalvia > Pterioida > Pinnidae > Atrina > Atrina japonica. The sequence continues at coordinate 309,104 of BROG01000292.1, read as the reverse complement.
TTCATATTAAGATGAAATATAAAAAATCTCAGATTGCAAAGTGTAAATCAATAGAATATCCAGTAAAAATCTGCGTCTAAAAATTATCTAGATAATGTTGAAACAATCAAAATTTCAATACATTTTTTACATGACATACATGCACTATATCACATCGCACATGCAGTTTCATTCTGTAGCCCTCTAGCTTTTCGCATTCGGAAAGATAGAAACTGCTGGCGATGTCCCCAGGTTAAATCAGCATAATACAATACCATATGATAATTATATCTCCATTTAGGTTGATACAATTGGAATATATATATATATATATATATATATATATATATATATATATATGTGTGTGTTTGTGTGTGTGTGTGTGTGTGTGTGTGTGTGGGTGTGTGTGTGTGTGTGTGTGTGTTGTGGATGTTTCAAACTTGCAGGGACCCTGGATTGTAGGTATAAAAGGCATGTAAATATATAGGTTTTAGTAAGCGGTATTTGTGTGAGTTATTCCCCTTTGACGGTGTAGGTCAATGTTATAAGTTTTCTTCTCTAAGCAAATAGTATTAGTGACAGGGAAGTAATTACTCTTACCAAGATTAGCTGTTCATATAAATGAAGACATAAGATAAATATTTCTGTCCAAAATATTTTTCCAAACTATCTATTCACAAGAATACTTTATTTAATTTGGTTAATTTATCAACGAAAATATACAGTCAATTCTCGAATTATCCCCAGTCGATTTATCACCATTTTTGCAATAACGCCACATTTTCCAGGAACGTTTTCACTATATAAAATTCTCTTCGTAACGCCAAATTCAATATCGCCACCCGTCACTCTATTTTTAGAACAAATTCCATTTCAAAGTGTCAGATATCTCGATAGATCGGTATGATAGTCTTGTTTGCGTTTACTCTGTTTCACTAAGTGAATTGTTGAGTTGCCTTTTCGTTGGCGGTTGTTGAGACGTCCGTACCAATTATGACGAGGATTCGTTCATCACGTATTTCATTTGGATTTGACTGTTGGCTCACGGCGGGTGTGACCGGTCGACAGGGGGATGCTTACTCCTCCATGGCACCTTATCCCACCTGTTAGTTTCAAGAGGTCCGTGTTTGTCCACGTTTTACCAGATTTATATCTATATCCTGGACATTCTAAAGATTTATACTTTGGTATCTGAAATTTTTATATACAGCCTTACCGGCAAATGAAATGACGAATTGGTCGCCAGAGATCACGGGTGTATTGTAAGGCAGCAGAAGTAGGACAAGGTCATTGACATATAGTATATGCCACTTATATCCATTTATATGACACTTGTGATACGACTTTTGAGTTTTCAACTTTTCGAGCCTCTGCGAGCAAAATTGGAAAATTTATAACGAGTATCATAAATGTAATATGAATGAAACTCCTGTACAGTATTTACTGATAACTGGGGATGATATTTTATATTCTTCTTTACGAAGAGCTGATAAAAATTATCCAATTAGGTCAAACGTCTGCACAGAAAGAAGTGCATAAAATGTATTGTAAATATTGCTTATGTTTTGCAACATATAATTATTCTATATTTTTTTAATTGTGATAGCAACCAAGTAAAATTAATATACAATGACGAAATGACTCAACAACACAAGAAAATGTACGTCATAACAAGAAGAATTGCGAAAAAATAGGTTAGAGAAAGGAAAACCTTAAAAATAAAAAAACACACTTTCAAATGACAACCCAAAATAAACATAATACTAAAATTATATTGTTCAAGGCATCGTATATATACTTTATCTGTTTAGCTCCAATTTAAAATGCTATTTTCTAAATAGGAAGTAGTATCAATTCATCTAAATGCATATCCAAATGTAAGAGTAACAACTGCAAAGAGAAGACTGTCTTAGCTTAGTAACTACTCTATAAAGATGAGTATCTTAGCTTTTAAAAGACATTATGGAAAAACACCTGCTTTGTTTACAACATGGCCACAGACATTTTTGACACCCAAAGTTGTGTAAATTAGCATTGATGCCTATGGGAAAATATTTGGTGGTGTCTGTCCTACAGAGAAAGCACATTGTTTACATGTAGGCTAGATGAAGCCTTGAAATCAATCATTTCTCCCATTTTTATCACATAAGATGTAAATTCATACTTTTAAACAGATCTGGGGGTCTCTATGATATGAAGCACCTGTTGGGGGTCCACAAAGTGCAAAATTTCTAGGTGTACAACCTCTACACACATTATTGTGCATTTTTTTATATCAGGATATCTTAAATTTACCTCTGTGTTTTGTATTACACCTAGAACTATTTTTTTTTATCATTTATTGGTCAAAATTTCATCTGTACTGAGAAAATCCAACAAACATGCACATGTTCTTATATCAAAATTCATATAGTTATGGCTATGTATAGTGACTCATTTTAACAAATTGTTTTTGAAATGATGTTTCTGTTGTAAATTTTTACTCATTTAAATTAAAATAATACCTTTGTGATGTAAAGACCGGTTGATTATTTGCTTTTGAAGGCAAATTATACATATTAGACCATGTCAGTAGAATTGTGCAGTGTATTTTGTAACTTTAGCTGTATATATGCACTGTATGTAAAGGGTAACTGCCAACTTATCATTGAGAAAATTGCATTAATCTACATTTCAATATTTAAGTCTCATCAATAAAATAATTCATCGTGAAAACAGTATGAAAATAGGTTATATACCCCCAACCCCTTATGCTGAACTGTATACAAGAATTTTCACCCTGGGGTTAGGTCATATTTCGTTAAAATTGGATCATAGATAATTTGTAAACAACAAATTCTTTTGGAACAGAGTATTTTAATATTTTACATAACCTATCAATAATTTAAACCTGTGGAAGGAATTTTCAATTTCTTAAATCCAGGAAATATTGTCCAAAAAGTGTTTTTTATATAAATATCATACTCAATTACCTGTAAAAATAATTATCAAGTATCAATTATATATATAATTTTGTATTTAATATTCATTCAAGTTGCAGGTTTTCATAATTTTTGTTAATTTCAGTCATGCATTTTTGTATAACACTTAATTCCCCCTTTCAGCAACTATCACTAAACATTCTATTGGGGCCATATCAAACAAAAATTAACCAATGATATTGACTTTTACCACTTTTAAAACTTAGTATAATTGAAATTATACTATTTTTTTTTCATTTGAAATAGAACTATAAATATGTTACCCTGTTTCAAAAGCAATTTCAGTAGCATTTTGCACCCTTTAGTGTTGGTCAGACTCAGTTATCTGCCTGTTGGATATAATTAGTTATATCATGAGACAGTAATTAAGGGATGAAAAAAATAATGGATATGTCTGAAAATGACTGCATAACATATTTTATATTAATGAGCACAGTACGTCTAACGAAATGTATTGTTTTAAAGGGTACCCCCTCCCAGGAATTTTACACTTTTATTCAGGGTGCACTTCATTCCTTGTCAATAAAAACAATTTGATGATATCTAAAATGGGATAGTTTGCTTTTAAGTAAGATTCAGAAATCCTGCTTTACATCTGGTGACTAAATGGTTCGAAGCTTATTAAGAAATGACGCAAATTGTAAGTTTTTGTGAAGAAAATTGTATATTTTGTCACGTTTTCCAGTATTAAGGGGTACCGTCTACCATTACTTGACATCATGGTCAATATTTAAGGATTGTTTTTCATTTTTTAACATCATCGGGGTATACAAGCAATTGCTCATGGAAAAACTTTTGATGTTGATGTTAAAAAAATAAAACAAAAAACAATCCTTATATTTATATACATTACCATTTTTCAGTGAAACTGTAGTCGACTGGATACAAAATTCATCCCAGAACACTGACTTTGCGGGGGTGTTTTCATATGACGTAATGGCTCAACAGCTGTTTTGACATGAGAAGTAGTTCTCTTTTCTGATCGCAAATACTAATGAGATTAAGGTTTAATTTCTTTTTTTTATATCATTTTGAAAGAAACTGGTGATATGGACAATTTTGAATACTTATTCTCAAATTTAGTTCGCAAGTTTTAATATTAACCAATCGCTGAAGTAGCTGGAAAATGCCGTGAACTGTGAAGGGGTGACGAATTCGTAAGTAGACCTATTTTAGTATATAGGCTAGCCCACTAGCAAATCCTTCCAATCAAATGCAGATTATTTTGTGAAATAACAAACTGTTATTGTTCTGTTTAAAAGATAATTGTCGACACGTTCGTTATGGAAAATCCGTGTAGGCCTATAAATTATAATAGATCCATACGTCAATTCAGACTTCAGTTTTTACAGCTGATCATATAGAGTACCCCGTCAATTTACTGAGAAATATAAAAAATTTCAGATACCAAAGTATAAATAGATGTCTAGGACATAGATACAAATCCGGTAAAAATGGACAAACACGGACCTCTGGAAACAAAGAGGTGGGATCAGGTGTCATGGAGGAGAGTCCACAGTCAAGTCCAATGAATCACGTGAGGAGTGTATCCTCGTCACAATTGGTACAACCGTCTCAACAACCGCCAACGAAAAGGCAACTGAACATTTCACTTAGTGAAACAGAGTAATCGCAAACAAGACTATTATACCGACCGTAAAATTTGCGGAACATTGACATTAAACGCTGTTTTCGATATCCCTGTGTCAATAATTTGTCAGTGAGTAGTTTACCTCTGTATATGAAATCTTCATATGTTGTACACGCCCTGGCATATCGGATCATTTATAAAATATAAACTCCATATGCGGGTGACTGAGGGATATTACTACTTAAATGTGGAAAATGTACGATGGGAAAGCCGAAATCGTCGCGTTTGTCGTATAGCTTAGTTGCCAATGTCCCGTCTGTGTCTATATTAAGTGACCTATGAACACTACTTATGCTCGGCATTAAAATTACAGGTTGTGAAAAACAAGATGGGCCTGGTAATTAGCCTAGGAATTAATAGGATTTGAGGTGAACTGAGAGTCGATTTCACGCGATGCGAGTGAAGAATTGTTTCTGACAGGAATAGCTTTTATGATGACGGAAAATTGCACTAGACCGGACTCCCTTTTCAACTTTCTTACAAACAACGTAACTACGAAGCAATTTTCATTTCTGTGGCCTGTGTTTCTTTTTATAACATGGCCTAGATCCATCGCAATGGTCCTATGATATGGGCATGTACAGTGTGCTTCAGATACAGGCCTAGTCTTGTGTTTTCAATTTCTTTCAGTGATTTTTGTTTGTTTTTTTGGTAATTAATGGCTTGAAATAAAAATATGGAATGAATGTGTGTTATTTTATCCTTTATTGATTCATTCATATGTTCAGAGAATACTTGTCCGACAAATCGCCGCCGTAACAAGGTCATGGAAAGGGGTTCTTAGATATCCAGGTATTCCTACGCCAGCTAGGGGTTAACACTTAGATCACGTGATGATCCACTGGCTTTATTGATACAACAATACGTTCGTTCTGTATAACTGTAATGAAGGAAATTACAGTCGGTATGTAAATATTGTTAAATAATGATATAAAATCATTAAAACTAACAAAGTGTTGTATTTCAGACAATTCTGAATGAAAATCATGAAAGAAAAACATACAACTTCTTCATAAAATGCTTTTTTGTTAATATCAATGAATGAAATTGATAGGTAGGAGTATGACACATTATAGACTGTGTTTCTCTTCAGGTTGGTTTCCCACCCTCAATATTAATGGGGCTTAGTGTACAGTTAATGAGTTTTCCAAAAAAGCAAAATGACAATTTTTGGCAATGTTTTGGAAAAACACCTGCTTTGTTTACAACATGGGTGGAGAGTTGTGCGGAGGGTAAAATAAGCTCAGCGATCTGATTGGTTATTAAATGAAAAAATTAGTTTTGTCATTAATAAGTGAAATTAAGGTGATAAAAAGATACATCAATAATAGTTGTACTTTGCAAATTCTAGGGTTGACGGTTGAAAATTTAGAGGGAGGGGTCCGATGAGAATAGATACTTTCCTTTGTTGCGGAATACTACTAGTTGTAAACAAGTGAAAATTTGAAGTAGAAATGCAACGGCAACCTATACCTTTGATTGCATATTTTGTTATCAAAAATATTGATCTTTAAGCACAGGGTACTGATTTGACCCAGATTATATAAACTTGGGAATAAAGGTGACCGGAAGTTTTGCAAATTAGCATTGATGCCTATGGAAAAATATTTGGTGGTGTCTGTCCATATCATTAACATGTAAGCGTACTTTATCATATGTTGAATTTAGTCAAATTACCAACTTGAATACAACTAATATTTCAAAAATGATCTACACATGTTTTATTTGATTGTCCCATTCAGATTCAAGTGACGTCACAAACACCCAGTGATGTCATCGCCAACCTTCAGGTGAAAGAAGTCTGTGTGCGTAGTGAATAAAAATATTCCAGTTTGCTTCACGTTAGCCAATTATATTGCTGCTATGCTTAATTATTAACATTATTGCTATAATGCTGTCACTGGTAACGTCACAATCAAAGCTATTTTAACGGTATTTCTTGTCACATCACTGGTAGTGTGATCAAAAGAGAAATAAATCTCTAAGACTCCCCGTCATTATCTCATCAAGAGAATAAATAACTAAGATTTAGGTTACGTTGAAATCATTAAATAAATGCCAAGTAGATTTAAGGAGGTATTAAACAACGGACTCCCGAATTAAATTTTCTTCATTTTGTGTCAATTGATACTTCACTTTGATCGTTATTAAAATGCAAACTATGAAAAATTTTTATCCTCATAATTTTGAGAAAAAAATACATTGAATTTCCTCCACAGAGGTATATCTAAGATTCCCCTGAAAAGTGTAAACAGATCAATTTAATTTCTTGTTTACTGTGCTAGATATGAATTTTTTAAAAACATGAAAAAATCAATACAGAAAAAGAAATATTTTACTTATAAAATTATCAAAGGAAAATAATTTTGAATGTATTTTTTCAACATCCGTATGATCAAGGTTTCAATAAGTATAGCAATTATAGAACAAAAATTCACCATTTTCTTTTAAAAATTGAATAATTTACAAAAATCTGTATATTCCCCCTCCCACCAAAGTATTTTCCTAATCCTTAAAGTAAAAAATTTCAGATACCAAAGTATAAATCAATAGAATGTCCAGGACATAGATACAAATCCGGTAAAAATGGACAAACACGAACCTCTGGAAACCAAGAGGTGCCATGGAGGAGTAAACATCCCCTGTCGACCGGTCACACCCGCCGTGATTCCACAGTCAAGTCCAATGAAACACGTGAGGAGTGTATCCTCGTCACAATTGGTACAGACGTCTCAACAATCGCCAACGAAAAGGCAACTCAACATTTCACTTAGTCAAACAGAGTAGTCGCAAACAAGACTATAAAATTTGCGGAACGTTGACATTAAACGCAGTTTTCGATATCCCTGTGTCAATAATTTGTCAGTGAGTAGTTTACCTCTGTATATGAAATCTTCATATGTTGTACACGCCCTGGCATGTCGGATCATTTGTGAAATATAAACTCCATATGCGGGTGACTGAGGGATATTACTACTTAAATGTGGAAAATTTACGATGGGAAAGCCGAAATCGTCGCGTTTATCGTATAGCTTAGTTGCTAATTTGCCGTCTGTGTTTATATTAAGTAAAATGTCTAAGTATGAAGCATGTGTGCTTGATTCTGTTGTATCTTTAATTTCTTTTCTATTATTATTTAACATAATGAATATGAAAATAACTTATCCACAGAAATATAAAATATTGTCAACAAAACTTAACTGTTGTGACACGTTAGTTACAGCGGTTTCTGTAGTTTTCTGGCACAACTAAAATTTGAAAAACAGATAAGTAAATACTGAGTATGAATCAATTGATTGAATGTTAAAATTAGTCTCACGGCATCCTAAATGAAAAAGTTTCCTTTAAGTGTCAATCTTGCAGATAAGGCGTCATTACGATGATTATGCCCGTCATTCCGGTAAATAAGTGTCATCATTGTAATTTACCATTCGTCAATGCTCGACACGGCACCTTTAGGCAAAATTTTCGACCATGACGTCACGATTATATAGCCCGTCAAACATTTGTGTGGTTATGATGTCACAATCCAATCACGTCAGAAAGCACCTTACGTCATTTTTAAACGAATGCATTCCGAACATCTAGCGTTAATCGGATAGTATTTTATTCCTTTTTAAATCTTAACATGAATATTGAATCAGTTCCCTAAGGCTAATGGAATGCCCCATACAGCAATAAATGAAAAAATAATTCTTCAGATGAATGAAATGATGTCATCGCCAACCTTCAGATGAATAAAGTCTGCATACGTAGTGAAAAAGTACAATGTCTGCTGCACGTTGCGACTAGGCTTTATTAAACCTGTTTCATACAAAATATTGTAATCTGTTATGAAGCTGCATAATCGGTGGTAGTGCCATCTGAATTAAGGAAAGATAACCCCCAATTGGACATCACAAATATTTATCATTTGCTGAGCATGCCAAATATATTAATATATATTCTGAAAATTCAGTAAATCCTCAAGTCTTATGGTGTCATGCCCAGATGCTCCTGTCAGCATGATTATGGCCTCAAATCATCATACATGCTGTCATATATATATATATATATATTATGTTCTGTAAAAATCTCGCTAATGCTGGCTTTGTTCATCCTGAGTAGTAAGCCTTTGTCTACAAAAACAATGAGTTATTACAATAAATACCTAAATACATGTTCTTTTCTAAATTTAATTAAGCGTAATTTATATTTTGAGTGTAACTGCAATAAATTGCATCGTGACTGTTCGCTAATGTAATGTATTCTTAATATCAGACAAAATTCCATATATTAATAGAAACAAAATAAAAATACATTTGATAAATTATATTACACCAGTGTTACATTATTCTGTAAATACCAATGACATGGTGTAAATTCAACTAAGTCAAACAGTTTATAAAAAATATTAATATTTACCTTACATTTTGTGTTGATTCAGGTACAAGAATTTCCTTTCTTAATATACTTCGAATTTTATTTATATCTACAATAAACCAATACATTGTATAACATAAAATATAATTCTAAATCCGAAAAAATATTGTATGGTGATTGGAGAAATCGCCACGAAACAAAAACAACGAAGGACACAAAATAATGACAGTGTACAGCTCATTATGAAACTGCTTTAAGGTTGTACATTTCTTTTTTTATTTCATTTATAATGATCGTGAACAATGTTTGTGGAAAGGATAAAGTATTCAAGTTGTGCCTTGTGTACTCGTATTTTCTGTATTATTCCGTGTAGTTAAACCTTTAGATATGTTCTTCTCTGTTCTGATAATTCTGCTTTTTTGTTTCTGTTTGTTTGTTGTCAAGAATTTTTCACTCCTATTGATATGCCACCAGCTTTAGGTGAAGTAATGCACATTTTGACCTGTACTATGACATGATGTCAATGCCACTAAGGGTCCTTTTAAGTGTCATTCTTGCCGTGGCACTGGACGTCGGCTTTAAGTGTCACCCGAATGAACCGTGGCATTCTCCTTGTATTCCAAGCGTTTGACGAGGATACAGTCACTACCATTTTTAATTTAAAAAGAAATCTTTGGTATGACCCATCACCGGTTACAAGTCGAACGATCTACCACAAAACTACGAAAAAGATTGTTAACGGATAATGTACACTGATGGTTACTTCAGCTCATGTAACCGAAATCATGTTTATAAAATAGTTTCATACGTATACCAATATGTCAAAAATTTGTGTATTAATTTTTTTGTAGAATTTCATTCTCTTTTACCTTAAAAATTGGCAATTTTCACGTATGACACTGAACACATGATTTAAACATTTTAAGAACGTGAGCAATTTAAGATATTTTGTAGTTCAAGCTTTTGACATTTGACTTTGAATCCTTCGGCAATTCTGAACACGTTTATAATGTATCAATATATTGCCGATATCGTGGCATAATTGCTGAACTCATTTTTATTCTTTATTAAAGACATAAAGGAAAACGCATTTTCAAGAATATGTTTTAAAATGAATATATAATGTCAATGGAAACAAAATTATGAATAGACTGTGACATAGGCAGTAATGAGGTGTGATTTCCTAATGAAAATACATGTAGTATTGATATAAGTAAGACCTTAATTTCAAATGGTCAAAAATACTAGACAGTTATGCTATGACGCTAAAGGTATATTTATTCATATATCGGTCAAGGTAACCATATTGAATTCAGGACTACCCTGACTGCCAAATAACCACATTTAGTCATTCAAATAAATTTTATAGGCGGTTATCAGCAGTATTTCAGATTAAATTCCAAATGTAAACGTTTATATGCGACAGATGACAGAGACGGACTTCAGTATGCCACTATAGCCTTAAGCCAACTTGATTATTGTATTTTGATAGTCATGACATTTGACACAATGACCTTTGGTCATATATATTTTATATTATATATAAAAATTCCTTTCTCTTTCAGGAAATAGACATTTTGAGCACGGACAAAAATAATGTTGAAAAAATGTCCAAAAACGGTTTAGTTCATATGTATATAACGTATTTTTAGTTGTAGAAGGTCGATGGTGTCTTGTCGGGTACATGGTAACCGTGCACTCTCCCCCACCAGTAGAAGCTGACCGCCATTGTATAAATGAAAAAATGTTGAGTGTGGCGTTAAACACTATTCAAAATTCAAATTCAAATCTGACCTTGACATTGGAAATTTGAAATAACAATCTTCAGACAAAAGACGATCGCAATAGGTCACCTTAAGCCTTTGGCTCTGGTGTCCTAAATATTTACGAATGAGGTCAATGACAGGCGAAGGTCGAATGCAATAGGTCACATGAGCCTTTAACTGGATCAGGTAATGGCAAACACAACACAATAAACAAATCGAAATTAAACTTACATTTATACTTATAAGACATAAATATCACAGTGCATCCAAGGTTTACAATCCACAGGACGGCCACGATAAGTATATTATACCATAAGTAATGCCTGAAACAAAGGGTATGATATTCAATAATATTAGAAATTTAAAAAATAAGAAATATTTAGTATTAGATAGTCAGATTCGACCACAATATTTGGTATTGTGTTTATGTGTACCCACGACCCTGTTGTTGCAAATATTATAAACATAATACCAAAGCTATAGTTTTGCAAAGAAAAGACAAGACATGTTGTAAGTGAATAAAGTAACAATAGTAGGCATTGTTGTAACATATGTCGAATAGGTAAGGACATGTTGTAAGTACTGAACAGAAATGACAGACTTTCTCTCGAGAATGGTAATTTGTTTTATGTTAAATGTTGATTACATATTACAAGTGATAAATTGTTGAGAAAGGTTGATGGAATATGTATTTATTGTTGGTATCTGTACCGACATTAGACTTTCTCTAAAATGGATGCGTTACTAGCTGTAGGTGGGGTGTCAAAACGGTAGACCTTTGTTATAGACTGTGACAATTGTATTGATGCTTCTTAACACCGTACACCTGCGGTGAAACACTGCCTAAATATTATAAACATAATACCAAAGGTATAATGCTTAAGACGATCGTTTCTGTCAACTAGACATTATCGGTTGAGTTGTTTAAAATAAATATTCTAAAGGGAAAGTGGTATTATACACGGTCAATTAGTAAATGCATAGCGTAATCTTTATACATGGGCAATCTTATCGTAAAAAGCTTTAAAATACTAATTGCAACCCAAAAAGCCAGCATCGCTAATAGTCCCCTGGCTAATAATGTGTTTGTTTTGGAGGTTATGTTTTCCTGAAAACTTATCAAAAATGCTACAAAATGAGACATGCAAGCACTCTGAGCGTTGGGGCTCTAGGATTTTTGGGGTAAAACATAGAAAATTTACAAAAATCGCTGAAAACTGGAAAATCTCAATTAATCCTTACTCTATGATCTCTGTTTGCAGTGAAAGTACTAGTTGTATGGTAGATAGTTTAAATGATAAGTATTGACCCATTTAACAACCATTATTTATTAAGTTTTGTGTTTTGGGGTTTAAACAGAAATCTGTAAAAAGTATTTTCTTAAGCAACTTATAACCCATGTTTTTATCAAGTTGTTTTTCAGAGGGTATGTTTGTCAAAAGCCTACCAAAAATGCTACAAACTGAGCTTTCTTACCGCTCTGGCCACTGAGGAGTTTTAGGGTAAAAACCATAAAAAAATTAACAGAAATAGCTGAAAATTGAAGATATGCAATTAATCCTTTATTTAAGTCCTTTCTTGCAATTAGAGTAATAATTGAATGACAAATAGCTTACATGATATGTATGAACACGATAACAACGTTTTTTGTATTAAAGATGAGGCCAAAACTATGAAAATTAACAAAAATCGTTGAAAACTGGAATACCTTAATTAATCATTCAGTTGGGTGCTCTTTTTGCAATGAAAATAATGGTTGTATGGTAAATATCTTAAATGACAAGCATGGACCCATTGAACAACCATTGTGTATCAAATTTGATGTACTGAGGTAAAAAAAATCAATATCTTAAACAGAAATTTGTGAAAAAAGCATTAGTCTTTAAGCTACGTATAACCCAGCTGTTACCAACTTGTTTTTGGAGGGCATAATTTTCAGAAAGCCTATCAAAAGTGCTACAAATTGAGCTTTGTTAGCACTCTGGTTACGTAGAGTTTTCAGGTTAAATCCGTATAGATTAAACAAAAATCGCTGAAAATTGGAAATATACAAATAATCCTTCGTTTAAGTTTTTTCAATTAAAGTAAAACTTTGATGGCAGATGACTTAAATGTTAAGTATTCGCATAATAAAGAATGCGTGTTTATTACAGTTGGTGTTTTGAGGTAAAAACCATGAAAAATTCACATAAGTCAGTTTTATTACAATCAAAGGGTTACTAGGTTTTTAATTTTCAACACTTTCAGTTAAAATTTCTTGATTTTGCCTTATAACTCCTGACCTGTCAAACAGCTAGAGTTACATAACACATTTTTTATCGTTTTTATAAAATTTTGGGAAAGAAATATCATCAAAATACCCTTTGTTGAAACTGGGGTTATTAGAGGTATAACACTAATATTACTTCACAGATTACTGCTTTAAAATTTGGGATTAGACCCCCGTACACCACATCTAACAACACACTGATTGCTTAATATACCAATACTTATAATATCTGCTATACCACTATTCCTTGTATTATATCCTGGTTTTCCAATTTTTAGTGATTTTTGCTAATGTTTCACCCCCAAACTCCATAACCCATATGGCTAGAGTTATGTCATGTCTCATTTTGTAGGAATTTTAATAAGCCTTCAGAGAATCATACCACCGAAACTTACCCCGTGGTAAAAATCGGGGGACATATACTTAGTTGCTTTAAGTGAAATAAACTTTTCACAGATTTCTGTTTAAAAAAATTGGTTTTTACCTTAAAACACCACATTTGATATACAATGATTGGTTAGTACGCCAATACGTATTTCCAGATATTTGTTATATACCAATCAAACTTATTGCAAAAAGCCACAGTAAATGAATGATTATTTGAGATTTTCCAATTTTCGTCAATTTCTTTTACCATTTTATGGTTTTACCTCAAAAGTCTTGAATACCCCAAGGGCTAGAGTGTTAATATGACTCATTTTGTAACATTTTTATTACGCTTTCTGACAAACATACACTCCAAAATACCCCATGTAAAAGACTAGGGTTTTAAGTGGCCATCAGTCTATTAATTTTTTCCACAGATTTCTGTTTCAACGAAATTGGTTTTAGTCCCCAAAACACCAAATTTGTAACATACTGAATGTATAATGTGCCAGATGTTCTCATTTTAGATATATGTCATACAATCATGAAACTCCTTGCAAAATGTGACAATAAATGAAGGACTTACTGAGATTTTCCTGTTTTCAATGCGATATATCCCAGCGAACTAGAAATTTAAGATACAACAGAATCAAGCATACACGCTTCATACTTAGTATATACTTACTTACTATAGACCCAGACGGGAAATTGGCGACCAATTTATACGACAAACGCAAGGATTTAGGTTTTCCCATCGTATATTTTCCACATTTAAGTAGTAACATCCCACAGTCACCGCGTTTAATGTCAACGTTCCGCAAATTTTACGGTCGGTATAATCTTCTTGTTTGCGATTACTCTGTTTCACTAAGTGAAATGTTCAGTTGCCTTTTCGTTAGCGGTTGTTGAGACGTCTGTACCAGTTGTGACGAGGATACACTCCTCACGTTCCGCAAATTTTACGGTCGGTATAATAGTCTTGTTTGCGATTACTTTGTTTCACTAAGTCAAATGTTCAGTTGTCTTTTCGTTGGCGGTTGTTGAGACGTCTGTACCAATTGTGACGAGGATACCGCCCTCACGTGTTTCATTGGACTTGACTGTGGACTCACGGCGGGTGTGACAGGTCGACAGGTTAATGCTTACTCTTCCATGGCACCTGATCCCACCTCTTTGTTTCCAGAGGTCCGTGTTTGTATATTGTTGCCGGATTTGTATCTGTGTCCTGGACATTCTATTGATTTATTTGAGATGTTTTATATTTCAGTGAGTTGTGTATTTTTTATGGTTTTATCTCAAAATTCTTAAATGCCCTAGAGGTTAGCGTTCTAACAATTCTCATTATGTAGCATTTTTGGTAAGCTTTTAGATAAGCATACTCTTTAAAATCCCATTTGATAAAAACTGAGGTTTTTAGTTGTCTAAAATCTAGTCATTTTACATATGCGTGAAATATTCTTGAGTGGGACGTTAAATAACAATAAACAATAAATAAACATGGATTTCTATTTAGGAATATTGTGTTTTACCCCCAAAAAACCAAATTTGATAAATAATGGTTGTTAAATGGGTCAATACTTGTCATTTCAGATATTTACCGTACAACCAATACCATTTTGCAAACAGAGGCCATAAATTAAGGATTAATTGAGGTTTTCCAGTTTTCAGCAATTTTTGTTAATTGTCTATGGTTTTTTACCCCAAAACTCCTAAATGCCCCAACAGTCAGAGTGCTAACATGGCTCATTTTGCAGCATTTAGTATGAACGTTCAGAAAATCATAACCTTTAAAATTCCCTTTTCGGGGTAACAGGGATTATTTGTGGCTCAAAGACTATTACCTTGACATTTACCAGACTAAAACGGATGCTATCTGTTAACATACAATTGTATTTTAAGTAAAACTGCAGTTTAATTGAGATGGAAGCTGCAGGGTTATATTTCAGAGCTCATAAAAGTACTTGTACACCTCAATGCTGACTAACAATCAATTGTTATCAATGTTGTAAAGTTATAGTACATACAATATATTTTGAAAGCAAACGTCTCTCTGTTTAAATTACCAAATGCAGAATAGTGTGTTAACATCCATTTAATTTCTAAATACATGTATAATCGCATTATTTAAAAGCCATCTGAAACAATTTTTCTAAGTACCGGTACCAGCTGATAATTTTATACTAGAGCAATATTTAGCACTGATAACACCATTTAAATTATAAATCTTTCAAAAGCTAAGATAGTCATCTTTTTACAGTAGTCACTCTTGGACGGATTTGGCTATGCATTTACATTAATCTTTTGGCCATGTATTATACCCTTTTCCTTTAGAAAACCTTTTTTGGTGAAACTGGAGTTCAAGTGATGCAGTCTGATTGACAGAAACGATCGTCTTCAGCATTATTACTTTGGTATTATGTTTACAATATTTATAATCACTAGGTCGTTGCCACTGCTGGTGGACCATTTGAGTCCCCAAAAGTATACATAAGCCTAGTACCGGGTATTTCGGTACCAACAGATAATCTTATACTCAAGTAATATTTGGCACTGATTACACCATTTAAATTCTAAATTAAATTACATTAGATAACATTTATGTGAAATTGGAGCTCAACTGAGGAAGTATAATTAAAAGAAACGATCGTCTTGAGCATTATAATTTGAGGATAACCAAAAAAAAATGCTTCTATCGCTGTGTACCTTGTGTCTACAACACTGATCTCCTGTTGATTCAATAATTGTCCATCAAGTGAATTTCTGTTTTATTGACAACATCATTTATGATCTGTAGCAAAATATAGTTTATAATACAATGTGTTATTACAAGGAACATTTTCAATATTACAAAGAACTTCAAACTTTAGATTTTTGGTTTTTGGATGTATTAGTAATAATTTCTGGACTGTGTACCTGTATAGTTGAGAATCCTGACACTGGCATGTTTTGCTTTCATTCTTATTTACGTTCAGAATGTTGTCACTTCTGAAAATAAATAAAGATGACAAATACATTATCCATTAATTTGAAGAATACAAATTGATGGTGTGTTATATTACATACATAAATAACTTACATAAAGATGTAATCTAGTTAACATTGAATATGGATAAATATTATAAACATAATACCAAAGATATAATGCTCAAGACGATCGTTAATTAGACTTCATTAGACAGGTGTCTCTCGCTTGGTCCTACGGGACATAATTAACTCAAGTCACATCGTCAGTGAAGACGATAAATTATGGTATGGTAATGCCGATAGGTTCATTCCAATCAAGCAATATCAAGTGAACGTGGTTGATGTAATGAAATACTACAAGCTTACCTCCACTGACAACATAATTTCTAAATGCGGGAGCAAAAATTGCAAAACCCATTACGGTCAATTCATTTACATCCAACCTAACAAAACGTTCATTTGCAACACAGAGCTTCGAGGACCTTTCGTGTTCTCTTTGTGGCATATCATATGTGGGTGAAACCAAGGGAAAGTTGAGTAGTAGAATGTCAGGACATCGATTCCAGATTAATCATGGCGGTAACCAGTTACTATTTACTCTGCCTGATGATTCTATCCTTTCCCTGACAGTCCGTATTTAAGAAAAGATATATCATCCCATAAACAACCCTAACTAAAGCACCCCTTTTCGACGAAAACGGGAAGAACACTGGATTCAACAGCTGGGAACTGCTGCACCATATGGATGCAACGACCAATTATTATTACCCTAACCCTGACAAATTATTAACAGAGGGATATAGAAAACCGCGTATGATGTTAACATTCCGCAAATGTTACTGTCGGTATAATAGTCTTGTTTGCGATTACTCTGTTTCACTAAGTGTAATGTTGAGTGGCTTGATTGTGGACTCACAGCTGGTGTGACCGGTAGACAGGGGATGTTTACTCCTCCATGGCAACTAATGCGACCTCTTGATTTCAAGAGGTCCGTGCTTATCTATATTTCCAGATTTGTACCTATATCCTGGACATCCAAATGATTTATACTTTGGTATCTGAGATTTTTCATGGAATAGGAACACATATATCAAGACAAGGGGCTATGTAATGAAATTAAGATCAGCAAAACGAAATAATTATACGGAAAGAAAAAATCTACTGTATTAGATGAATTGTTAAGTGACTGAATACTAACTTGATCGTTGTGTTTCTACTTTCTCTTCAGATAATGTATTTAAAATTGGAGCTCAAATGATGAAATCTAATTGAGAGAAACAATCGTCATAACTTTGGTATTATAATTATAATATTTATAACATGGTACTGTTAACATTTATTAAAATAACCTGCTTCAAACAATGTGCTATTTTACATTATTTCTATCAAATCATGTTTTTAAACTTGCACAATCATGTGTAGAAAAATATTTCAAAATAACAATAAATTCATAAATCGGGAAGAGTAAGATTCTAGCGATTGGAAATGCTGTCCATATATAAAATATAAATATGTTGCTTTACCTTTCACATAGGGTATTTTCCCTTGTGCAGTTATCTGAAACAAAATAATAATATATAATACCTCACACACAGAATTAGACAATTGCCGTTGTAGATATATCGTAAATATACAAATAAATTTTTGGTACTGATACATACTCTGACTTATTTCCCGACAAAACGCCTATGTAGCATGTTTTACCATATGTTGTGTGATATAGCCATCAATTTGTTTGGTACTGATACATACTCTGACTGATAACCCGACAAAACGCCTATGTTTTACCATATGATGTGTTATATATCCATCAATCTGTTGTCATGTATATAGACTATTTTATAAACTGAGGTAGTGTTATAGTCAAGTTCATATTATTTTGAAGGATGGAATCTCGTGGACCTTTACTTGACTTGGATGAGTTTAAATTTTTAGGTGATGCTGCATGACAACATTATGATAGCACTCCAAGAGTTATCGTTTATATTTGACACCAACATACCAGTATCCTATATAAAACAAATTTCACAGGAAACTTTTCTTAACCAAATGAGTTGAATCATCCTTACACTTGATGAACATAAAGAAAAAGAGATATCCACAGGCATAGAAATTTTAACTTTAGATATATTTTGTGAAAATTGCTTGATGATCCCATTTTGGCAAATATTCACTTGAATTTTATTACGTCAACCTCACTCATTCTATATGCATACCACATTGGACCTGACCTTATTTTGACAAAATACATAATGATATTAGATTTTATATGTCTGTGAACACCTCTTAGTTTTACTCTACATCAAGTACAAGTAGTAAAAGTAAGAATAAATCGAAATATTTTGTTTTGTTAAACACAACTGATGCCCCTGGCAGATACCTTCACATCCCTCACTTAAACAGTTTTCAAAAATAATTTTGCAGCGGTCAATACTTACGCCTATAAGCTGTGTCGGATGAGTAGTCATCAATGGGGCAGTACAGTATTTCTTTACACTGCCTTCGCACTAATTTTGGTTCCATTCGTTTGTCAGGATCATACACAATACAGTGATCTGATAAAACAAACAAAATGTATGTAATTATAATTGATATAGAAAAGAAAATTTGAGGGATATGTGAATATAATACAAAGTCTACGAAATCGGTACCAGCAGTTTTCCAATCGTACGTATTCAACATTAAGTAGCAATATCCAACAATCACATGTTCGAAGCTGTTGATGGGTCGTCAGTATCAGTATTAAATATGACGAGGAATTTTCCTCATTTATTTCAAAATAAAAATTAATAAGTACCAATTAATAATCGAAGCTCAAGTCCATTATAACACGACGAATCAGATTTGTAAATGGTCTCAAAATGACGAACAATTGCGAATCCCAAACAGGATAGGATCAGGTGTCCGGAAGGAGTCTGCTGACATGACACACCCATCGCAAATGCTCCGTGGAAACCTTTCTAGTACGATGAACGGTTCGAATTCGGTGAAAAGCTCGTTTGGTGATGAGGCCAAACTCCGTGGAAAGCACGATTGGTGAAATGGAGTCACTGTCTGTGGCCGTGATCCAGAATACTATCTAATATCTCGCGAGTGGCAAGGGCTTTGAGTATTAACGCCGTACGTTAAATCAACTCCGATTGATTGGTCTAATATCTCTGAGAGGGGGACTTCATAATGTTTAACAAGATCCCCGTATCGACCATAAGACATCTCAAACAAAATTTTCAAGTGTTCAACAACGTAACCTTGTGTAAGTAGTTTATTGGCGAGTCGTTTCGCTCTCAATAAAACATTCATAAGAAGAACATGCCCTGGCATATGTATAAGTTGTGAAATCAAAACGCCATAGGCAGAAGAAGATGGAATATTACTACTTAGAAATGGGAAGTTCGTGATATGGAAATTGAAATCATCGTGTTTGTTATCAGGGGAGGTGTGGGGTTGACCGTCCTTTCCAATCGACAGGGGTAAATCTAAGTAAGAAAATTGACTGTGGACTCACGGTGAGTGTGACTGGTCAACGGGGGATACTTACTCATCCATGGTACATGATTTAACCTCCTGATTTCCAGAGGCCCGTGTCTGTCCGATATTCACTGGATTTATATATGTATCCTGGAGATCCTGAATATTTAAAGTTTTGTATCTAAGATCTAATAATGACATTTCAATCATATCTATTGAGAATGATTAATATCCTTATAGCCAGTCTTGCTGTAACTGTTTAAATATCTAAATATAGGTCTAATATTATCACCATGCACTTTACTATGATTTAAAAATACAAAAGATATCTTCTATCAGGTTTACAGTATTTGATGTCAGGACAGGATTATTTATTTATTCAAGCTTTATTTGTATATTGCCTAACATTTTAAAGCTTATCTCCTGAAGTCTTCTCTTACACTTGAAGACTAATCTACTTCAGGTAGCACAATAGGAGAACGGTTCGGAAGGAAAGAATCATAATAAATTTAGCACTGGTGTGTCAAGGTAAATGTGGTCAAAAACCAAAACATTCGGTCTTTTACCAAAACACAGATGCACAGGTAAAAGATGATGTCATGTATTATTGCAACTGTTGTATTTTTGTTCCCGAAAACCAGTGTATTTCCCTTTTTGGTTCAATTTAGACTCGTTGTGTTTGTAAATTTTTCTAAAGCTAAGATAGTCATCTTTTTACAGTGGCTCCTCTGTGATGGGTTTTGGCTATACTTTTAGATTTTTAGATTTGTTGTTTGGCCTTTTATGGTACCACTTGTTCCTTAGAAGTAAAAAATGAAGATGTTCCAGTTGATAATCGAAACTCAAGTCCATTAGAACACGACAAATTAGATGTGGGAGTCACTGTGGTCGTGCTTCAGAATACTATCTAATATTACTGAGATGAGGACTTCATAAACACACATTTTAAACTGGAGCTCGACTGATGGGGTCTGATTTACAGAAGCGGTCTTCTTGAGCATTATATTATGTTTATAATACATATTGTAAACGTTTTTCAATTTTCCGTCGTATACCTATGCACATGTCAAACTTTCTTTTAAACCTTAACCCTTTAAACTCTACAGGTCATGATAGACTAGCATAAATATTACAATAGAGCGTACCATCTATATACGTAGAGTTTGAATGGTTGAGAATCACATAATATTTTACCGTTTTCAATAAGTATAATATTAATTCAGCGTTCTGATCATTACACATCGTGGTCAATGTTATGCCTAGATAACGCGCTATACCGAGGAAATAACTTTAAAAATTATGTCCTGCTGGGATCTTGCTGGGGTGCAGTGCCCTTATTCAGGAGCATTACATATATATTTAAGTATGGACTCTAGAAATCATTGAAAGATGCATTTTTCTAGTGACGATGATTGGAACTATAAGTATAACTTATATAAACAATTGCATTGAGAGAGAGAGAGAGAGAGAGAGAGAGAGAGAGAGAGAGAGAGAGAGAGAGAGAGAGAGAGAGAGAGAGAGAGAGAGAGAGAGAGAGAGAGTGTGTGTGTGTTTACTTGATTGTACGGGATATATTTTATCCAGACACTTTTCTATATGGATCAGTGTACTGAAGTCTTTGTCCGACGGAAGACAATGGTATACCTCATCTATTTTACAGTGTTTAAGGTCTGGTTCGCAGGCATCAGGTAGATCTGGATCAAATATGTTATCTGTGTCTTTATAGGCGATACAGGAAAGGTTTCTCGAAATTGATAACAGTATTAAATACTGAGTAATACTGTAAAAAGAAATAAATATTAAGTATCCCTGAAACAAGATTCTGACGATATATATTGATTGACTATTTAGATAAATTTACATCCTTGTACAAACAATATTGTGTCTTTGTATTAATTAATAGTTATTTTCACATAACTCGTCCTATATTTTTTCACAAATAGTAAATCAAATACTAGGTATCTCTAGAACAATATACAGCATACATATATAAATATATAGCAACCCAAATACGTAAATACTGCCACAGGGATATCGAGAATCGCCTTTGATTTTACGGTCGGTTTAACGGCCTTGTTCTCAATAACTCATTGTTTCACTAAATGCAATATAGAGTTTACTTTTCGATATTGGTTGTTGGAGCGTCTCTACCATTTGTGACGAGGATATATTCCTCGCTTATTTTACCAGGATTTGACCGTGGACTCGCAGCCCTGTGACCATTCATCGGGGGATGCTTACTCCTCCATGACCACCTGATCTCACCTCTTGATTTTCAGAGTCCATATACAATCAATAAAATCAGTAAATCAGTAATGAACTAAATACTTGCGTAAAGGGGTATTAGCCGTGTCTGGTTTGTTTTCCAGTTTTACTACTTATACTGATATACAATAACAAAAAATACAGACATAGAATTCTTAATTTACTAAAAATGTGAAAATTGATTGAGAAATCTAGTTTGGCAGTAATTCACTCGGATAAATGCAAACATTTTTGTATCTGCATATCCCACTGAAATCTGACCTTATTGTTACACAATATATAGGCGTATAAGATCTTCTTTGTTATGTCTGTGTATAGCACGCATCTGTTATTATACACCAAGTAGTCAAAGTAAATAAATAGAAATAATTAGTAAAAACAGCCAATACCCCTTATCTTTACTAAGATAAATTTTAAATCATGACAGTCAATGTGCTGTTTTTTATCTTTAAATCTTTTTAGACATTATAGACATACATACCATTTTTTAACATGAGTCATCTTGTTTATCTGGAAAACAAATTATCATACTCAAAGTAGAATATGAAGAGATATGGACAACGTTACACATAAAACTTATTATAATGAAATATTGAAATTACTGTCAGTATATATGTGTTTGAGTGACAACAACGACAAACTACTATTATTATTTTATGAGTATTGATCGATGTTTTGTTTCGATTCGATTTGTTGTTGTTTTGCCTTAACAAAATGAAAATAAACAAGAGGCCAATGGCCACATAGCTATATTGGCAACAGATAAGAACTATTCTTTTCCTTTACGTTTTGTCTCTCCTGTCTCAAAAGTAATCAGTTCAGACTTCCTCCCATATCATAGAAATCTAATTTGAAACTTTAACTGTCAAAATCCAGATGATAATCCGCCAACTACGTTGAAAATATATTTGTGTGTATAATATGTACCTACTAACCGAGACACGGACAGTTTAAGTTTTGAATATTCTAATTCGAAATATGGAAAAGAGTACCCCACAATCGCTGTAATTAGGATTATTTCAGACGTCAGCAGCCCAGTGTCTAAACATAGCGTGCCCTAGATTTTAAGTGTTCTCATATCCCGTGTTTAAATTTGTGGTGATAAGTAGAGTATAGGCAGCGATAGAAACAAGTTAAAACGTGACAAAACATACAAGCAATATATATACAGATAAATACACGTTATACTATTAAACAGTTAAATATAGTCACACAAATAAATATAAGTTTACATTTAATCAATTCCGTAAAGTAGACAAAAACCCACAATGTTTGAGAGGGGCTAAATTGCCAATACTAAAAATAGATTTATTAACGATAGCTAGATAGGCTATTTTTAGACAAAATCAAGTTTGGAAATCAGATTACATGGGTTCTATTTCTATATGCGTGTATTTTCTGGACGGGCTATTAGATTGTTCATATTCACAGTAGATTTTGAATATATATTAATATTTTTAATCCAACAAATTAATTCATTGAAAATATAAGTATTATTTTATTTAATGAGTTTATATATTTCTTTGAAACAAGCTTCTATTCATGTCATATAGATCATATATGTTTTGCTTTCACTGTCACGTTTCTTTATTATTGATCCAATTCAGCGTATAAGATAAAACTGACTGAAAATGACTGTCATGTCATGTATGATAGAATATACTTTAAATGTAATATAAAGTGAGAATATAAACATATACTTATATAAGTTTATATGAGAGAGAGAGAGAGAGAGAGAGAGAGAGAGAGAGAGAGAGAGAGAGAGAGAGAGAGAGAGAGACAGACAGACAGACAGACAGACAGACAGACAGACAGACAGGCAGACAGACAGGCAGACACACAGAGAGAGAGTAAATCCACAAATACAAGTCGGGTATGTTTTCGTGCATCTATACAATTACATCATTGTAACACATCAACTTCGAAGTCAAATTTGGACTTTTTTTGGAAAGTTGGAAATTGTGTAACAATTTTGCTTACAATATGAACTTGTTCACTCCAGAATTTCGATAGCAGACTATAGTATTTATTGATCTGGGTATGACTTAATGTAACCACAGTCGTTGATGAGTTAAAAATTAATTAATCTTTTAACAGGTATTAGTACAAAATGAATACATTTTCTACATAATTGTAAATGAATTAAAAAAAATAAGTGAAACAATTACAACGGTTAGTCAACAACAAAGGTAGAGACGACAGTACTAAAATCATCTAATCCATACTTACAGTTGTAAATAATATGTAGGTGTTATCCAGATAATATCTTATATTGGAATGCCTACCGGGTGTATCAAGGGGTTGTTGATAAAACGCGGAAGGAATAGGGAGAGCGTAAATCGGAACGGTACGGATATTTATAAATACCATAAACATACCTTTTGTGTCACCTGCGAAGCCTTTGTTTCTGTCTGTATGGTGAATATTGCTCTTTTCCTTCTATTTAGAATAGGGTATTTGTAGTATATATAAAATCTCAGATACCAAAGTATAAATCAATAGAATATCCAGGACATACATACAAATCCGGTAAAAATGGACAAACACGGACCTCTGGAAACCAAGAGGTGGAATCAGGTGCCATGGAGGAGTAAGCATCCCCTGTCGACCTGTTACACCCGCTGTGAGTCCACAGTCAAGTCCAACGAAACACGTGAGGTGTGTATCCTCGTCACAATTGACACAGACAGAGTAGTCGCAAACACAACTATTATACCGACCGTAAAATTTGCGGAATGTTGACATCAAACGCGATTTTCGATATCCCTGTGTCAATAATTTGTCAGTGAGAAGTTTAACTCTGTATATGAAATTTTCATATGTTGTACACGCCCTGGCATATTGAATCATTTAAGTCAGCATAAAAACGAGAAACAATGAAAAGATAGTATGTCATGTTCATGATTGGAAATTTTGAGCAAAAATTGGGAAAAAAGATATGATTTGCGATTGGGAATATAGCCCAATTACAGGTAAAAATTTGAGATGAAAAGTCCAGGTTACTCAGAGGTTTGTAACAAGTCCCAAGTAGTTAAATTGATATATCATAGATGTTTAGATTGATTAAGTGAACTTTAGTAGCAACAAGGGAGTTGGGGAGTATCCTACCTGGAGTCAATTGGGAATCTTGATGAGGTATATTTTAGATTCCAGACACAAAATCACAGGTTTCCTTATAATAGTCCAAGGTATGTTATCCAGAAAATGTTCCGTTTTACAAGCCCAGAGAGTTCATTATTTAGTTTCAAGACATCAAATTGGAACTTGTTTATATCTCAAATGCACTAAATTGACTGATTGATTATGTCAATACTTTAAAGTAAGTTTCAGCAAACATAACTTGAAAGAGTAATTTACATGTATGAGGCTCTGTAAAGCTCTCAGGCAATGTTCCATCTTCCACACATTAAATCTAACCATCCTGACAAATAGAGCACATAGCTGATTTTGAATTCATTCCATGGTAAAAGAATTTAACAGTATTTTATTTTTCTTTTCATATGAAAAATATCAAATTCAATTCACCTCCCCCAGATCCATCAATGTAATGCATAATGAAATTGCACATGAATAGTTCTGTACCCTCAAATAAAGACTCATTACATTTGACAATGGAATGGAACAACATGTCAGTTGCATCCTGCCTTTTTTATTTCGACAAACTAATATTCTTGGGATTTTATCACTCTTAAATCTGATCCAGCCTTTTTATTCAAATTCGATCCTAGTCCCCCCCCCCCAAACATCAAATGATTATCCCCTAAGAGTCGTCATCGACAAAACTAAACGTCACTGGTCTAATTTTATAAATAACCAGGGTGTTTTATTATCTAATGTTTCAATATTTACCTGTTGCTGTCAGAATCATGTGACCATAGGGTTCATAATCTGGTATTAACAAATATATTTTTGATAATAATGTTTTGCATTTTATTGATAATTGTCCACGATATAGGTGATAATCAAGAAGATTATTTTAAAAGAAAATGACAAGTCTAACTGTTCATTATTCTGAGAAAAATTACACTGACATTTCTTCGACACCATTTTAAAAGCATAAGGCGGATATGTATTGAATATAAAAAAAATTCAGATACCAAAGTATAAATCAATAGAATCTCCAGGACATAGATACAAATCCAGTAAAAACGGACTCTGGAAACCAAGAGGTGGAATCAGGTGCCATGGAGGAGTAAGCATCCCCTGTCGACCGGTCACACCCGCCGTGAGTCCACAGTAAAGTCCAATGAAACACGTGAGGTGTGTATCCTCGTCACAACTGGCACAGACGTCTCAACATTCGCCAACTAAAAAGCAACTCAACAGAGTGAAACAGAGTACTCGCAAACAAGACTATTATACCGATCGTATTGACATTAAACGCGGTTTTCGATATCCCTGTGTCAATAATTTGTTAGTGAGAAGTTTACCTTTGTATATGAAATCTTCATATGTTGTACACGCCCTGGCATATCAGATCATTTGTGAAACATAAAACCCAAATGCGGGTGAGTGAGGGATATTAATACTTAAATGTGGAAAATGTACGATGGGAAAGCCGAAATCGTCGCACTTGTCATATAACTTTGTTGCTAATTTCCCGTCTGTTTTAATATCAAGTAAAATGTCTAAGTATGAAGCATGTGATTAAATAAAACTTCATGATCATTAGACCAATTATTTGATAAAAAGACATAATAACAAAAAAAAAATCAATGCAAATATGTTTACCCATATTCATGTAACAACAAAATATATTTTCTACTTTTTTCATTTCCTATGTTGGAATTAAAATGAAGAGGTATTATGTTTATATATATAATGAAAAAGGGAAAAACAGTCACAAACGTTTTTAGGTTCCTACATATTTGGAGAAATATGCTTGTATACCTAAATTTGCGATCAAGAAATTTCAATTGATTAATTCAACCTTACTATTTGTATCTGCCACACTGGACCTGACTTTATTTGCGCAATACATATAGAAATCGGATATGGTTTTATAATTCGTATTTGTTAGTGGACATCAAGGAAAAGTCGTAAAAGTAGAAAAATCGAAATTCTATTTTTGGTCGACAAAGTCAATGTTCTTTTAAGTTCTGTTGAGAAATGAAAACAATAGATTGCATACAACGAAATCATAACATAATAAAGGGCAACAACTCCGTAAATAAATATGTCAACGACAAGAAATACTAATAAATATGTAAAAATTAGAAAGTTCACAAAGGAAATGTAAAATAACAAAGTATAAGATATCTGTTAATAAAGTGATCTCAGCACCAAACACGGACGCGTCTGAAATATTTTCATATTTAAACATTTGTATACAGTTTTGCAAAATTCCCCTCTGACATATAGAAAATATAACACTTACAAGGAAAGTGTAACATTTCATGGAAATGTATCCATAAATGATAACATGCATGGGAATATTCAAAACAATTCAAGACATTGTCATACTTAACATGTGAGTCAAGCTTGTAAAACTATTATGTGAAATGGAGACATTAGAGCATTAAATGATAAGTCCGAGACAAAGGTATACCTAATACTTGTATCAGTATTTGTAAAATTCCTAAATGATACGTCCGGACAAAGGTATACCTAATACTTGTATCAGTATTGTAGAAAATAGAAAAAAAGAAAACATTTTAATTAGCAGTTTTTCACACATGTTATCTGACTGATGTTTTGACTGGGGACGCACAAACACATAAAGATAGGATACCGATATCAAAAGGATATATTTCGTATTATCCGTTCGATTTTGTTCAGTCCGTCCCCCATTTTAGCAACACATTAACAAAACACTCGTAACAAGGAAGAAGATACGGTACACAACGCATACCTAACATACTTGTATATTTAAACGTTCACATCGTTATCTAAAAATAAACATTACACCCTACATGAAGGTGTCGTTTTTTTTGTTTTGCATGTTTGTCTGTATGTACTGATAAATGATTACCTGGTTGGATGCACTGACCGTCAATGAAAGCATAATATATGTAATATGAATTAAGACATTGATAGCTAGCGCAGCAATTTGTTTAACAAATGCGGGAAACAGCATTTATGAAGAGTCTATCCGGTTTTATAAGGGTAAGAATTATCCCACAAAATAACGTCACAGTCTAATTGTGACGTGAAGTATTGAGAACATTGACATCTATGGTCAAACTTTGTCCAGAAAGTCCCCTAAACGATTGATTTGAATACATTTTAATGACTAGTGACTAGTGACTAGTGAAGCATCAGGTTGATCATTTATAAATTAACGTTTAGAATTTTACAAATATTTTGGATTGCACATATGTATAGCTCATTTTCTACCTTCTTACTATAAAAGCTCGCTCGCTCGCTAGAATTTTAAAATTCATCATCAAATACAATTTTTACATACTAAATATAGTAATAATATGATTTGACAAAGGCTGTGAGAAAGTGCATTTCAAAATGAATATTTCAGATATGACCAGATTACCAGAGGTGCGTGTTTGTCCCATGTTCACCTGATCCCACTTCTAGAATACCAGAGGTGCGTGTTTGTCCCATTGTCACCTGATCTCACTTCTAGATTACCACAGGTGCGTGTTTGGCCAATGCTCAGCTGATCCCACTTCTAGATTACCATAGGTGTGTGTTCGTCAAACGATCACCTGATCCCACTTCTAGATTAACAGAGGTGCGTGTTTGTCCAATGTTCACCTGATCCCATTTCTAGATTACCAGAGGTGCGTGTTTGTCCAACGTTCACCTGATCCCATTTCTAGATTACCAGAGGTGCGTGTTTGTCCAACGTTCACCTGATCTCACTTCTAGATAACCAGAGGTGCGTGTTTGTCCCATTGTCACCTGATTCCACTTCTAGATTACCACAGGTGCGTGTTTGGCCAATTTTTTTAAGCTGATCCCACTTCTAGATTACCATAGGTGCGTGTTCGTCAAACGTTCACCTGATCCTACTTCTAGATTACCAGAGATGCGTGTTTGTCCAATGATCACCTAATCCCATTTCTAGATTACCAGAGGTGCGTGTTTGTCCAACGTTCACCTGATCCCATGTATAGATTACCAGAAGTGCGTGTTTTTCCAACGTTCACCTGATCCCATTTCTAGATTACCAGATGTGCGTGTTTGTCCAATGTTCACCTTATACCACTTCTAGATTACCAGATCAACGTGTTTTTCCAACTGTCACCTGATCCCTCTTCCAGATTACCAGAGGTGCGTGTTTGTCCAATGTTCACCTGATCCCACTTCTAGATTACAAGCGGTGCGTGTTTTTCCAACTGTCACCTGATCCCATTTCTAGATTACCAGAGGTCCGTGTTTGTCCAACGTTGCAAACAAGAATATTATACCGAACGTAAATTTTGCGGAATGTTGACATCAAACGCCGTTTTCGATATCCCTGTGTCAATAATTTGTCAGTGAGTAGTTTAAATCTATATATGAAATGTTCATATGTTGAACACGCCTAGCATATCAGATCATTTGTTAAATATAAAATCCATATGCGGGTGACCGTGGGATATTACTTAAATTTGGAAACTTTACGATGGTTTTGTCGTATAGTTTAGTTGCCAATTTCCCGTCTGTGCCAGTAGTAAGTAAACATAATAAACAATACAATAAAATAAACGATGTAATAGAATAAACAATATAATAGAATAAATAATATTATACAATACACATAAAAGTTTGCCCAAAGAGATTCAGCGCTTTTTTTTCTAATCCCATATTTTATAATGTTTACAATGATATTAATTATGAAAACAGGGGTAAATAGACATGAATGATAATATGGATAACCAAAGCCAAAGGGAAAATGTATAACAATCACACGGTAAGGAACTCATTCTAACGCTCCCGAAAATATACATATGGTTCAAACTAGCATTAAGTATTGTTTTATGCAAGAGAGATTACTCCCATAAACAGTGTAGCAACTGAAGAATGAGTCATGGCGGTATATATAACATTTCATATACAGATGTATGATTATTGATATTGCATGAAAAACTGTACAAGTAATATCAATGCCACACATTCTTTTTACGTGATCGCATATGAATGAAGCATTTACATGTTAACTATATGATCAGATGAGTCAAAACTTTGAAGCCCTTCACCGGCATTGGTGACGTCTCCATATGAGTGAAAGATTCTTGAGTGGGACGTTAAACAGCAATATAACCAACCAACAATCAAAACTGCAAAGAGATAAAAACTGGAATACTTTATGTAATGTATGGTATCGATAACGGTGTATTTTCGTTTTCGTAATAAATTGTGAATACACATGTGCATTCTGCGTGGTAACCTTACCGTGATTCACTTGTCAACACTTTTCTGTAAACTACGCCGATAGACAGTGTTGTTCTTGAACCCTCTAAAATCTTGAGTTTATTAGAGAGTCCAAGTTAAACCCCGCCCTCTTGAATATACTAGTTGGTATGATTTTCTAACATTCTAACATGTATCATACGTATATATACACCTACAGCTAACAGGTACTGTTACTATTTTGATGTTTATTTCCATTATTATTGCAATACATAAAATCAAGCGTTTCGTCTTCTTTGGTGGAAATACACACTTTTCTCTCCTTTTATATAGCAGATTTTAATATTACTCGCCATTCAGCCATTCCATTCAGGAATGTGGATTCCTTTTATAAATTTAATGTTTTCATATCGGAAAGTAAAAATAATTTTTTTCCTGTGAATTTGACTTAAAGTCACATTCCGGGGACGTTATTGTATTTTACTGGACGTTATTGTAATTTTTAACATTTTCAATAGAAAACCACCCCTAACAGACGAAAATGAAAAACAATTAAAAAATTTCGATGTATTAATAGAGTTATTATGGGGGGATTCCGTAAGAATTCTTTAATTTACCCTGGGGTACGAGTGATATAAATTTCACCCAAGTTATTGAACTGTAGTAGAGCGTCACCACATGACCGCCGACACCTTGCCGTTTATAAATAGATCAATGTGTTAGGCGTTCCCCACGATTAATTAACTAATTAGTTGGAATATGACTTTTAAAATACGACGAAAGTTCAAGCGAATACGCAGTAACAGAGTATAGAAAAGTTTATTTATGAATATAATTCCCCGGAATATGGCTTTAATTACCAATGAGGATTACAGTACATAAATGAAGTAAAACTGTCTGAATGTTAAAGGGTATTAGCTGTTCTGTTTTTCAATCAATTGTTTTTTTTTTTTACTACTTAAATTTATATTCAATAATAAAAAGATATAAACACTGGCGTAATTGATTCTTAAATTCCTATAAGTCTTGTGACAGTTGCCAGTTTTCTAAGACCGTTTATTCTTGATTAAATATTGTATCACTGCTCCCTCGGTAATTTTGTCCATTCTTTTTAAGTCATTGGTCCTGTTTAGAGTGTTACCTCTTTGACAAAACTGACCAAATGACACTTTTCGTTGGTCACACAGCCTTAAATAGTCTGAAAATAGGCTGAAAATGGCCACCCGTGCTGAACTCCTTCAAGACAAGCCTCAAAACATTTCAATTAACCCTTGCTCATGCCTATATATAAGTTATTTGATATTTTATAATATTTCAGTATATATGCTGTTATAATGTATTTTTCAATCTATTAATTAATCCTGAAATATGATTAACTAAATGGAAATATTATTATTAAATGTTCCTTACAGTTTGTAATTACTGCTACAAACACTAATTACACCATTCTGCTATATAGTTGTATAGTGTGTAATAGCTGTTTCTTAATATTACAATCTTTTATGAATTAATGCATTGATTGCACGCTAACACTGTTTATGTTAAAGAATAAATAAATGTATATTAATCACAAGCAGAGTTACTTATTATAGTATGTGTATTATCAAAGAAGGATAACTCTTCTACACTTATGTAGCCTGTAAAAATATTTTCGTATGAGTTATCTCGGAAACGGACGACTTGTTTGAGGAGTCATAAAAGCATAATAATGGAGAACAAAGAGCTCATTTTTAATGAAATTTAGGATGGAGAGACCAATGCAAAGAAAATTCAGATAAGTTTGACAACCCTCTGTCTGTAACATACAGAATCATAACAAGATTTAATGCAATAATAATAAGTAATCGCGACACAAATATGCGTGTCTTAGAAAAATATTTTGATGTCCTAGCTTGGCATAGTTACCGTCCTAATCTGAATCTAATATAAAACATTTGAGAATTATTTCAAAAAACCATAAATAAAAAAGGAATCCGGTAAATTGGGTCTATGAAAAGATGGATGACAACGATTGGGAGAAAATAGAGCAATGATTTATTACATAATTTTATAAGTAGTATGCCCAGACGGAGTGAAATTTTTATTTCACCCGAAGGACGACCTATCAAATATTGCTTAAAACTTTGCGATAATTTAAAGTAAAACATGATATCTGTTCTTGGAATAAATATGAAATATATTGAGTTATCCATTTAGTATAAACTTGAACACAACATGATTTCAATTTTATGGGGAATACTGTATGTAATTTTATTTACACATGTATGTATGCATCCATGTGTGTGCGCCGTATATTCATTGAACAATTGGTAATCTATAAATTAGTCTTCCTACGTAATATTATTCCATTTGATGGCATTCATAACAGTATCATTATTCAGAAAGGATAAAATGTTTTCACACAAAAATTCATATTAAGATTTACGTCTCTTTTCCCAGAAAGCGATTTGTTTCCTTTTCCTTGTTCTATTTATTACTGATTATGGCAAGCTTCACGAGAAAACCTTTATTCCTTGCTGGAAACTCGTTGGTCCTGTTTAGAGTGTTACCTCGTAGGCATGATGACAAGTGTACTTGTCAATGTCGTTTGCTTTATTACCAAATATTTCAAATCGTCCAGATAAACAACGGATTCATGTGTTTTCTCTTTCTTATGTGGATTGTGCTCGGGTAATTCCAATTATTTGTACCACGATTCACAAGTAAATCGATTTAAGAATTGATAACTCAGATAAAATCATATAAATATAATAATACATAAAATTCTGAACTTTTCAAAAACTAAGATGGTCATTTTACAGTGGATAATCTTACATGGATTAGGCAACATCCATCATTTTTTGGCGTTCTATGACATAACTTTTACTTTTGGAAATATACATCTATAGTAAAATTCGAGCTCCGGTGATGAAGTCATATAGACAGAAATGATCGTTTCAGCACTTGTTTCTATCTCTTTGGTAATACTATAACTTTGATATTGTTAATAATATTGAAGTAAACATATTATAGAAATTGAACAGCTTTTCATTCCAATATTGAAATCGAATCTCTGTGATATAAGAAAGAGCTTTTATTTGTTTTCCCTTTTGGACACAACTCAAACTTTTTCCGTCATATTGGGGCGGTCAGTTTTGAGTGGTGGACGGACAAACATTCTCATAAAATCACCTCACTAGGACCCAGTGGGACTCGAACCCCTGATGACTATTGGTGAGAAACTTTTGGTTTAAAGGACGAAGTTTTAATCACTCTGTGACGAAATTAAATTTCACAAAACATTTTGAAAAGGTAAATGGAAAAGTTTTCACGTTTCTGACGAAATCGAGTTCTATCAGTTTCATATTGTTCTATTGGTAATGATTAGTAAGTTATAATTACATGTTCTGCCTCTATCTTAATGTGAAAATTCGAAACAATAAATAATCAGTTGTAGGTTGTGAGATATAAGACACCTACTAACAATCAAAAATTGTATTTGTATTCAGTTGTCGTAATATATAAATGTTATTTTTATTCTAAAAATCAAATGTAAATAATTACATCGTACATTTTGTTTTGCCGACATTTAAGTTGCTTTTCTCATTTTGTACAGGAACAAATGTCATGGTGTTGATTTTAAGAGTGAACAATTCTCGCCAATTCAGATGATGGAAGCTAATACGTCTTTAGAAATATGAAGTCAATAAAAACCTATTAATTTTTGTATATGATAAAATCGATATTGTATTCTTTAATAATTAAAAGTTAATATAAAACTTATAGACCCATGTGCAATGTTAGATAAAAACATATATCTTATTTCAATACTTTATTTCATTTCAGTTTTAATTGTGTCACTATTGAATTACTTTTCATTTAATGTCACATCGATTAAAACCAACACCGTAGACCAACCTCAAACCATTTCCTGTTAGGGAGTCACGTGTTAAATGAGCTGCAACATTTTCAATTTACTTTTGTTCTTTTATTTACATACTCTTTAACGGATTTCTCTACCTCTGAAATATTAGATAATCGTTAATAAGTTCTCTTCGTTTGGAATACAAACAAGTGACATGGAGCTTGAATTGCCCTATATTTATTGGATTCTGAAGATGAACAACATCCCTATAAACACCGCTTCATTGCGGGGTCATCAAATGTTTCCCCAAGCCTTTATCTATTCTGCTCACCAAACTTCAAACACATATTAAACAAGGTCTTCAGAAGTACTGTACAACGGCTTACTCAAAAAGCGAAGTCAATCAAAAAGATGTTTAAAGAATTTAAAGGAATTATTAAAACAATTTACAATCTATTAATTTCAAACAAATTACAAGCATCAAGTATTTTCATTATTTTACCCTCTACACAACAATTCCTCATCAAAAACTCAAAAACAGATTAACTTCTATTGCACAAAAGGAAATTACACATATAAATATTTAGGTTTTGTCATGAAGAACCTTATTTTGTCAAGGAACAGTCTGATTCTAATAACAAGTGCACTGAAAACGATATTATCAAGATGCTGGGGTTTCTAGTAGACAACATCTTAATGGTTTTGCAAAAGTTTTGCAGCAGATTGTCGGTATTCCAATTGGTACCAGTTTCGCACCTCTCTTGGCTGACATCATTTTGTATCCATCTGAAGCGCAATTTATATAGTCTCTGCTCTTCAAAGGAAACAAACAGTTAGCATCTCGGTTCAATTTTACGTATAGGTATATCGACGATGTTCTGTCCATAAATAATTCAGAATTTTAGAATTACCTCGGCCAGATGTATTCTATTGAGCTAGAGATCAATGAGACGACAGATAGCAACACATCTGCTTCTTACCCAAATTTACTCCTGTCGATTGGAAAGGACGGTCAACTTCACACATCCCTCTATGACAAACGAGACGATTTCAATTTCCATATCACAAACTTCCCGTTTCTAAGTAGCAATATTCCATCTTCTCCCACCTATGGCGTTTTCATGTCACAACTAATACGTGATGTCAGGGCATGCTCTTCCTATGAATGTTTTATTCTGAGAGCTAAACGACTAGCCAATAACCTACGTACACAAGAACTTCTATGGTCGATACGGGGATCTTGTTAAACATTATGAAGTCCCCCTCACAGAAATATAAGATAGTGTTCTGGATCACGGTCACAGACAGGGACTCCGTTTCATCAACCATGCTTTTTACCAAATTTGACCTCATCACCAAACTTGACCTTTTTACCAAATTTGACCCGTTTTCATGGAACATTTGCGACGGGTGTGGCATGCCAGCAGAAGACGCTGACTTTGTCCGGACACTTGGACCTATCCCGTTTGGGTTTCGTAATTGTTCCTCAAAATGAGACCATTTGCACATCTAATTCGTCGTGTTATAACGGACTTGAGTCTTGATTATTGATTGGTACTTCTTCAATTTTACTTCTAACTCTTACGACATATCAGCCACTAAAAGATAAAACGTCGATTTGAACTAAAATATGAAATTAGATATATTGATAATGACATTCCCGTATTCATATTTCAAGCAATAACTGTCTTTAATTATTCAGTAACAATGCTGATTAAAATTCGATTTTCCATATACTTTTAAAGTCTTCAGAAATTATATTGACATATGTTAGACAGTTTTAACGCTACATATCACAAGAGACTTATGTTGCAACTGTTAAGTAGCATACAGTGAAGCTTGTATATAAAGACCCCCTTTGGGACACAAAAAATTAGTCTTTATAGGGAGGTGGTCTTTATATAGAACCTTTCACGATAACTGCGGTCCTGTAACTTTGAGTGGCAAACTGATACAGATTTCCGAAAAATGACATCAAGAAACAATCAATTGCTATAACGACGTCTATGTTTTTGCGGGTACCTGTATCATTTTGCCACTCAAAGTCATAGGCCCGCATTTAACGTGATATGGTCGATAGACATTGATTGTAGATAACAGGTACTATTCAGCAAAATAATGGTCATAGTGACCAGGTGGTCTTTATACACAGTTGGTCTTTAAATTACTGTATATAAGACATACATACACAAAGTTTCTAAAAATATGGAAGCCCGTTTGACGAAATGTAAATATTATGGTAATTGCAAAAGCTGGGACGCCTGAAAAATCGATAAGTGGGGTCAGACGTCATGGAAAAATGAACATCTTCTTTCAATCGGCCACATCCTCCACGAGATTCTGATAAAACGAGATCAAAACAGTACACTAGGTCGTTGCCACTGCTGGTGGACCGTTTGAGTCCCCGAGGGTATACATAAACCTAGTATCTGGTATCTCGGTACCAGCTGTCTATCTTATACTAAAGTAATATTTGGCACTGTTAACATCATTTAAATTCAAACTTTTTTCTAAAGCTAAGATAGTCATTTTTTTTTTTTTTTTTTTTTACAGTGGTTACTCTTAGACGGATTTCGGCTATACTTTTAGAGATATTATTTGGCCTTGTATAATACCACTTTCTCTTTAGAAAATAACTTTTAAATTGGAGCTCAACTGATGAAGTCTAATTGACAGAAACGATATCGTCTTGAGCATTATAACTTTGGTAGTATGTTTATAATAATTATCAACCTTCTCGTAAAAATAACCAAACAATAATTTAAGATTATATTGTAGTACTTTAATCTGTTGACTAAACACAATTCCCTGAGTAGCTGAAAGAATAGTTTATCTTCAAACTGCCTTTCCATGTTTCTGAAATGATCGTAAATTGAGCAGTATCCAACACATTAAAACATTTTGTCGACACGAACACGAATACATTACAAAAAGCTAAAGTTTGATACCGTCTGCCATATACATGTAGTTTAAATGTTAATTTTCGATCCGTGCCTTAAAACGTACTTAAAGCTGCAGCAAAATGTAAAAAATAGATAACAAAATTGGTGTGCCCTGAGATAAAACAACATGTACTGTGTGAAAAATTGGGGCAGTTGATTAAATTACATAATAGAATTAATATTTTGGACGAACAAGTTACCAACACAGTTTGATAAAGTTTAATGATAAGGGTTAGAAACGAATATTGAAAATGATTTTTGGATATTGTTTCAGCTACAAAGTTAAATAGGTCATTATCTGTCATTGTCATCCTTGGTAAATAAGTTTTGGCATTTTCTATTGCAATGTAAAATCAAATAATGTACTAAAACTGCTCTATTATTATGGTATCAATAGGTTACAAAAGGTGAAACTTTGACAGATTCTGATAGGTAAAGCGCCCGTATCAATCCGATTCTTTTTCAGTAGTCTAGAATTCTAGTGAATTGATATTCGTATATAAATATCAGGGTTTTAGAACCTTACAAGAGAGAGAGAGAGAGAGAGAGAGAGAGAGAGAGAGAGAGAGAGAGAGAGAGAGTGAGAGGAGAGAGAGGGGGTATTTTGACACAAGCTATTGTCACCTGCATGTGCTATTGATATCACACTTGACGTAAAATAAAAACTATACGATCACGCGTTGAGATATTGATTACTTGTGGGTTACACTAAGACCAGCGACATTAACATGAATATCAAAATAGTGATTTGATAATTGACTATATACCCCCATTATAAATGTACAATATACATAAATCTTGAATACGAAAGGTAACCTTTCTCCTTTTGACTCGCGCTTTCAAACAAATCGGATTGAGATGAAAAGCTGAACTGATTTGCTGATATAGAGATACAATTCATGCTAATAGCACTGCCGAATTATCCCGTTTGAAATTCACAATTGTTTTTCATGTTGAGATCATTGCACATCTAAGTCATCAAGTGTGGACTTGAATTTCGATTATTAATTGGTACGTCTTCATTTTCATTGTAGATTCTAATTGAATCCCAAAATTGAACTTGTTCTGATAACAAAATTAGCACAAATGTTCCTTACAAAACGACTTGTTTCTCTTATCAAAACATCAAAACAGCTTGAACATTTTTAAAGACACACCATTTTCTCAAGATCATAGTATCAAAGTATGAAAATATTTACTCTTGACTTAATATATATGCCTTTACATGACAAGGGTTACCCTAACCCTGCATTTAAAGTAATACCCGCAAATTCAAATACCTCAACAAGGGTCTGCATCGAAGTAGATATAAAATGATGCTATACTAATATTGAAGAATCAAAACTCAAGTCTATTATAACACGACGAATTAGATTAGAATGGTCTCAACATGAAGAACAACGGGATAAGACCAGATGTCCGGATGGAGTCGGCGTCTTCTGCTGGCATGCCACACCCGTCGCAAATGTTCATGGAAACCTATATAGTGTTTCACCAGACTGTCCCATGCGAACAAATTTAGTGACCCTTTATTTTTCGACCTGTTCCTTTGTTCAAATGACCCAGACGTCATCCATGTACCTCTGAAACAAAACAAGTCACTGAAGAATGCAATTACTTACGTTGTGTGAAAGATGAAATCGAAAATAAGGAGACACGAGGTAAAAGGAGCTAAAGCAACTCTGTAGATGTGTGTTCATTATTTCTCCTAAATGGACAAATCAATCGATGTACCAAGCCAGAAAATATCTGTTCACATCATAGGATGTAGACAATTTGTGCGGGCTATGACGTCACAATACAATTTGATAACGCAGGACAGCTATGTGATGTGATGAGAATGCAGTGGATCAAAATTTGCGTCAGATTTCATTTTAAGCATGTGTTTAAATCACGAAAGTAAAAAACCTCAAACAAGGGTTATTTTGAAGTAAGGGGAAACTCAACTCTCTTGGTAAGAAGTAAAGACCAAATCCCCGGGAAAGTCTCAGATTGGACATAGGTTTTCTTACGGATCACCTTACCCACTCAACACACTCATGTTTACAGACGGAAATAATGGGGAATTATAGGTCATTTAGTCACACATTTTGTGATATGTCCATATAATCACACATTCTGCCTTTTGCCACGTTAGTCACACATACTACCCCATGTCCTTTTAGTCACAAATACAGCCCTGTGTCCTTTTAGTCACTCATACTGCCCTATGTCAATTTAGGGACACATACTGCGCTATTTCCTTTCAGTCACATATAGCGCCCTATGTCCTTTCAGTCACATATAGCGCCCTATGTTATTTTAGTCACAAATAATGCCTTGTGTCGCTAAGTCACAAATACTGCTCTATGTAAATTTAGCCTTACATACTGCGCTATGTCCTTCCAGTCACATATACTGCCCTATACTATTTAGTCACAAATATTGCCTTCTGTCTCTTAGTCAAAAATACTGCCCTATGTCAATTTAGCCACATCTTCTGTTCTACGTCCTATTATTGATATATTCTGCCCTATGTCCTTTTAGTCACACATTCTGCCCTGTCATTTTAGTCACACATTTTGCCCTGTCATTTTAGTCACACATTTTGCCCAATGTCCTCTAAGTCACACGTGTTGCCCTATGTCATTTTAGTCACACATTTTGCCCAATGTCCTCTAAGTCACACGTGTTGCCCTATGTCATTTTAGTCACACATTTTGTCCAATGTCCTCTAAGTCACACGTGTTGCCCTATGTCATTTTAGTCACATATACCGTCGTACATCCTCTTAGTCACACACTCTGCCCTATTGTCATTTAGTCAAACATACTGTCATATGTCGTAATAGTGACACAGTCTGCCCTATGTTTTTTTAGACAAACATACCGTCCTATACCCTCTTTTACACACATATTGCCCATTGTCCTTAGTCAAACATACCGTCCTATGCCCTCTTTTACACACGTATTGCCCTATGTCCTTAGTCAAACACACCGTCCTATGCCCTCTTTTACACACGTATTGCCCTATGTCCTTAGTCAAACATACCGTCCTATGCCCTCTTTTACACACATATTGCCCTACACCTTTGCAACACCTTTGTTTTCAGTGCGAATTACACTTTGTGAAAGTGACGTTTGACTTTTATACTTTGGTATCTCATCAAATAATATACACGACTTGAACACGAACACTTCAGGAATACATCATATTTAAACTTATTATAAAAATATGTATATACGTTTTGCTGAAATCAATAAAACTAGAATAGACGCTTTATCAGGGAGGGAGGCCGATTTTTTTAAGTTTAACAATAATTCACTGACTATTTATTCGTCTTTGATTCCTATTTTGCAAGTGCCTCAGACATAATTGACGAATTAATGCGACAAACTATTGTATAATATCAGAAATAAACCAATTATTTTGTCAAAACTTTTAACCTAGAGTCGTGTGTGGTTACTCGCCTAATTCCCATCGACAGATGATAAATGACATACATCTAATTTGATTTTGATTTGATTTTTTGTTTTACGCTATACTCAACAATCTTTCAGTTATATGATGGCGTCCAGTTTTTATTTGGGAGGATAAACCCCTGTTACCCGGATAAAGACCACCGACCTTCCGCAAGCAAACTGGCAAACTTTCCCACTTAATTCGAAATGACCCTAGCAGGATTCGAACCAGAGGTGAGAGGCTTTATGATTTAAAGCGCAATGCTCTAACCACTCGGCCACGGAGTCATCATACGATGACTTTTATACTTTGGTATATTCAAAACAAATGTCCCAGTCATGACAGACGCCGCACGTTAAGGAACCATAATTGACATCTGTCTATCACAATTGTCAAAATCAGAGACAACATACTGCCTTGGCGTCTCCATGTTAGTTGAAAATGCCCGACATGGACAAACAGAAATGTGTTTTTGGAAACATGAATTTTACATTAATTGTAACACTTATGCCTTGTTTTAATCCGATACAGATCTATTTTTATCCGTCTAACAAATTAAATATTACACTACAAGCAAATACATTTTGATTAAAGTGTACAATATGTCTATTTGCATGTATGAAGTTATCACAGCACCAGTTTATCATCAATAACAAATTTACAATTGTTCTAATGTGTGAAATATCATTAATTATAAGTAAAACGAGTTGCTTTCAGATTTAAAATAGAATATTTCTAGTGTCGAGTTTATCATTTCACCAACGATTGGTCGCAAAAGTAAAAATAACCTAGTTTGAAGATGATTTCTTTGTTTGTTTGTTGTTGTTTATCGTCCCACTCAAGAATATTTCACTCATATGGAGACGTCACCAAATGCCGGTGAAGTGTTTCAAATTTTGGCCT
The DNA here is from genome assembly GCA_030159075.1 of Atrina japonica. NCBI lineage: Eukaryota > Metazoa > Mollusca > Bivalvia > Pterioida > Pinnidae > Atrina > Atrina japonica. The sequence continues at coordinate 267,611 of BROG01000292.1, read as the reverse complement.
ATGCTCGGCACTTACGGACATTGACCAGTGACTGTTTTTTAACGTGCCAACACCAACTGTAACACGGAACCTCGCTTTTTACTGTTTCATCCGAAAGACAGGAAACCAACCTGCCGCCAGCTGGTCTTGAACTCACGATCTTACAGTCAAGGGTCGGGCTCGCTACCGACTGTGCCAAGTTTGAAAATACCTTACAACGAATACATTATTATAATACATCTTATCGACTATTTTCATAAAAATTTATAAAATTTTATTTTATCATTGTTCAATCATAAAACCTCTTTTATACGACAAATATTCAAAACATTTCTTAAAGAACTACATTATTAATTATAAAGGTATTAAAGTGCTGACACAGCCACTTTACGATATATAAATGTAGACTAGAAATTGATCTATCAAATGTTTGTGGCTCTCAATGTACATTTTAGCGCCATTATTCGATCGTGACGTCATAATCGCATAGATGTTTGACGGGTCATTGTGCGTCTTAACACATCGTTTCCGAGATCAATCGACAGACCACTCTCTATCATGTGACTTTCATCACCAGGTGACAAAATTTAAGGCATATTTTGGACAAAATGGCAGCAATCTACAGTAGTCTTTGTATCGGTTGATAAATGACAAGTTCAAATTGATACAAAAGGCCATACAATAAATATTTCAACTTATAAACATTCTCCTATATCTTAGAGTTGTTCGCGAGGTGTATACCTTAGATTTGAGTCAAAATTGACAGCAGTATCATAGACCTAAATACGCTTCAGTTGTAGGGTCATATTTTTATTTGGAAATTCGGTTAAATCAATTTTCGTCCATGCACGGATATTTATCTGGCTTATTTTTCTCTCTGGAATCCGATTTACAGCATGGCACCACATATAAGCACTTGTTTTATTATTATTATTATTATTATTATTATTATTATTATTATTATTATTATTATTATTATCATTATTATTATTATCATTATTATTATTATTATTATTATTATTATTATTATTATTATTATCATTATTATTATTATTATTTTTATTATTATTATTTATATTGATTTCCTCAACCCTCCGTGGTTAAATCGTATTCACCGCGACCATAGTGCCCTAAAATCACATGATCAGTGCGTTGTAATTTCTGAACCGTTTCGGATCTCGGAATCGACGTATTGAAAAGTCTGCCAAAAGTTTCTGTATTTTGTGAAAAGTCAATTTCAGTACAGCGCGGTACTGCATTGTTGTGGATGCATTACTACGACGCCAAGTTTTGATCGTTAAAAACCGTTCATGGATTGTTCCGGAGTTTAATTTGAGTGTGTAACACTTGGAAAAATGATACGAAAATAATAATAGCAACTAACATCACAGTTTACAGACCAATGTTTTAGCAAACATGACACCAGGATAACTTTGAGGTTAGCATCAATCCATTTATTGTCAAAAATATTAATCCGAAATCATCTTTATTGTTTAAATTTGATTTATTATGTATTGATTTATATTGTAAATAAATATCTGAAACATTTTTAACAACAGCGCTCTACATTTTTTAATTCAATCGGGAAATGAATGTCAAAGTTTTGGATATATAAGTGACTTGAATGGTGTAAATATAATCTTAGATTTATTATTCAATGATAATTAAATTAGAAACTTTATGTTACTACCGTAAATGTCAATTGTGTTGACTACGTGACCGTTTTAGGTGGTAATGTCAGATGAACTAAAATAGATACAATGTACATATTTGAGAACTGACAATGTAAGACGTTAAAAACGTATACATTAGTACTCAAAATTCTACTAGTTTTGAAATTTAATCTATTTAAAGTATAACTTACTGCTGTAGAGGCTATACTTGTTTAAATATAATTATGTAAAGAGCAATAATTACTCTAAACGACTTAGCCACCAACAGCGATGCAGGAGTTATAAATACCGTAATTTTGTAAAGAGCAATAATTACTCTAAACGACTTAGCCACCAACAGCGATGCAGGAGTTATAAATACTGTAATTATGTAAAGAGCAATAATTACTCTAAACGACTTAGCCACCAACAGCGATGCAGGAGTTATAAATACCGTAATTTTGTAAAGAGCAATAATTACTCTAAACGACTTAGCCACCAACAGCGATGCAGGAGTTATAAATACTGTAATTATGTAAAGAGCAATAATTACTCTAAACGACTTAGCCACCAACAGCGATGCAGGAGTTATAAATACCGTAATTTTGTAAAGAGCAATAATTACTCTAAACGACTTAGCCACCAACAGCGATGCAGGAGTTATAAATACTGTAATTATGTGAAGAGCAATTATTACTCTAAACAACTTAGCCACCAACAGCGATGCAGGAGTTATAAATAGCGTAATTTTGTAAAGAGCAATAATTACTCTAAACGAGTTAACTGCCAACAGCGAATCAGTAGTTATAAATTCCCAATGTCTTTCATGTAAAACAAACAATCGGGAGAATACCACCATCGTATTCTAAATCATCTTTAATCCAAAAGTCGATTTCTTATGCAACAGTTCTATTAGTTACAAAATGTTTTTATCCTTTCGTTAGACTGTTTAGCTCGTTTGATCGTTTCAGATTATCAAATACTTTTCACAGAAGAATTCCTGTGAAGATAATACGATAGACAGAAATTAAGTGCTATAAGATTATATATTTACACGTTTTCCTATTCGCTCTATGCCGAGACGTCCATCCGTCATACTTGCATATCGGAAATTGATTCACCTAGTGATCCGCGTATGTATACATACATGAAATGTAACTACTTGTGAGACATAAAAATGGTTGTCGGCCAAATCGAGCCCTATTACCCCTTTGAGATGAAATAAGTGCGTTATGAATACATCACCGATATTTTGAATTGTCCTTTTTTTCTTAGAAATATTATGTTTAAGTTTAATTATTTACAACAAATGTTGAAATATGTTTAAATGAAATTCGAAAATGTAATTTTAATTTATAAAGTAGGAATTGAAAAATCAAAGTTGTGGACTATTGTTTAATCCGTCATGTCGTAAGCCATAGCAACATGAATATAAAAATTTCAGATACCAAAATATAAATCAATAGAATGTCCAGGATACAGATACAAATCCGGCAAAAATGGACAAACACAGAACTCCAGAAACCAAGAGGTGGGATCAGGTGCCATGGAGGAGTAAGCATCCCCTGTCGACCGGTCACACCCGCCGTGAGTCCACAATTAAGTCCAATGAAACAAGCGAGGAGTGTATCCTCGTCATAATTGGTACAGACGTCTCAACAACCGCCAACGAAAAGGCAACTCAACATTTCACTTAGTGAAACAGAGTAGTCGCAAACAAGACTATTATACCGACCGTAAAATTTGCGGAACGTTGACATTAAACGCGGTTTTCGATATCCCTGTGTCAATAATTTGTCAGTGAGTAGTTTACCTCTGTATATGAAATCTTCATATGTTGTGCACGCCCTGGTATATCGGATCATTTGTGAAATATAAACTCCATATGCGGGTGACTGAGGGATATTACTACTTAAATGTGGAAAATTTACGATGGGAAAGGCGAAATCGTCGCGTTTATCGTATAGCTTCGTTGCTAATTTCCCGTCTGTGTTTATATTAAGTAAAATGTCTAAGTATGAAGCATGTGTGCTTGATTCTGTTGTATCTTTAATTTCTAGTTCGCTGGGATATATCACATTGACATATGTATGAAAATTGTCATTATTAATTGACAAAACGTCGTCGATATATCTAAATGTCAAATTAAAGGACACCGCTAACTTTTTCTTCTTTTGATTCAGCAGTTTCTGAATGAAGTCTGCTTCGTATGAATAAAGGAACAGGTCGGCCAATAAAGGAGCACAATTGGTTCCCATAGGAATGCCGACAGTTTGTTGAAAGACCACGTCTCCGAACATTACATATATATTGTCTATTAGAAATTCCAGCATGTTTTTTATATCAACTTCAGTATATTTATTTGTAGAATCAGAGTGGTGTTTGACGAAATAAGTAATTTTTTTAAATTTTTTATGTGGAATAGTAGTGTAAAGAGTAGAGAAGTCATAAGTTTTGATACTGTGAATTCGAGAAAAATTGTGTGCCTTCAAATTTTATAAAAGCTGTTTAGAATTTTTAAGTACCCACATCTGATTTACACTGCTTCTGGAATAAGGTTTGATAGAACATTTGCTGGATCCTGCTATGTATCTTTGCTTATATGGGGTTTTATGAAGTTTACGTATCCAGTATAAATGTGGTAGCTCGAAATCGGTATCCGTTGTAGTTATATCAAATGAGCGTAATACGGACACGTGATTTTGAAGGATCTCGTCCTTTGAAAGTGAGCTACGTGTGTATGTAGGATTTCCAGAATTCGTATTAAACCCAAGTTATTCTAATAAACAATTATAGTAATGTGCCTTACAAATAAATAAATGAATAGCTTGGATGCGATGCTAGGTGTATAGCTATATGAAATGCAAGGCGTGGTCTTCAGTTTAAAATATGGTGGAATACAGGACTGAACTTTTTTGTGATTTAAAACATTGCCAATGTTTAAAGCGTCTAGGATCGCATCCAAGCTATACAATTACAAACAGGTTTTGCAGTGCCTAGACATCAACCATCTTCTACACAACACTGTCACATGTTCATGTTCTTCATCTCCTTTCAAATACAATGCTATCGGGCATGTCATTACCGGTGACGTTTCTATTATTGAAAATGAAAGCCTCAAAAATCTTATTTTAAGGGGCCCTAAATACCTTTAATTGGCGTCAGAATTTCAGTTTAGTTATGGATTCTGTCGAAGATTATGCCAGACGATGGGATGAAGGCCAGACACAATGGCTGAAAGCCATACGATGGAATGCAAGGCGTGGTCTTCAGTTTAAAATATGGTGGAATACAGGACTGAACTTTTTTGTGATTTAGAACATTGCCAATGTTTAAAGCGTCTAGGATCGCATCCAAGCTATACAATTACAAACAGGTTTTGCAGTGGACATCAACCATCTTCTACACAACACTGTCACATGTTCATGTTCTTCGTCTCCTTTCAAATACAATGCTATCGGGCATGATTACCGGTGACGTTTCTATTATGAAAATGAAAGCCTCAAAAAATCTTATTTTAAGGGGCCCCTTACCGGGAAGCCCGTTCCTTTAATTGGCGTCAGAATTTCAGTTTAGTTATGGATTCTGTCGAAGATTATGCCAGACGATGGGCCAAACAAAGCGTAGAACCATACACTTTGTCTGAATGGCTGAAAGCCTTACGATGGTTGTAAAATCTCGTATTCGAAAACTTAAAGGAACTATAAAAACACGTTATCCCTCTGTATTAATGATCCAGAAGTAGTAACTGAACTGGTTAGGTTACATGACCAATATGTACTGGTACCAGCAGACAAAGCCTCAAATAATATAGTTTTTATTTGTAACACATTACTATAATTGTTTATTAGAAGCTTGGGTTTAATACGAATTCTGGAAATTACATACACACGTAGCTCACTTTCAAAGGACGAGATCCTTCAAAATCACGTGTCCGTATTACGCTCATTTGATATACCTACAACGGATACCGATTTCGAGCTACCACATTTATACTGGATACCTAAACTTCATAAAACCCCATATAAGCAAAGATACATAGCGGGATCCAGCAAATGTTCTACCAAACCTTTATCTTTACTCCTTACCAAGATATTGACAGCTGTTAAGGAGAAACTTCAAAATTACTGTACAGTTGCTTATTCCAGAAGTGGTGTAAATCAGATGTGGATACTTAAAAATTCTAAACAGCTTTTTAGAAAATTTGAAGGCACACAATTTTTCTCGAATTCACAGTATCAAAACTTATGACTTCTCAACTCTTTACACTACTATTCCACATAAAAAATTAAAAGAAAGACGTTTTAGCATCATAGACAACTGCTTTTTCACTAAAGGTGGTACCCGAAAATTTAAATATCTAGTGAATGGCTATCAGGATACTTATTTCGTCAAACACCACTCTGATTCTACACATAAATATACTGAAGTTGATATAAAAAACATGCTGGAATTTCTAATAGACAATATATTTGTAATGTTCGGAGACGTGGTCTTTCAACAAACTGTCGGCATTCCTATGGGAACCAATTGTGCTCCTTTATTGGCCGACCTGTTCCTTTATTCATACGAAGCAGTTTTCATTCAGAAACTGCTGAATCAAAAGAAGAAAAAGTTAGCGGTGTCCTTTAATTTGACATTTAGATATATCGACGACGTTTTGTCAATTAATAATGACAATTTTCATACATATGTCAATGCGATATATTAAAGATACAACAGAATCAAGTACACACGCTTCATACTTAGACATTTTACTTAATATAAACACAGACGGGACATTAGCAACTAAGCTATACGATAAACGCGACGATTTCGGCTTTCACATCGAAAATTTTCCACATTTAAGTAGTAATATCCCTCATTCACCTGCATATGGAGTTTATATTTCACAAATGATCCGATATGCCAGGGCGTGCACAACATATGAAGATTTCATATACAGAGGTAAACTACTCACTGACAAATTATTGACACAGGGATATCGAAAACCGCGTTTAATGTCAACGTTCCGCGCAAATTTTATGGTCGTATATAATAGTCTTGTTTGCGACTACTCTGTTTCACTAAGTGAAATGTTTAGTTGCCTTTTCGTTGGCGGTTGTTGAGACGTCTGTACCAATTGTGACGAGGATACACTCCTCACGTGTTTCATTGGACTTGACTGTGGACTCACGGCGGGTGTGACCGGTCGACAAGGGATGCTTACTCCTCCATGGCACCTGATCCCACCTCTTGGTTTCCAGAAGTCCGTGTTTGTCCATTTTTACCGGATTTGTATCTATGTCCTGGACATCCTATTGATTTATACTTTGGTATCTGAAATGTTTATATTTGTTAAGCTGAGATGATACATCTTCTGCAGTTAAAGGTTTTGGTAATAAGGTAAATAACAAGGACTGCTTTGGAGTAGCAGTAGGAGTAGACTTCTTAGGTACATTCAGTTTCTGTAGGACTTCTTTAGTCTTAGTAATATAAGGTTGTTTCCTTTGAGTAATTTTGATATTAGGTCTACCAGGAAGACGTTTAGGTTGTCCAAAGTTAAATGTTGCAGTTCCTTATACAGGGCTGTTGGTTACAGGTGGAGACGGTATTCGTGTAGGAGAAGCCTGATTCAATGTGCTAGCTTCACGAATATGTTTCAGATTCAGTTTTAGAATCAATGGCGTGTTCTTCTTCTTATGGTTCTTCTTTTTCTGCTTAGGAGGAGGGGGTGTTTTGTTTTCCTTTTAGGTGCAGTGTTCTTCTTGAGACGACTAGCCCACTATACCAGGGGTTGAATGATTACCCCACCTAAGAACCCTGCCCCTCACCGTTTTAAGTTTTCTTACTTCTTCAATAAAGCGTCTCTACCTAATTCTAACAGTTCTTGGCGTCTGACGGGATCTTTCTCCAATTGCAATTTTCTTAAAGTAGTCACCAGTTTACTGGTGGCTTTATGTAAAGGATTCATGATTCTACAAGAACAGGAATATGAGAAATGACTACCTAGAGAATCTCACTGTATACTTATAAGGTGTATACAACACTATCTCTCCCGTATACCAAGGATGAAACAGATCTGATCTTAATCTTAGATTATCAGGGGTAGACGACGATGTGAGATCAATCAGGAGATAACCATGAGGACGATTTGTAGCATCGTGATAAGCATGGTTAAATATTGGTTGGTCTGATTGAGGTGATAAGCTGGTCACTTGAGATTTATCTCTAGGATTCTTAAACAGGACGAGATAATGAGCATTCAGACTTATGGTACGATATTGTTTAGCACGATCAAACAAGTTTTGAGTGATGCAGATCACACTTGTGTTCCGGTGATGTGTTATACGTGTAAACCATACGATAGAATCGAGAGCTTTACTACTCACCATATCATCAAAGACAAGTAGGTGACGACGAGTTGGATCAGAAAGACTTCGTCATCCTCATGTATATTTTGAATGAAGTGAACATGATGTTGTAAGATTTCACAAGCAGGTTACCATTCACGATGACACCATACAATTTTGTCGGGAGGGGAATGAATCCATTGATCCTTCCATTCTATCAACTTTTGTACAAATTCAGTTTCCCCCGATTTGGTAGGTCCTGCCACAATCATGGTGAATTCATGCTTTAATTGTATCGTATCGCGTGATATGGACTGATCGAAAGCCATTTTAATACTGGTAATGAAACTGAGAGATTTAGTATTTTATGCATGGTCACTTTAGTAGTGTATGTATAAATTATCTTAGGTATAAGACAAAAAAGTTCCGAGAAGTAGTAGTAATAATAGGAGACATGAAACAACTCATACTCCGAATAGACCTCCGGCGAGTTCTCTAGTCTCTAAAACTAGATATCCCATAATTCCATAGTAAAGATGGCTACCCCTCCTATACTTCCTGATTCACTACCCATCCTCCCTTTCTGGTTTAGTGTATACAGTCCATATAGAGTAACCTCCCAATTTTGTTACATCCCTATAGTCTATGCAGAGTAATATCCCTTTGTTCCACCTATACAGTGTATACAGTGATGTTTCACCTATAGAGTCTATGCAGTGATCATCCCCTTTGTTCCACCTATACAGTCTATAAACAGTGGTCTCCCCTTTGTCCTACTCATACAGGCTATACAGATTGATCTCCCTTTGTCCCACCTATAGAGTCTATACACAGTGATCTCCCATTGTACAAAATTCTACAGAGTTTTAGTACAAGGATAACATGTTAAAACTTGACTCGAGCTCGGCCTACCGGCGCTTGCGCAATTGATACGGGATCGTTAACTCTCTGATTGTGTCAGAGATCTGACTGACTGTGTTAGACATTGCCTGACTGACCGTGTTAGACATCTGACTGACCGTGTTAGATATCCCCTGGCTAACCGTGTTAGACATCTGACTGATCGTGTTAGACATCGCCTGACTGATTGTGTTAGACATCTTCTGTCACTGACCGTGTTACCAATCTGACTGACCGTGTTACACATCTGACTGATGGTGATAGATATCTCCTGACTGACCGTGTTAGAGATCTGGCTGACCGTGTAAGACATTGCCTGACTGACCGTGTTACACATCTGACTGATGGTGATAGATATCTCCTGACTGACCGTGTTACACATCTGCCTTATGGTGATAGATATCTCCTGACTGACCGTGTTACACATCTGACTGATGGTGATATATATCTCCTGACTGACCGTGTTAGAGATCTGGCTGACCGTGTTACACATCTGACTGATCGTGTTAAACATCTCCTGATTGACAGTGTTAGAGATCTGACTGACCGTGTTACACATCTGCTGACTGACGTGTTAGACATCTGACTGACCGTGTTAGACATTGCCTGACTGACCGTGTTAGACATCTCCTGACTAAGCGTCTTAGATATCTGACTGACCATGTTAGACATCTCCTGACTGACGTGTTAGAAATCTGACGACTGACGTGTTAGACATCTGACTGACCGTGTTAGACATCTGACTGACCGTGTAAGACATCTGACGACTGACGTGTTAGACATCTCCTGACTGACCGTGTTAGACATATCCTGACTGACCGTGTTACACATCTCCTGACTGACCGTGTTACACATCTCCTGACAGACTGTGTTAGATATCTTCTGACTGACCGTGTTAGACATCTCCTGACAGACTGTGTTAGATATCTCCTGACTGACCATGTTAAATATCTTCTAACCGACCTCTTAGAGATTTCCTGAATGACCGTGTTGGAACATGGCTTCAAATTGCAATTCTGACCGGGATCATTTTTTGTAATTACTTTTGTCACCGTGGAGTCATCATGCCAGAAAGCGGCCTGAAAATTCGCCGGATAAAGATCTTTTAAAGGCGCACTAGCTGTTTATTTTTTTTTCAAAAACAACATTCTACATTTTTACTTCTGAACATTAACAAAACAGAGATATACACAGGCATACAAAAATTTATAAATTACTAAATATTTTGTTAATATTGCTTGAGAAACTCAAGTGTAGCACTTTTTCAATTGCAATTGATTAACCCTTCCTATTTGTATATAAATTCCACAATAAAGCTGACCTTAATCTCACAAAATAAACAATATAAGATTATTTCCCTGTGTATAGCTCTTATTGTACATTTGTACATGTAGTAAAAGTAGAAAAAAATCGAAATAATATTTTCTTTTTTTTTTTTTTTGTTTTTTTTTTTTTTTTGGTGAACACAGCTAATGCATCTTCGACTGAAATAATTTATTGAAGGTCCCTGGTTCGATTTCCGGTCAGATAATTTTAAAATGTCAGTGACCGTTTCTTCGCCACACGCTCGGCATAACAAAGTGAAAACTATGTGTCGTTAGAATGAGACTGATAACCGAGGTCCCCTGTCGAGGAAGGCGTGGCACGTAAAAGAACCCTCACTGCATTGACACCATTCTATAGCAAAGGTAAAAATTGGTGGCACTTCACCAAAAACTGGTGGCATCTCAGTATAAGTGAAAAACAACAACCAAATCAAATGTAAAAAAATTGCTGGAAGAACTTTGTTCATCATTTAATATTAACTGTTTTAACAATCTAAAGTGACATTAAAATTATATTGAATTTCTCTGTTTTAAAGAAGAAGCCATGTATAACTTTGGGTGAAATGTTGAATATATGTCTGTATGACAAGAGTCCATTTCGGTCCAAATTAAACAAATTACAAAACAGAAACCATTAGAAGTCGCCATTACAGACCGATCGTATTTTTATAAACTGTCTATGTTTTATTTTCCCTTTTATTCTAATGTGCTTTCGTGGCTCTTCTTTTTATTTTTTCCCCTAAAAATCAATTTTCCGTTTCAATATCATAAATGACAAGCATTTGTAATTATCAAAAACTAATTAGATTTGTTGAAATATTATATGTTCAGAAATGTATCTTGAGTGAACATATTTTAATGTTTTGGATATTTCATTTTACTGTCAATGCAATCGCTGGGAAATCTATAAGCCTGTATTTGGTGAAATATGGTATGATACGTCAAAGTATTAATAAATTTCATAATCACTGGACATATGATACATAAATGTATAAAATGCAATATTACGTATCTGAAAAATATCAAAGAATTCAGATGTTCGAACAGATAAACTAATATGGGACACAAGGTGCAGGTATAAAATCCATTTACCAAATAAGAGTTTTTTTTTATTCTCCTTTTATAAAGCACTGAAACGACAGGGACGAAAATGAAGTCAATTTTTCGGGACGACTTGTCCCTTCCTCAGTACAAAAGATTAAAATAACATGAAATTTTACACACACACACACACACACACACACACCTGGACTACGAATAATATGCTAAATGTTACATGATTATAAAAAGTATACATCAAACTCGAAATCAAACAAATGAATAATTATATAACTAAACTTTTGACAAAATAGACAAAAGTAGGAAAAATAAAACATTATGGAAAATAGCGAAAAACTACAAAATTAACCTGGTCTGAAAAGTCAAAACGCGTTAAATCTACATATTATCAAACGTGAAGCTGAGATAAATCTGGCAAAAACAATATACAATTGACAGCATTTAGGTAGGTTCGATACATCAAAAGTTCGCACCAAACGAATTCGAATTCTGACTAACGAATGAACTGTGTGATCAGTTCGAACTAGAAACACAACGAGAAGAGGGATTAGGCAGAATTCATTTTGGAAAAGTCAATTAACTTATTGATGTCATTGGCTCTGAAAGACTTTAGTTTGGTGGCTGATTTGTGCTATCTCAAACTTTCGACTGTCGCTTATTAGCGACTTTTCGACTCGTAAACTCGCTAATTATCGACTTTTCATCCCAACAAGCCAAATGTTGTTGATTTAGGTTATGATCAATAACCACGACTGTGATACCATCACACTTATGACTCTCAAGGTTGAACTGGTCACCCACATGTTCTTTGAGTTGTTTAGTTCTAGTGGTAGATCTGTGATTATCGGTGCGTCTGTGGAGGTCTCCAGTTCCACTAGCATATTGTTTCTGGCAAACTTTGTAAATGCTGAGAGGGACGCAGTTGTTGATGATACATGATGTATTTATAAAAATCTTAAAGCTACGTTCTGTAGTAGTGCTGCAAAACTTAAGTTTTGGAGCTGATTATTGTCAGAGGTTCGTCTTGTTTGGTTCCAGCTACCATGTCCCTCATTCTCACGTTTTTGTGGAGAGCTGGCAAATTCTTCCGAAGAATGTTATTAAGGTTCTTCAAGACGGGGTGGTAAGTAGTCACCAGGGGAACTCTGCTGCTTTCCTTGTTAGAGCTGAAATGTAGGAGAGTGATTCTGTCTTTGTTTGAAATCTCATCAATTGCAGTTTGCACAGCATTAGCTTTGTAGCCTCTGTTGCAAAGGCTGGTTTATTGGAGTTCGTTCTGTTCATGGAAAGTAGCTTTGGATTAACAGATTATGCGAACCCGGATTTTTAAACCATCCGGTAAGTTGAATGAAGGCTGGATGGCATAAAGTATAGAAGAGAATATATGAGTTTTGTGTGGATACTAAACTCAATATTTCCAACAACCAGAGTGGATGTGGCATCCACAGTTTTGTGTTTATTAAAAGTAGTAAAACCAAATTGTGTTGACCTTGTTTGAAATTACTATGTTTCGCTAAATGAATTGTTGAGTTACCTGTTCGATACTGCTTGTTCAATTGTCTAGAGATATTTTAGGGTTTATTCTTCACATTCATTTCATTTAAATTTGTATGTGGATTGTGGTGGATGTAGCCGTTTAATAAGGGATGCTACTCCTTCGAGCCACCTGATCCCACCCCAATGTTTACCTGATTAGTATGTTGTATCCTGAACCTCTTTGCAATTAATAATTTTTTTTTTTTATTTTTATATCAAATAATATTGCAATTCAAAAGTTTTTTACAAAATATATATACAAACGAAACCCGAGAATATGTATAACATTAGAAGGGGATTATAATTTATATAAAATATGAGGTGTTACAACAAGTACAATAGAATAAAAGTATACTGCCAGTTGTACGTAAATCATATTAGAATACACTTCTAACAGAGTTTTACGAGAAACAGAATATAAATACATGGATAAATGTCACTAAAACATAAAATCGGGGAATCAATTAATTATCCTGGATTTGAGCTTCCTGCTGACAACACGTTTACAATTCTACAATCGTGCAAGTGGGTGATGTGGTTGTATATAACAATCGTGACAGAGGTCTCTGTTAGATCTTGATCACTGAGAAGAGGTGTCAAAATACACAAACAAATAACTGTATAGACTTTGCGCCACAGAACATGTGCGTTAAGAACACTAAATCATATGTATCTATATGTTATTAAAACATGTAACAGATAAACGGATACGATTTCCTCTTCTGGTTTGCGGAATAGATTAATAGTTGAATTGTGTAAATACACTGTTATTGCAAGAAAGATTGTTGAACTTTTGAAAGAAAAACTGAAATGACTATAAATACCAATTGTGACGAGGATTCGTTCCTGGCGTATTTCATTTGGATTTGACTGTGAACTCGGGGCGGTTGTGACCGGTCGACAGGGAATGCTTACTCCACTATGGCACCTGATCCCACCTCATGGTTTCCAGAGGTCCGTGTTTGTCCATTTTTGCCGGATTTGTATCTGTATCCTGGACATTCTAAAGATTTATACTTTGATATCTGAGATGTTTTATATATTTCCTTGGTAAACCTGAAACTACCCTTATCATTATGATAGAAACCTTTCTTTCAGTAGTTTGTCTCTGAATATGAAATACTCATACGCTGAACAGACTTTGGTATATGGGATCATTTGAGAGACATAAACATCAGATAGAGGAAGTAAATGAATTTTGATATTTGCATTTCCTGCTGTAGTCTCCCATAGACTCCGTGTTTATCTAGACAGCGTTTATATCACCTATTAATGAAGATTCTCATGTGGCGTCACAAAATGGTGTGAGCTTGACCTTCGCTGTTCCATCATAATGATACCGATCACGTATAAGGCGATATATTCCTTTCTATTACTTTGTTTCAAATTTGAAAACTATGACATGTTTATATAAAGATTTAACGCTTGTCAGAGTGCGGTTATTGCCTATGTGAATGCAATTCGGGTGTAAGATAAATAATTACGGCGCCTGCTGCCCTCTGATAAGTGTTCATTTGTTAAATAAATTCGGGAAAACCCTCAGGAAAAAGTAATGGTAATCCTCATAATATTATAAACATGATATATACTAGCAAACTAGAAATTTAAAGAAATCTCTGATGTCATGAAAGCCAAATCACCACGTGTGCCGTAAATACATGCTCTGAATTCCCCATCTGTGTCTACAGCAAGTGCCAATAAGAAGCGTATGAGTTTGATTATGTGATGTTTTTAATTTCCAGTTCCCTATGATGTTTCACCTTCAAATATATATGATAATTGTCACTATCAACATATCGACATGTTGCTTTTTTCTTTTCTTATATAGAAAATTTAAAGATACCAAAGTAAAAACTTCTAGGATGTCCAGGGTATAGATATAAATCTGGTAAATACTGGACAAACACGGAAAGCAAGAAGTGGGATCAGGTGCCATGGAGGAGTAAGCATCCCCTATCGACCGGTCACACCCGCCGTGAGTTCAGTCAATTCCAAACGAAATATGTGAGGAACAAATCCTCGCCACAACTGGTACAGGCGTCTCAACAACCGCTGGCAAACAGACAAATAAACTTTTTACTTAGTGAAACAAAGTAATCGCAAACAAGATTATTAAATGGACCGTGAAATTTCCGGAACCCTGACACCAAAGGCGGATTTCGATATTCCTGTGTCAATAGTTTGTCAGTGAGTAGTTGAATATGAAATGATGATATATTGAACAAGCCCTGGTATATCGAAAACCACATATGCAGGTGATTGTGGGATATTACGATATAAAAATTTCAGATACCAAAGTACAAATCAATAGGATGCCCAGGACATAGATACAAATCTAGTAAAAATGGACAAACACGGACCTCTGGAAACCAAGAGGTGGGATCAGGTGCCATGGAGGAGTAAGCATCCCCTGTCGACCGGTCACACCCGCCGTGAGTCCACAGTCAAGTCCAATGAAACACGTGAAGAGTGTATCCTCGTCACAATTGGTACAGACGTCTCAACAACCGCCAACGAAAAGGCAACTCAACATTTCACTTAGTGAAACAGAGTAGTCGCAAACAAGACTATTATACTGACCGTAAAATTTGCGGAACGTTGACATTAAACACGGTTTTCGATATCCCTGTGTCAATAATTTGTCAGTGAGTAGTTTACCTCTGTATATGAAATCTTGATATGTTGTCCACGCCCTGGCATATCGGATCATTTGTGAAATATAAACTCCATATGCAAGTGACTGAGGGATATTACTACTTAAATGTGGAAAATTTACGATGGGAAAGACGAAATCGTCGCGTTTATCGTATAGCTTAGTTGCTAATTTTCCGTCTGTGTTTATATTAAGTAAAATGTCTATCGCATATATCGCATTGACATATGTATGAAAATTGTCATTATTGATTGACAAAACGTCGTCGATATATCTAAATGTCAAATTAAAGGACACAGCTAACCTGTTCTTCTTTTGATTCAGCAGTTTCTGAATGAAGTCTGCTTCGTATGAATAAAGGAACAGGTCGGCCAATAAAGGAGCACAATTGGTTCCCATAGGAATGCCGACAGTTTGTTGAAAGACCACGTCTCCGAACATTACAAATATATTGTCTATTAGAAATTCCAGCATGTTTTTGATATCAACTTCAGTATACTTATGTGTAGAATCAGAGTGGTGTTTGACGAAATAAGTATCTTGATAGCCAATCACTAGATATTTAAATTTTCGGGTACCACCTTTAGTGAAAAAGCAGTTGTCTATGATGCTAAAAAGTCTTTCTTTTAATTTTTTATGTGGAATAGTAGTGTAAAGAGTTGAGAAGTCATAAGTTTTGATACTGTAAATTCGAGAAAAAGTGTGTGCCTTCAAATCTTCTAAAAGCTGTTTAGAATTTTTAAGTATCCACATCTGATTTACACCGCTTCTGGAATAAGCAACTGTACAGTAATTTTGAAGTTTCTCCTTAACAGCTGTCAATATCTTGGTAAGGAGTAAAGATAAAGGTTTGGTAGAACATTTGCTGGATCCTGCTATGTATCTTTGTTTATATGGGTTTTTATGAAGTTTAGGTATCCAGTATAAATTTGGTAGCTCGAAATCGGTATCCGTTGTAGGTATATCAAATGAGTGTAATACGGACACGTGATTTTGAAGGATCTCGTCCTTTGAAAGTGAGCTACGTGTGTATGTAGGATTTCCAGAATTCGTATTAAACCCAAGTTCTTCTAATAAACAATTATAGTAATGTGCCTTACAAATAAAAACTATATTATTTGAGGCTTTGTCTGCTGGTACCAGTACATATTGGTCATGTAACCTATCCAGTTCAGTTACTACTTCTGGATCATTAAATACAGAGAGATAACGTGTTTTCATAGTCCCTTTAAGTTTTCGAATACGAGATTTTATCAACCATCGTATGGCTTTCAGCCATTCAGACAAAGTGTCTGGTTCTACGTCTTCATGTTTGACCCATCGTCTGGCATAATCTTCGACAGAATCCATAACTAAACTGAAATTCTGACGCCAATTAAAGGAACGGGCTTCCCGGTATTTAGGGCCCCTTAAAATAAGATTTTTGAGGCTTTCATTTTCAACAATAGAAACGTCGCCGGTAATGACATGCCCGATAGTATTGTATTTGAAAGGAGATGAAGAACATGAACATGTGACAGTGTTGTGTAGAAGATGGTTGATGTCTAGGCACTGCAAAACCTGTTTGTAATTGAATAGCTTGGATGCGATGCTAGGTGTATAGCTATATGAAATGCAAGGCGTGCTCTTCAGTTTAAAATATGGTGGAATACAGGACTGAACTTTTTTGTGATTTAGAACATTGCCAATGTTTAAAGCGTCTATGCCTTTATTTGTAAATTTAAGTTTAAGGAAAAGACGTTTCTGTTTAGAACAGTCATCGTTTGTAACGCGTACAGGCTTAAACAGCCTGTGATAAGCGATGTCCATTATAATGGAGTTCAGTATGTATTCTGGGATTGAAGAATCCGTGTAGGGGTTCATTCTTGCTTCTTGAAAAAGTTTATTGAGATTTGTAAAAGGAACAGAATAAAGTTTACTGCGGATGTGATGAAGACCCAATTTTTTGTTAACGTAAGGTAAAAGAGATGAAAAAGTGACATCATGTATGTAGGGTCGGTTGTATGAACGATGTCCGTGACTTCGTTTACGTCTTACGTTAGAATTAAAAAGTTCCATCACATTAACACCATTACACAGTGTGCTTGATAGATTGCCTAAACTTTGGATATTATCGTTACATCCATAGGGATAAGCAGTGCCAAGTTGTTTAATCCAAAATTCTTCACGTTGTCTACGGAAGGGGGTACTCAAGGTGGGATTGTTGGTCCAGTGGTATATTTTTTCAATTATACGCACTCTCATAGACAAGATGGAATGGTCAGGAGAGTTGATTTAATGTATAATATTCATGACGGGGAAGCCGACATCGTCGCGATTGTCGTACAGCCTAGTTGTTAATTTCTATCTGTGTCTATACAAAGTAAAATGTCTGAAGAGTGTGTGCTTGATTGTGTTGCATCTTGATTTTCTAGTTCGCTGGGATATATCGCTATTTTTTAGGTTTCATTTTCAACAATAAAAACGTCACGGTGGTGACATGCACGATAGGATTATATATGAAGGGAGATGATGTAAATGAACATATGACGGTGTTATGAAGAAGATTATTGACGCCTAGGCACTGCAAAATCCGTTTTTAATTAAAAATATGGATGCGATAACTTTTTTGTGATTTAGAACATTGCTTGTGTTTAAAGCGTCTATACCTGTATTTGTAAATTTAAGTTTAAGAAAAAGACGTTTCTGTTTAGAACAGTTATCGTTTGTAGTCCATGAAAGTTTGAACAGTCTGTATTCCTGAAATAAAGTTCATTAAAACGTGTAAAAAGAATTAATGAAGTTTCCTGCGAATGTGATGAAGACCTAAGCGTTTGTTAACGTAACACGTAATGTAAGAGCGATGGAAAAGTGACTTCATGTATGTTGGGTCTGTTATATGAACGATGTCCATGACTTCGCTTACGTCTTCCTTGAGAATTAAAAAGTTTCATCACATTGACATTCCTACAATGTGGACTTGATAAATTGCCTACACTTTGAATATTATCATTATATCCATAGCGGTATACAGTGCCAAGCTGTCTTATTCAGTATTCTTCACGCTGTCTGCGGAAGGGGGTACTCAAGGTGGGGTTGTAAATCCAGTGGTATATTTCTTCAATTGTACGCACCCTCATAAAAAAACGGAATGTTCAGGAAAGTTGAACTGTATTTGGTTACCCCTATAATTAACCTCGAATCGATGACTAGCTATTCTTTTAAGGGCCCCTTTGTCTCGCCAACATAAAGTATTTCAAATGTTTCTGGATGAAGTCTGTCATTTGAATATAGGAATAGGTCGGTTGATAAAGTGACACAAATTGGGACTGGAAACGACACAGTGTTATTAATTCTACAAATATAATACCTAGGTTAAAGTTTTGCAAAAAAAAACAAATTAACATGTAGTTTCTGTCAATGAGACTTCATCAGTTGAGCTAGAATTTACAATAGATATAGAGTTCCGAAACATTATTTCATATATACGCTTTCTTTAAACAGTCACTAGTCCCTAGTAGTACTGCCTTATATATTAAAAGACGTAAAAGGATTATCAGTGTCGCCAACCTGACCACTTATTATTTTCATGTTAAGAAAATTTACCTCGGCACTTTTATCTAACGCAATAACACATGACATTAGCGAAAATAAGAAGTGCAAATGTATACTGTTATTTGAATTGGAATGTGTGTTTACTTTACGTTATTGAAATGAAAATATGACGTAAAATTACAGTCATTATGACAAAACGTGTTCGACGAATCTGTTTAATGTTGCCATCGTAGCCTGAAAACTCTATATTAGCACTCTAAATGTCGTTTTTCTGGATACAAATAGCAAATCAACTAGTCAAACTACCAACATTACGGATTCAATTATTTACGTCAGTTGTTAGAAATGTTTTATTTATAAAAGTTGTTAGTTTGATAATGCAAACCGAAATAATATGATACGAGCAATGGCAGCAGGAATGTGAACTTGATCGCTAATGATATTGAAGTAAGGATTGTCTTAAGATTTATATCTCTTGTATTCTTTTATGTACGCTGATTGTTTTTCACTATAGAACACATAAATAGTTATATACATATTTCAACGTGTATTCGAGAGAAGTCAAGATGTACACAAATATTTTTGGAAATGGATCTGCAAAAAAACGTGTCAATAATATGGCGTGAGAGATTGACATTGTTAAAGGTGAACTAGGACGTTAAAAATCTTTTGAATTTGAATAAAAAAAATGTGTTGAAAAAAATCTTTTGAAACATTTCCACTTCAATTCCCCACACAGCAGACATTTGTAATTGTTTCACCGAAAAATAGGTCCCACAACAGGTACAAAATGCGGATTAGTTATATTGATTATTGGTTAGTTATCTTTTTTCGTCCTAGTTCAGCTTTAAGGAAACAATCCTACACATTCTCATAGTGTAATAATGGCCATAATGAATGAGAGAGAAAGAGAGAGAGAGAGAGAGGGGGAGAGAGAAGTGGGGGTGTCTAGGTAATTTTGATTTGGAACTAGTATATGAACATAGGGGAGGCCAAAAGTCCTCAATGGTCATCTAAGGCAAAGACACTAAGTCAACAGGAATTATAAACTACAAAGTGGAACCTATCTAGTATTTAGTTTTTCTTTACAATTCATAGATGTAGAGAGAATATTCTACGACACGACAAAGTGCATTATTATTTTATGGACAAATACATCAAAAATGGCGACTGATCTTAACTTTATGGACAAATACACCAAATATGGCGACTGATCTTCACTTTATGGACAAATACACCAAAAGTGTCGACTGATCTTCACTTTATGGACAAATACACCAAAAATGGCAACCGATCTTCACTTTATGGACAAATACACCAAAATTGGCGACCGATCTTCACTTTATGGACAAAAACACCAAAAATGACGACCGATCTTCACTTTATGGACAAATACACCAAAAATGGCGACTGATCTTCACTTTATGGACAAATACACCAAAAATGGCGACTGATCTTCACTTTATGGACAAATACACCAAACATGGCGACTTATCTCTAAAGATTTTCTACCACACGACTTAGTGCATTATCACTTTGTGGACAAATACACCAAACATGGCGACTGATCTCTTGCCTCTAAGGTAAAGAATTTCACAATTTTGTCAGAGAGATTTATACTCTTTCTAATCATGCATTCAGTTTTACTCATTAATGTTAAGAGGTAGAGACTATTTTAAAACACTGAGCTATTTTTTGCAGTTTTAAATCACACAAAACCCATGAGGTTCACGGATGAAAAATTTCAAAAATTTCTTTCACTTACTCTGAAACACTTCTTACAAAATCTGAGGATGATTTGCAAGTAGTTTTCAAGAAGAATTGAAAACATGTAAAATTGTTTACGAATGTTGGACAAACTCCAACGGCATAAGGTTTCCTAAGAGACTCTGGCGAACTAAAACTTTTTATTTGACCATGACCGTTTCACTTTGAAATCAAACGACCATCAAGGGGAAACAAGACATTAATGCTAGAATAAATCATCAGTCTAGACAAATGAAATGAAAATCTTTGTATTTCAGTATTTAATTGAAATGTCATTGTATTATATGGATGCGTGGTTGACTACCCAAATCGAATACGTTTAAGATATATTGGACTTATATTTCGGTTTTATACTTGATACATCAACAGGTCCATATTTAAGTAGTGATTTAATGTCACATGTAAACTGTGAAATGATAGCATCAATGTTTTCTCGTCGTATCTTTCGGAGTCCTTAAAATGCATCACAATTTGATTACAGTCTGTTGTCGTTGACATCCGTTTATTGAATCAGAAATTTTGTTATTGTATCAAGTTTAAGCTTCAGGGATGAGGCACTCTTATAACATCAACAATAGCTATGAAATCTTTGTGATACGCATCATTCAGAGTTAAAATGATTTCACTTTGTGTTTCGCTAGATTTTGTTATTTATCTACATATCTTTGAATACCTACGTAGATGCGCAGCTGTCCCCACACAAATTGGAATCTAAATAGACTTTTACGCCACACTCAACAATTTGTCCATTATATGGTGGCAGCCAGTTTTTAATGGTGGGGAGAGAACATGGTTATCCAGGAAGAGACCACCGGGCTTCCGCAAGTAAACTGGCAAACTTTCTCACAAAATTAATTTTCTTTTCCAGCGGGACTCAAACCTGCGCTGACAGGAAGTGAGAGACTTATGGTTTAAAGCGCGATGCTCTAACCACGCCCACAAGGTTCCCCCCATATTAGTATGGATTGCCGTAATCTATGTAAAATGTTTGATTTACGTCAAATGGTGTAGAGTCGTCATGATTCTTGCAATTATCAAAGAAAGCACTAGTGAGTTGTACGCATAATTTACACTCATCACGATGCGTTTTCTCTCAGACGAAATTCATCATAAAAGGTTTTCTGGTCACCTTATATTGGCAGATAAACATTGTTATTGTCATTGTCACATCACATACAGATGTCCTACAGATTGTTATTATTCTTTTGTTTTGCACGTTTTGCTATATCCTCATGAAATATATAGTTGTCATCAAATATGGCTTTGTTACCATAGCAGCCATTTCTAATATATGTTAAAATATATTTCCACATGCATATGCGATTTATCGCGTTTTTTTTTTTAAAAAACCTAATTCTTTTACGAACTTTAAAACAAATTAGCCATGTTTATGGATTACAATGCCTTATTTTCCATAGGATTTCAAAAAGTTATAAAATCTATGAAATATTGTAAATTGTTACCATAGCCACCATCGTAAAAAATACATCTGTAGCTCTCCTATATCGATTCAGAAATTTTGATAAATTTGGCCTGTTTTAAAATACCATTATCTCCACCAATGATCATTTTTAAACCAGTATTTGTCTTGCAGATAGATCCCTCAACGACAGTGTAATACGCTCATACTTAGTCGTAGGGATAGTAACGAAGTACATATTTCAGGTCTTATTTAATTATTGCATTCCGACCAAAATGTCTGTGCAGCAATGTCGACGACACTTTTTAAGACTGTTGGGAATATTCTTGCACTATAGTGACGAGGATACATCGCATCGTCAATTTATGATGGCTAAGTTTTAACATAAAACAAATTTTAGTTCTATTGATGGGTGGTTGAAAATGCTAAATGGTGATTTTTACCAAATTTTTCTGATAAAACCTTTCTAGCCGTGGTATAATAGGCCTCTTGATCATCCCTTAGTTTGCATTTAATGTCACTATCTGGAAATTATTCAACGGTACAAATTCCCATTACCATTTGGTTTATCTGTACATGTACCAGGCCTAATACTAAAAATAAGTATCGACTTGTTAAAAGATTTAGTAAAAAAATATGTGTCATACAGTGTGTATTACACAGTGGAATCTGTCATGATAGTGGTAAAAATCTCGTTGTCCAATCCGAAGGTTTCCTGAGAATTGGACATTCAGATTTTACCACGAGGGTTGAGATTTCCCTTTCCAAGTAACACACCCATGTTTGATATTTTTCTACCATGATTCAAACGCTCGTTTATATATGTAAATGAAATCTGACACAATTTTAGCACATCACATAGAAGTTTTTTGTTACCAAATTATATTGTCACGCCACAGCGAGTGTAGTAGCTTGTCTTCACCTTAGGGTGTTGGCAAAACAATAATTACGCTTGTCCAGGGTGCAAATATGGAATCTAAATATTGTCTCTTAAATCTATTTCTCTAAAGGAATTATTTAACCGGGAGATATTCGGGATGAGGTCTCAAAAGACAGTAGTCTTATGGGAGTGGTTTTCAGGATGTTCTCTCAAAAGACAGTGGTCTTATGAGAGTGGTTTTCAGCATGTTGTTTCAAAAGACAGGTGGTCTTGTAGAGTGGTTTTCAGGATGTTGTTTCAAAAGACAGGCGGTCTTATGGGAGTGGTTTTCAGGATGTTGTTTCAAAAGACAGGCGGTCTTATGGGAGTGGTTTTCAGCATGTTGTTTCAAAAGACAGGTGGTCTTGTAGAGTGGTTTTCAGGATGTTGTTTCAAAAGACAGGCGGTCTTATGGGAGTGGTTTTCAGGATGTTGTCTCAAAAGACAGTAGTCTTATGAAAGTGGATTTCAGGTAGTTGTCTCAAAAGACAGTGGTTTCATGGGATGTTTTTAGAATGTTATCTCAAAATATAGGCGGTCTTATTGGAGTGATTTTGAGGATGTTGTTTCAAATGACAGGCGGTCTTACGGGAGTGGTTTCGAGCTTTAGTGGGGATAACCGTATGTACAGGTTAGATTCAGAAACTGCTGAATCAAAAGAAGAAAAGGTTAGCGGTGTCCTTTAATTTGACATTTAGATATATCGACGACGTTTTGTCAATTAATAATGACAATTTTCATACATGTTATGCCAGGGCGTGCACAACATATGAAGATTTCATATACAGAGGTAAACTACTCACTGACAAATTATTGACACAGGGTAATCGAAAACCGCGTTTAATGTCAACGTTCCGCAAATTTTACGGTCGGTATAATAGTCTTGTTTGCGACTACTCTGTTTCACTAAGTGAAATGTTGAGTTGTCTTTTCGTTGGCGGTTGTTGAGACGTCTGTACCAATTGTGACGAGGATACACTCCTCACTTGTTTCATTGGACTTGACTGTGGACTTACGGCGGGTGTGACCGGTCGACAGGGGATGCTTACTCCTCCATGGCACCTGATCCCACCTCTTGGTTTCCAGAGGTCCGTGTTTGTCCATTTTTACCGGATTTGTATCTATGTCCTGGACATTCTATTGATTTATACTTTGGTATCTGAAATTTTTATATTGTAATAATATATGCTATTTTTACCCAGTGTCTTAGATAAATATGTATTAATCATTCTGGACTAATTTAATACGTCACAGTTTCATCACTGACGTCACTGATTAAGCCGTCACGTCACACAAGAACGACGATATGTATATTTATATAATTTTCTTCGCTATTGCGTTGTTCGTGAAACATATGATGTCATTCATTTCATTATTGGTTAAGGAAAAAGTTAGTCAATGGGTCTTGGGAGAGCAAATACATATAAATCGATGTATTAACCCTTAATTGTCAGAATGTTAAGGTATACATTTCTATAGCAAGACCTTTGTTTACTGAAAATGCATTTTGAAAAATTCATTTCCCATTTCAAGATAGAATAACACAGGTGAGGTTGGAATTTAAGAAGACTTTTTCCAACAATCAAAAACATTGTTGAAGCAGCTAATATAATTAAAATATTTTCCCAAGTTTCCAAGAAATATACCCACTCAATCTATTTCGTGAATTAGCTACTGACAATTAGAAAACCCATCATCACTTTGTAGTTTGATCAATATAAAGATATAATAGTATAATTTTTACCAGTAAAAATTCATGTTTTGCTAAATGCATGTTGGAACAGATAATTGTTACCATGGATACCATCAAGATTTCATTTCCATGAAAATAAAAAAGAAAGGCATTATCGTCAAGATACAAAGCGTGTCTTATACATGACCGAATTCCAAAAGGAGTACTCAAATGTGTTCGTTGCAGACACAGCCAAAACCTGAATTTCTTGTTTCTTTAATATGATTGGCTCTAAAACTGATCAGGAACAAGCAATAATGAATTTTCAGGAAAAATGTATCTTTTATCTATAATCGAAATATGTTGCAACATGTTAGTGCGGTTTGTGTTTGACTTCTTTGCACAATGGTTATTCCTAGCTAGTACTTGTGTGTCCGCTACTAATAGTTTGTGCCTTATATCTCTTAAAGGAGAGAATCCATACCAATAGATATTTAGGTCATTTGGCGGAATCCAAATTGTTGTCTCGTCACATAAAACAATCAAGTTTTTTTTTTTTTCAAATATATAATGATCGGCATGGTTATTAGCCGTATAACTAAAATATTTAAATGTAACTGGTTCCTCAATGTTTCTGTTGGACGGCACCTCAACATTTACATTCTGTGATGCACTTAATATTCGTCGTTGCTTTATTTTATTTTCTATTTCCAGTGGGAATTTAACTTTCGTTTGTAACTGACTTAATAAATTAATAGCAATAATTATCAATGGGATCAAGTAGTCTTCCTTTGCGTCTGTTTTTTATTTGTTTATGTAAAGATATTATTTTAAATAAAACTATCAATAATTATATCTACACAATGATTGTAATGTAATGTATTTCAGATACACGAGATGTCATTAGCACTTACAAAGTCACACTTAGTTTTTCAATAAAGCATCAAAATAATATTAAGCATGTGCTTTCTAATAATTTGCGGTTGTTCTACATTAAAGGGTCATTCGCTGTGGGTTTTTTTAATTCACTTTTCACTACATATATTGATATACAATAACAAATAAGAGATGCACACAGACATAAAAATTAAATTAAATAAAATGTAAATTTAAATTTAAATTCCTATATATTTTGTGAAAATTGCATGAGAAATCCAAGTTTTTCACTTTTTCTCTTGCAAGTGATTAACTCAACCTTACTATTTATATATGAATACCGCACTGGGCCTGGCCTTATTTTCACAAAATATACAACGATACCTGTGTGTAGCTCTTATTTGTTAATAAAAGTAAAAATATCGAAATAATACTTTTGATTTTGGTAAACACAGCTAATGCTAAAAATTAGAATAATAATAAAAGAATAATTATACTCTCTCAATATTTATATCATATTTTGATTTCGTTTGAATGACTGTATTAATTGAATAATTAATTTTAATTTCTTACTCGCAATAACATTCCTTTAAAATCAGTGACACGTAAGACATCACTGGAATTGAGTATACGTTGACTTGATATATTCATTGCGATTTTATCTTCATTTCCTCCTGGTGTTATATGGTTTTAGTATAGCTTGTTAATGGTGTTGATTATATTGACTTGAATTTTGTTGGCTTTCTGTGATTTGATTTTTTTACGTCTTCAAATGTTATGTACATTTAAATATAGCTGGTACACAAATTGTGTGGTGTATCTGTGGTCTTGATTTATGCTGTTATCTCTCCACTTTCTGTGTGATGTAGATTTCTATGGCGTTTCTGGTTTAAAGCATATATTTTGGCAGACACAAAATTACATGTTATGTGCACACTGGTTATATAGGTAAGATAACTTTAAAACTTGCTTAGCCGAATAACTTTTGGATAAAACCCCTATATCTGTATATAAGTAATAGGACCTGATGTTGGTATATAAAAAT
The DNA here is from genome assembly GCA_030159075.1 of Atrina japonica. Taxonomy (NCBI): domain Eukaryota; kingdom Metazoa; phylum Mollusca; class Bivalvia; order Pterioida; family Pinnidae; genus Atrina; species Atrina japonica. The sequence goes on along the minus strand of BROG01000292.1, from coordinate 240,942 downwards.
CTCAAAAACCACTGTATAAATATTTAGGATGTCCAGTATACAGATACAAATATGTTAAAAATTGGACAAACACGGACCTCTGAAATCAAGAGGTGGGATCAGGTGCCATGGATGAGTAAGCATCCATTGCTGACCAGTCACCATGTGTCCACAGTCAAATCCAAATGAAATACGTGAGAAAAAATCCTCGTCACAATTGGTACAGACGTCTCAACAACCGCTATCGAACAGACAACTCAGTATTTCACTTAGTGAAACAGAGTAATCGCAAACAAGACTATTATACCGACCGTAAAATTTGCGGAACGTTAACATTATAAGTTTTCTGAATCTGCAAATTTAAAGGAACATTAACTGTGTTATCCAAAATTATTTCTATGTTTTTTATTATTATTACAGGGTTAGGGTACAATAAAAAATAAAAGCTATACACAGGCTTAAAACTTTTACATTCCTATATATTATGTGAATTTCAGAGCAGGTCCAGTGTGCTATTCATATACAAACATTAAGGATGAGTCACTTGCGATTGAAAAATTACAAGATTTATAGAAATTTTATAATTTTTATGCCTGTATATATATATATATATATATATATATATATATATATATATATATATATATATATATATATATTGCTATTGTATATCAATATTATAAACATAATACCAAAGTTAATGCTCAAGACGATCGTTTCTGTCAATTAGACTTCATTAATTGAGCTCCAATTCAAAATGTATGTGTATTTTCTAAAGAGAAAATGGTTTCATACCAGGACAAATAATAAATCTAAAAGTATAGCAGAAATCCATCTCAGAGTAACCACTATAAAAAGATGACTATCTTAACTTTAGAAAGATTTGGAATTCTTTAGTATATAAAAATCTCAGATACCAAAGTATAAATCAATAGGATGTCCAGGACATAGATACAATCCGGTAAAAATGGACAAACACGGACCTCTGGAAACCAAGAGGTGGGATCAGGTGCCATGGAGGAGTAAGCATCCCCTGTCGACCGGTCACACCCCGCCGTGAGTCCACAGTCAAGTCCAATGAAACACGTGAGGAGTGTATCCTCGTCACAATTGGTACAGACGTCTCAACAACCGCCAACGAAAAGGCAACTCAACATTTCACTTAGTGAAACAGAGTAGTCGCAAACAAGACTATTATACCAACACGCCCTGGCATATCGGATCATTTGTGAAATATAAACTCCATATGCGGGTGAGTGAGGGATATTACTACTTAAATGTGGACAATTTACGATGGGAAAGCCGAAATCGTCGCGTTTATCGTATAGCTTGGTTGCTAATTTCCCGTCTGTGTTGATATTAAGTAAAATGTCTAAGTATGAAGCGTGTGTACTTGATTCTGTTGTATCTTTAATTTCTAGTTCGCTGGGATATATCGCATTGACATATGTATGAAAATTGTCATTATTAATTGACAAAACGTCGTCGATATATCTAAATGTCAAATTAAAGGACACCGCTAACTTTTTCTTCTTTTGATTTAGCAGTTTCTGAATGAAGTCTGCTTCGTATGAATAAAGGAACAGGTCGGCCAATAAAGGAGCACAATTGGTTCCCATAGGAATGCCGACAGTTTGTTGAAAGACCACGTCTCCCGAACATTACAAATATATTGTCTATTAGAAATTCCAGCATGTTTTTTATATCAACTTCAGTATACTTATGTGTAGAATCAGAGTGGTGTTTGACGAAATAAGTATCCTGATAGCCAATCACTAGATATTTAAATTTTCGGGTACCACCTTTAGTGAAAAAGCAGTTGTCTATGATGCTAAAAAGCCTTTCTTTTAATTTTTTATGTGGAATAGTAGTGTAAAGAGTTGAGAAATCATAAGTTTTGATACTGTGAATTCGAGAAAAAATTATGTGCCTTCAAATTTTCTAAAAGCTGTTTAGAATTTTTAAGTATCCACATCTGATTTACACCGCTTCTGGGAATAAGCAACTGTACAGTATTTTTGAAGTTTCTCCTTAACAGCTGTCAATATCTTGGTAAGGAGTAAAGATAAAGGTTTGGGTAGAACATTTGCTGGATCCTGCTATGTATCTTTGCTTATATGGGTTTTTATGAAGTTTAGGTATCCAGTATAAAATGTGGTAGCTCGAAATCGGTCTCCGTTGTAGGTATATCAAATGAGTGTAATACGGACACGTGATTTTGAAGGATCTCGTCCTTTGAAAGTGAGCTACGTGTGTATGTAGGATTTCCAGAATTCGTATTAAACCCAAGTTCTTCTAATAAACAATTATAGTAATGTGCCTTACAAATAAAAACTATATTATTTGAGGCTTTGTCTGCTGGTACCAGTACATATTGGTCATGTAACCTATCCAGTTCAGTTACTACTTCTGGATCATTAAATACAGAGTACAGTATAAGATTATCAGCGGGTATCGAAATACTAGGTACTAGGTTTATGTATACCCTGGGGGACTCAAGCGGTCCACCAGCAGTGGCAACGACCTAGGGGTTATAAATATTATAAACATAATACCAAAGTTATATCAATCAATCTAAGTAATAAAAAAGGAAAGAACATTTTTTTGAAAATTTTGAAAAACAGTTAATGCACCTTTTAAAGCGATCGCTTCAGGAGATAAAAGAACGTGAATATTTCAATGAAATGGAAATAAATCCCTGTACATTATATATAAATATACACAGCGTTGAAAGTTAAGTGATAGAAGTTGCACACCGGTAAGCGAAAAAGAAAACCTACTAGCCGGTTTCAGTCTGACGCTTGATCTGCCATCTTTGTAAATATTTGACGTCATAGTTACACTATGTGACTTTATTTAGCAGGGAAATGCTCCTTTCAGATTGAACAAACTACGATGCATATTTTTATGTAATTTTCCGATTTTAAAAATAGCAATGACATTCACGACAGTCTTAGTTCCAGTCATCTATATACAGTAAAGGAACAGTCAAAAAGGAAATCGAGATAGCCATTATCGAAGAATACCTTTTCCTCGAATATCTTAAGTTATGTGTTGACAGCGCTTTGGGTATTTATATTACTTTTTGTGATGCATGATGTATTTAAGATCATTTGGTTCAGCTGGTATAGTTGTTATTGTTTTTGTTTTCTTTGGTGCTATTATTCATTTATGAATTATATTGTTATTATTATTGATCAGCATCAAAACCTAAACGCCATTTACAAATAAAAGTTACTAATTGAAAACATCAGTGGAACAATTATGCAAACCTATTTAAACCATTAACTTAAAAAATAAAAAATCGTCATATTACGAGGAGTGTTCAAAAAATAATGTTATCTGTGCATTTTCTCAAGCGCAACTCGTTTCGATTGCTAGACACTGAAGCATAACACAAGTAAAATTCTCGCTCACAAGTATACTAACATTTTACGGTGTACATCAGTTTGTAGCTTATACATTACACTATCCACAAAATGATAGGAAAATTGCAGATAACGTGCTTGATATTAGAACCGACATAAAGGGTAGGTCGCTGCTCAGCATAAAACATAGATATTGACGAAAAGGCAACTCAACATTTCACTTAGTGAAACAGAGTAATCGCAAACAAGACTATTATTTGCGGAACGTTGACATTAAACGCGGTTTTTGATACCCCTGTGTCAATAATTTGTCAGTGAGTAGTTGTGAAAACACCTTTAATTATGAACAAGGATAAAAACTCTACAAACCTAAAAATACATATTCTGAAATAGAACGCTTTACTCAAACAAACCCCTAAATGTTTTAATACCGTAAAAACTCATTTCATTCAGACTGTCGCCACACTTTGGATATTAGCATCTTTGTTTCGTGTAGTTTTACCCTTTAAACTACGTTAGGAGAATGCCATGTCTTAATTTCATTACTCAATCAAAACAATGTAGATGCCTAAAATGCGTTTTACACTAATATCCACTCGAAAATTGATTAAATTGATAGTATCTTCATTTCTGTTACCATACTTTCTGACCTTACTATAGATATTTACAAGCATGCCATCAAACACTTTGATTAAGTATTGCTTTCTGACATGATAAATTTGCCGTTTGCGGTATAACCGGATGATTATCATTTTCGCACTCCCGCAAAAGCTTTGATTAATGTTTTGTTCAAAAGATATTACAGTAGCCGCCTCCAAGATTAATTTTATATTAATGGTCGTAATGATAGCAGTGAGCTTTATTTGTTTTTGTGGATATTCCAGATATGAGAACACGGTGTGTTCAAATGTATGCAAGGGGTGGGCTCAGACATGCGCTCTGTGTGTATCATCTAGGAATACGATGAATTGAAAACATTGTCGCTAGAATAATGCGAAAAACCATTCCCATGATGTCCTTAAAAAGTGACTCCCATGATGATATTTAAAAGCCATTCCCATGATGTTGATTGAAAAGTCACATTTATGATGTCGATTTCAATGCCCATTCCATTAATGTCATTTTGATAATTCCATCCACAATGTCGAAAGAAAAGCCAATCCCATAATTTTGATCTTTAAAAGTCACTGCCATGAAGTCGATTGTTTTCAGTTACGTAAATCAGATTTATTATTTTAAGTCATAAAATATTTCATTTAACTATTAACACCATTCATCTTATTGGTTAAATAATAAAATTCCAATTTCGGATGTGAGGAATAGAGCTTTGAGCTTACAGAAGACTGCGATTTGCAGGTTATTTTTAAGTCGATTAAGTTATATTCATGAAGTTGTAAAAAATATGTTTTATTGGCATTGTATTTTGACTTTGTTACCTACAAACTGTGAAACATCATATTCAATATATGTAAATTTAGGTATATAACTATCTAAGACGGCTCTGGCCATGCATTGAGATTCATTAGGCCTTATATGATACCACAAAGCTATTTTAAATTAGAGCTCAACTGATGAAGTCTAATTGACAGAAACGATCGTCTTGAGCATTATAACTTTGGTATTATGTTTATAATACTAGGTCGTTGCCACTACTGGTGGACCGTTTGAGTCCCCCAGGGTATACATAAATGTAGTACCTGGAATTTCGATACCAGCTGATAATCTTATACTATTTCGCTTGCAACAGCAATTCAATTCTAATTTTTTCAAAAGCTAAGATAGTCATATTGCTATAGTTAGGGTTTTAATTTGGAATTATTAGGCCATGTCTAATTCTATTTTAAATTGGAGCTCAACTGATGAAGTGTTATTGACAGAAACGATCATCTTAAGCATTACAACTTTGGTTTTATGTTTATAATGTTATTTTCCAAAGTAGTCTACATTTTTACTATAAACATAAATTACATAATCTAAAAATGGTATACCGCCCAATTAGATGTGCAATGGCCTCAACATGAAGAACAATTGAAAATCCAAAACGGGATAGGACTATGTGTACGGAAGAAGTAATGAATATTATAAACACAATATCAAAGGTAAAGTGCTCAAGACGATCGTTTCTGTCGATTAGACTTCATCAGTTGATCTCCAATTTTTCAAAAAGGTTTTCTAAAGGAAAAGTGGTATAATACTAGACCAAAAAATTACATCTAATTGCATAGACAAATTCATCTCAGAGTAACCACTGTAAAAAGATGACTATCTTAGCTTTTGAAAAAATTAGAATTTAAATGGTGTTTTCAGTGCCAAAGATTACTTTAGTATAAGATTATCAGCTGGTACCGAAATGCCAGGTACTAGGCTTATGTAGACCCTCGGGGACTCAAATGGTCCACCAACAGTGGCAACGACCTAGTAAACAAATATTAAATTTATACAAGTTTGGCATACAGGCGCATCATGATAATATTTTGGTCAATTTTTTTTTATTACCTTCAAATAAATTTTTACAGAGTTATGCCCCTTCATCTTTTAAAATTCCCAATTGTTCACAGTTTCCGTTTATGGAGGAGGAGCATAACTGTTTTACCATCTTGGTTGCATTTGTTTTGTCAAATAACATGACATACTAGAATAATATTGATGTATAAAACCTAGTTTTTCTCAGTTAAACCTAGTTTATCTCATTACCTCGCATCAACTGGACACTGGATTTAACTGCAGCAACGATGCTAAAATCTACGCCAATAAAACCTAGTTTTTCTCAGTTTAACCTAGTTTATCTCATTACCTCGCATCAACTGGACACTGGATTTAACTGCAGCAACGATGCTAGTATCTACGCCAATAAAACCTACTTTTTCTCAGTTAAACCTAGTTTATCTCATTACCTTGCATCAACTGGACACTGGATTTAACTGCAGCAACGATGCTAATATCTACGCCAATAAAACCTTGTTTTTCTCCGTTAAACCTAGTTTATCTCATTACCTCGCATCAACTGGACACTGAATTTAACTGCAGCAATGTGTATCGATGTCAATTACCCGCATTTGCGTATGGTGCTTATACATCACAAATGATCCGAATTGTCAGTGCGTATGCATCATATCAACATTTCATATACACAGGGAGAGTACTAACTGATAAGTTATTGTCACGGAGATAATCGCACTTTATGGCAACAATCCGCAAATATTACGGTCGATATAATGACCTTGTTTGCAATAACAATGTTACATTAAATGAAATGTTTATTAAACGTTACCTGTTGGGTAGCGGTTGTTGAGGCGTTTGTAACGATTATGACGAGGGTCATTCCTCATATATTTAATTTGAATTTGAGTGTGGACTCACGGCGGGTGTGACAGGTCAATAGGGGATGGCTACTCATCCATGACACCTGATCCACCTTTGGATTTGTAGAGGTCCGTGTTTGTCCAACATTCACTAAATTTATACGTTGTGTCCAGGAAATCCTGAAGACTAAGACTTTGGTATCTCCAGATAATTTAAATTTCAGACCAGTGAAACCTAGTTTGTCTTTCTCTTAATCTAGTATTTCTCATAAACTCGATGGTTTAACCAATTGATGTGATGTTAATGTCGTGTTAACTGGATTTTCTCAATTAAATCAATTTTTTTCTGGTCATACCTAGTTTTCCTAAACAAAACTGCGCCAAAATCATAAAAATTATTTCCTAGAGATAAGCCTAGTTTGAATGAGAAAAACTTTTTTTTTGCTATACAGTGATAAAAGAGCGATATACACAGGCATAATTTAGTTTGTGCAAATTGCCAGGTTTTGCACTTTTTTAAGTTCAACCTTTTATTCAACCTTACTGTTTGTTTTGAGTAGTGCACTTGACCTTGCCTTATTTTCACAAAACATATAGGAATATAAGATATGCCAAAATTACAAGAATGAGTTAAATCTAGTTATTAAACTTTAAAATATAAAAAATCTCTGATACAAAAGTATAAATCAATAGAATGTCCAGGACATAAATATAAATCCGGTAAAAATGGACAAACACGGACCTCTGGAAACCAAGAGGTGGGATCAGGTGCCATGGAGGAGTAAGTATCCCCTTTCGACCGGTCACGCCCGCCGTGAGTCTACAGTAAAGTCCAATGAAATACGTGAAGAGTGAATCCTCGTCACAACTGGTACAGACGTCTGAACAACCGCCAACGAAAAGGCAACTCAACATTTCACTTAGTGAAACAGAGTAATCGCAGACAAGCCTATTATACCGACCATAAAATTTGCGGAACGTTGACATTAAACGCGGTTTTCGATATCCCTGTGTCAATAATTTGTCAGTGAGTAGTTTATCTCTGTATATGAAATCTTCATATGTTGTACACTGGCATATCGAATTATTTGTGAAATATAAACTCCATATGCCGGTGACTGAATGAAGTCTGCTTCGTATGAATAAAGGAACAGGTTGGCCAATAAAGGGGCACCATTGGTTCCAATAGGAATGCCCACAGTTTGTTGAAACAATAAACAAATGATTACTAGCGCCCTTTTTCCAACTTGGTGAACAATAATACACAGTTGATTCTCCCCTTTTAGGAAACTGATACTTGTAACATATATAAACTCATTTAAAACACCGAGTACAAACACTTTTAATGGAAAAAAACCTAAGTAGATCAATTTATATACCGCTGACTGTGTACTATACGTATATAAAACATAATAAGAACATTAGTCAGCAATAATTTTAATGTGCAATGTATTTACTTTTTTTGTATTTTATGTTCTTTTATATACGTTTTCTAATGGACCAAATTTTGCATCTATAAATTAATCGAACACCCTTTCAAAACTGTCTCATGCCTTTTATGGAATACATTTAGGATATCAAATACAAATATGTTTCATCATTATAACCATTATTTCAGAGTGTTGACATTTAGATAAGGATATTATGTATCGAATAAAATAAAAGATTAAAAAATTAAATAAAAGTTTGCATAAATAAATAGGTAGATGCAGTAATTCAATATATATATGCAAAACCCGAGATGTCAATATATGATCTACGTAAAATTTAGTGATGTTTTAATCGAGTTTCGAACCTCGTTCTTTTTTCAGTTTTCGCATTTTAGACAGATAATCTGCGTCTATTTGTCGACGGTATTAGATAATTCTGTCAATTCTTTTTAAAGGTGTTCTTTGATAAAAAAATTTGGCCATGAAAAAAATAAACCTGTATAGAATATAGTACGCAAAACGATTTTCATACACCATTTTGATATTCTAGTACAACGTTTATATATTTGAATTAATTATATTTTAGTTTACCACTATAAGAACAACAAGGTAATGATGTGCCAGATCTTAAAATGGCGATACAAACGATTCCAATGATAATATATTGATTACCATTGTAAACTATATGGTGAAACTTTTTGTATTTAATGATCCAGAAGTAGTAACTGAACTGGATAGGTTACATGACCAATATATACTGGTACCAGCAGACAAAGCCTCAAATGATATAGTTTTTATTTGTAAGGCACATTACTATAATTGTTTATTAGAAGAACTTGGGTTTAATACGAATTCTGGAAATCCTACATACACACGTAGCTCACTTTCAAAGGACGAGATCCTTCAAAATCACGGGTCCGTATTACGCTCATTTGAAATACCTACAACGGATACCGATTTCGAGCTACCACATTTATACTGGATACCTAAACTTCATAAAACCCCATATAAGCAAAGATACATAGCAGGACCCAGCAAATGTTCTACCAAACCTTTATCTTTACTCCCTTACCAAGATATTGACAGCCATTAAGGAGAAACTTCAACAATACTGTACAGTTGCTTATTCCAGAAGCGGTGTAAATCAGATGTGGATACTTAAAAATTCTAAACAGCTTTTATAAAATTTGAAGGCACACAATTTTTCTCGAATTCACAGTATCAAAACTTATGACTTCTCTACTCTTTACACTACTATTCCACATAAAAAATTAAAAGAAAGATTTTCAGCATCATAGACAACTGCTTTTTCACTAAAGGTGGTACCCGAAAATTTAAATATCTAGTGATTGGCTATCAAACACCACTCTGATTCTACACATAAATATACTGAAGTTGATATAAAAAAACATGCTGGAATTTCTAATAGACAATATATTTGTAATGTTCGGAGACGTGGTCTTTCAACAAACTGTCGGCATTCCTATGGGAACTAATTGTGCTCCTTTATTGGCCGACCTGTTCCTTTATTCATACGAAGCAGACTTAATTCAGAAACTGCTAAATCAAAAGAAGAAAAAAATTAGCGGTGTCCTTTAATTTGACATTTAGATATATCGACGACGTTTTGTCAATTGATAATGACAATTTTCATACATATGTCAATGCGATATATCCCAGCGAACTAGAAATTAAAGATATAACAGAATCAAGCACACACGCTTCATACTTAGACATTTTACTTAATATAAACACAGACGGGAAATTAGCAACTAAGCTATACGATAAACGCGACGATTTCGGCTTTCCCATCGTAAATTTTTCCACATTTAAGTAGTAATATCCCTCAGTCACCCGCATATGGAGTTTATATTTCATAAATGATCCGATATGCTAGGGCGTGTACAACATATGAAGATTTCATACACAGAGGTAAACTACTCACTGACAAATTATTGACATAGGGATATAGAAAACCGCGTTTAATGTCAACGTTCCGCAAATTTTATGGTCGGTATAATAGTCTTGTTTGCGGCTACTCTGTTTCACTAAATGAAATGTTGAGTTGCCTTTTCGTTGGCGGTTGTTCAGACGTCTGTACCAATTGTGACGAGGATACACTCCTCACTTGTTTCATTGGACTTGACTGTTGACTCACGGTGGGTGTGACCGGTCGACAGGGGGATGCTTACTCCTCCATGGCACCTGATCCCACATATTGGTTTTCAGAGGTCCGTGTTTGTCCATTTTTACCGGATGATTTATACTTTGGTGTCTGAAATTTTTATAGTCATTTTTTCACAGTGGTTACTCTTAGACGGATACCACTTTATCTTTAGAAAATACACATACTTTTCAAATTGGAGCTCAACTGATGAATTCTAATTGGCAGAAACGATATCGTCTTGAGCATTGTAACTTTTGTATTATATTTATAATATTTTCTATATTGAACCCCAGATTGTGCACTGATGCAAGAAATGCCTTGACCTCACGTGCTATTTTGCCTCCAGGTACTAATTAACTGTTATTTTCGTAATAAGAAACGGTTGTGTTGTTTTTGGATAGATTAAGAAATGTAATTGACTACATAGATAGATGTAAATAGTTAAAGCTAGATTTTACGTTTGATTAACTTTATTTTATGTGTGAAGTGTGTCCGATTAATTCTCTAATCATTCTACTTTATTACAATGAGAATTTTTATCGAGTTTTCAGTTTTTGTCTATTTTATTGACTGTGAATTACGTTTTATGTATTTATCCGTTGATATTCAATCTTAGTCATTAATGTATTCAGATGATACCCTCTGATTTGCAATTCATTTTAATTACAGTCGACTACAACTTGTACTGAATCATGATACATGAAATACTGTTTTATTTAAAATTATTTCAATTACTGTTATATCCCAGTTGTTTGAACGCAGTTAAATTCCCATTTATGTGAAAGAAAATATATTGCCCTTTCGCTTTCTGTTCGACTGGATATATAAATGTGTGAAATCTGGTGACGCATTCAATATGTCGAGGCTTACCATTTACGAAGTGTGGTCATCTCCATGTCTATAATCCCTGCTATATATCATATCCCGTTTATAACTCACTACCTCACCACCGAATGTTTTGTTGGAGTCATCGTTCCTGTTTTAAATGGATATTTAATAGACCAATAATATAAAAGCTTCAGGTTTATACCTTCAATATACTCATAATTATGTTTCGAGGTGTGATAATTGCTGTATAAACACATTACGTGGCAATTTGTTCCAACTCTCATAGAAACGAGATTTGAAAATTATGACACTCGATGTTCAAGTTATCTCCCTTTGCGGGTGGAATATGAAGTTAACAAGCGACCAGCCTGGCTCAGTCGGTAGCGCGCTTTTGATCGTGCGCTCTTGAGTTCGAGTCCAGCAGGTCCTTTTGGATGAGACAGTAAAAATCGAGGTCCCGTGTCGCAGTTGGTGTCGGCACGTTAAAGAATCCTCACTGCTCAATGGCCGTTAGCGCCGAGCATAGGCCAAAATTTGAAGCCCTTCACCGGCCTTTGGTGACGTCTCCATATAAGTGAAATATTCTTGAGTGTGACGTTAAGCAACAATAAACAAACAAACAAGCGAACATCAGCTGAATTTAAATGGTTACTGGTAGAAGAGTACAGATGGTAACTATATAGGGTGAAGAATAAATACAAGAGAATGTTGAAAACATTTCCTATGGCGGTTTAGACTGTAAAGAAAAATAGCCCATTATTTATTAACAAAGTGGCCACATTAACCAAAACAAAGAACATAGATCTGATTAGATCTACTAAGGCTTAGAGACGGCGATTATTCAACAATATTTACTTAACAATATTTCTCACATCTGTTTATTCACCTACTCTGGCGATACGATCGAGGGTTTAACATGCATAAATTTGTACCTGAGAATCGGTGGCATCAGTAATGTGCGGATTTGGGCATTATAATGAGGGAATTATATGAGAGGAGATTTGTTCTTTAAAAAGTGGCGTTACGTGAGTTTGGCTGTATATCCGGGGAACAAATGTATAAAATATTTTCAAAGAGAAATGTTGGACATCTTTGCTTCCGGTAAAGCAATTATCCACATGTGTGATCCGGATTATTTAATCATGAAATAATATGTGTCAAACTTGAAAAGCAGTCAACAAGAAAGTGAAGAGTCATCTTCACAAGAAGTCTCTTGTCGATGAACTGATACAAGATATCACTGAATGCCATCAATGTTAATATTACAAACTCACCTCCGTGTTCTAAGTACAAACTATTCTGACAGAAATGAACGGAATGGACCAACTGAAAATGGCATATTTTCACTGCAGACGTTTCAGACACAAAACATATTTCAGTACAAAGAATCAACAACTAAACCCTGTGTAAGTAGTTTATTGGCTAGTCGTTTTGCTCTCAGAATAAAACATTCATAAGAAGAGAACAAATATTATATCATATTGAACTCATGCTATTATCAAATGATGAAAGTTTACATTATAATTGCGCCAGAGTAATACAAATTAGAAATGAGCTTTTTAATCTTGGATTAGGTTATACATTGTATTAGGAACAAATATTTGGCATATTTCAACACAAATACTTTTACTTTTATTAAACAATCTGTGTTCACAACGATTTACGTTAACTGGATGAAACTACAGATTTACTACAGATTCATTTTCTATGCAAAAGCTTTATCAAAAACATCGATGTATTACATAAGAGTAAAATGAAGACGTACCAATGGATAATCGAACCTCCAAGTCCATTAGATTACGACAAATTGGATATAAAAAATGTTCAACAAGAACAATAGCTAATTCTAATTCTTTGTTTAGCGTTATTTCATTGGTCGATTACGTTTGAAACCCGCAGGGGAATTTACATTTCACTCTTAGTTTTTATATATGATGTCACACAAAGTCATGCCTACTGACTTCTATGCACTTGCTGAACATTACTGTTTACATATTTTGTAATAAAATGTATATCGAAACATTTTTCCACTGTATAGAGTTCTTTATTTAAAGTACGAAACATAAAAATATATTGTATCACTAAATCGGTATCAAAATTAACAGGTACATATGATGAATTAGTAACTATTTTAGGGCATCAATATACTCAACAAAGTAAATTTGGTCATTGATAATGATAGGATCGAGCATATGTTTCATGTCATTTCTATCTTTAAATGTTAATTTAAATTTTGCAGACATTAAAAAGGGTTACCCTGTGACTGTTATACAAAAACTAACACGGTATCGGCGATTCTCCTGTCATAAATATCCGTTTCACTGCTCGGCTTAATTTCAAACGGGATGGCACCAGGTGTCCAGAAGGAGTCAGCGTACCCTATTAGCATGCCGCGCCGTCGCAATGATACATGGAAACCTCTCCAGTTTGATGAAAAGGTTAATTGCACATTTTACTTTGCACTTTTTATATTAGTATTATAATGGTGTGTACTCTACAATTATAACAAAGTACCTGTCAGTAGGACGGCCCTTAAAATGTAATGTTAAGTAGTAATGGTACTGTCAAGTTTTCTATCTCCTTGTTCATTCATGTTTATTATAATTACTCGATGAACATACTTATGTGAACTTAAACAATATAAAAATACAGATACTAAATTATTAGCCGTCAGGTTGTCAAAGAAACAGTATAAAGATATGGTCAACAGGAACTTATGTAACATACAGACCATGTGTCATGCAGGAGTAAGCATCCCTTGTTGATTGGTCACACCCGCCGTGAGTCATCAGTCAAATTAAAAATGAAATAAGTACGAAATAATCGCAAATCTGCAAATGAAAGAAATGAAATTAAGTATTAGATGTTAAACTCTAGTTCCTCCATTTGTTGCTGTAATTCAAAAACAGTAATGCCATTGACGTAAAGAAATTAATGGAATATTATTCTATCGATTTAAAGGCAAACTTGCATTACATCTTATCAGTTTCTTATTGAAACATATTGTGATATCCCGTGTTACAGGTATTTTTTCTTCAGGTAAAATAATTACATGACCTCAATCCATTAGGTTCAATGTACACACATTCGTTGACAATGTGACATATATAAATTAACCATAGTATTATACTTCAGGAGGTTTAGAAGTCAATATACAAATATTGTGAACATAAGATAAATATGGACTTCTGGAAATCCAGAAGTGGGACCAAAAAATGGAGGATAAGTAAGCAAACTAAGTGCTTGAATATATATCTCAGAGAAATACAATGTAGGTGTTTCAGAGAAATACAATGTAGGTGTTTCAGAGAAATACAATGTAGATCTCTCAGTGAAATACAATGTAGATGTCTCAGTGAAATACAATGTAAGTGTCTCAGAGAAATACAATGTAGGTGTCTCAGAGAAATACAATGTAAGTGTCTCAGAGAAATACAATGTAGATGTCTCAGTGAAATACAATGTAAGTGTCTCAGAGAAATACAATGTACGTGTCTCAGAGAAATACAATGTAGGTGTCTCAGAGAAATACAATGTAGATGTCTCAGTGAAATACGATGTAGGTGTCTCAGATAAATTCAATGTAAGTGTCTCAGAGAAATACAATGTAAGTGTCTCAGAGAAATACAATGTAGGTGTCACATAGAAATACAATCTAGGTGTTTCAGAGAAATACAATGTAGGTGTCTCAGTGAAATACGATGTAGGTGTCTCAGTGAAATACGATGTAGGTGTCTCAGAGAAATACAATGTAGGTATGTAACTCAAGGAAATACAATGTAGGTGTCTCAGTGAAATACGATGTAGGTGTCTCAGTGAAATACGATGTAGGTGTCTCAGAGAAATACAATGTAGGTATATATCTCAGAGAAATACAATGTAGGTATCTCAGGAATATACAATGTAGGTATCTCAGGGAAATACAATGAAGGTATCTCAGAGAAATACAATGTAGGTATCTCAGAGAAATACGATGTAGGCATCGTAGGGAAATACAATGTTGGTATGAATCTCAGAGAAATATACAATGTAGGTATCTCAGGGAAATACGATGTAGGTGTCTCAGTGAAATACGATGTAGGTGTCTCAGAGAAATACAATGTAGGTATGTAACTCAAGGAAATACAATGTAGGTGTCTCAAGGAAATACAATGTAGGTATCTAAGACAAATACAATGTAGGTATCTAAGACAAATACAATGTAGGTATCTAAGACAAATACAATATAGGTATCTCAGAGAAATACAATGTAGGTATCTCAGAGAAATACAATATAGGTATCTCAGAGAAATACAATGTAGGTATCGCGGAGAAATACAATGTAGGTATCTGATGGAAATACAATTTAGGTATCTCATGGAAATACAATGTAGGTATGTATCTCAGAGAAATACAATGTAGGTATCTTAGGGAAATACAATGTAGGTATCTCAGGCAAATACAATGTAGGTATGTATCTCAGAGAAATACAATGTAGGTATGTATCTCAGAGAAATACAATGTAGGTATGAATCTCAGAGCAATACAATGCAGGTATGAATCTAAATGTAGGTATGAATCTCAGAGAAATACAATGTAGGTATCTCAGGGAAATACAATGAAGGTATGAATTTCAGAAAAATACAATGTAGATATCTCAGAGAAATACAATGGAGGTATGAATTTCTGAAAAATACAATGTAGGTATCTCAGAGAAATACAATTTGGGTATGAATCTCAGAGGAAAACAATGTAGGTATGAATCTCAGAGAAAAACAATGTAGGTATGAATCTCAGAGAAATACAATGTAGGTATGAATCTCAGAGAAATACAATGTACGTATGAATCTCAGAGAAATACAATGTACGTATGAATCTCAGCGGAATACAATGTACGTATGAATCTCAGCGGAATACAATGTACGTATGAATCTCAGAGAAATACAATGTACGTATGAATCTCAGAGAAATACAATGTACGTATGAATCTCAGAGAAATACAATGTACGTATGAATCTCAGAGAAATACAATGTACGTATGAATCTCAGAGGAATACAATGTACGTATGAGTCCATTAGATGAATACAAAATATTCAACGTAATTGTCAATAAAACATATCAATAAATCTTTAAGTAAAGTCAGCTGCAGATAAAATATACCAGATGACGATTCTAGCGCACCTGTCTAATTCCTGATGCCATTAGTGACCTTAGGTCATTCATACTAATGATTGTGTTGTTTATCTTCAAAAAGTAAAAGCGCCTAAAATTTCACAAAGTCGTAAGTAAAAATAAAGAAGTACCAATTGATAATCGAAACTCAAGTCCATTAAAACACCATAAATTAGATGTGTAAATGGTCTCATCATGACGAACAATTACAAACGGGATAGGATCAGGTGTCTGGAAGGAGTCAGCGTCGTCTGCTAGCATGGAAACCTTTCTAGTTTGATGAAAATGTCGAATTCGGTGAATAGATCAAGTATAGTGAAAAGGTCAAGTTCAGTGAAAAGCACGATTGGCGAAAGGAAGTCATAATAATACCAAAACATGTAGTTATAAAGTTATAATTCAAATTTGCGGACGGTATAGGTTAAGACAAGATAAAGTTATAATTCAGATTTACGAAAGTTATCGGTTAAGATAAGTATGTATTATTATTGTTATCGATTAATGATTGCTTCATCAATGGACTATTCGTTTTGAAACCTTATGCCCGGCACGCATCTAATATATATTCATATTATTGCCCATAATATTTGCATATTTTCTATCAATGATAATTGATGTACGTTCATAATACTACGGTGTTTTAAAGCGGAGATTGCAATTCTGGTTCAGTTACTATAAACATTCCAGAAATGATGATATAATTTTGAAATGAGAACTAATATTGTTTTGTATCCATATGGAGCCATTTATGTATTTTATAATGTTACATTACAATCCGGTCGTATGCTATTAACCCTGAGATATAAATTCCAAATGACGTTTCTTCACTTACAAATGGCTGGTGCCGGAGTTATTCCTGAAAAGCAATCATAACGTTGTCCAAAACATTTTCGTCGTTTTGCAACGTACTGTTACAATACCTTGCTACAATACCGGATTAAATAAAACTAAATTGAATAGTAAACCAAACATATTATTTGTATTATGTGCCTTTGAATTGCAAAATAAATATAATTTTTGCCGATATGATGGAAATGAGATACATTTCAGCGTACACGTAAAGCACCGTTTACTTAATCAGAATTACACACTCACACCGCACTCACCAAAACCCGTTCCTGATCAGTTTTTTATTGAACGAATGATCTTCACTGGGATCGTATTTCAAAAGGAATTGAAAATATATATTAATTTTCATTCTTGCCACACCCTCTTTATCTGCGGGGCATACCATAAAGGGTTATCTAAGGCAAATCTTCTATGGTGTTACTATCACATTTTATGTTTAGAAGGAAAATAAGCAAAGCAAAATGAAATGATATGCATTGGTAAAGAAAATCTGAGTGTTCTTTGATATTTTTATAAGTAAAAGACGAATGTATTTGGACATTAATCAAAATAAATCGTGTGTTCAAATGCCACTAAACAAACCTCAGTATTACTTTACTTTAGGAGTGATGTTCCAGTATAAATTTATTAGCTGTCTGTTTGGGATTTCTAGATATTTCATACCAAAATTTAGTTCTCATGATCGCTATGTTGTTGACATATCAATCGAATGATACTTTTGTATTGACCTAATGAGGACGACATTAGTCATGTGTTCACTTCCTGTTTTTCCAATCAGGTCAATTTGGATGCTTTATACATTGTCTGATTTTTTAGAATTGGAAAATTTTTAAAAATCAAATATCGGGGAGCTCCGAAATTTCGAACTATCTCTTATTTATAATAATCCAAAATGAATGTTAAAAACTCAAAGGGTTTTGGATAATTTAAATATTAAGGTTACTTTGGTCAATCATCTCAATTTCCACAGCAATTTAAATTGTTAATTGCGAAGTGGTACATTTAAGTTAATATTTATTGAATCAAATAATGTACTGGACATGAATGAATGTTCTAAACAAGAGTATATGTTGTGAGAGAAATGTCATATGACTTCAAGATAAAGAGATCGACATTAGTGAAGGCAATAGAAAGCTAGACAATAGAAAGAAAGTGCTGATATTACAAAGGTATACAAAATTAAATATTCAAAACATCTCCTTGTACTGTTTGGTGAATTTAATGCAATTTGTTAACTGCAATTTAAATGAAAGTGGACTGACATACCCGAAACTGAATAGCAATGCCTGTCAGCGACCTGAATGGTTAACTATCGAGTTATGACAATTGGGAAAGTACACTGCTGCTCTCCAAAACCTCGCAGCGTGGGAGACTGTGCAAATATTCAACGTTATTTTCGCCTGAAAGAGATAAGATGAAGATATCCAATTCAAGAACAAAACTTTACAGATAGCATCGAATTCCAAATATCAGATGGATAATTTGCAATTCCATGCGTGCAACCTGTATAAAAATCTCAGGGTTGCATGGAAACAAACTCGATAATGCTTTCGAGAATGCACAAGAAATTTTACAGAGAAAGGTGTTTTAAGTAAATAGCAGTGGTATCAAGATTAATCCAAACATCCTGAAACTGATTTAAAAAGCAATATGGTCGTATTGAATACAGGAATGACCTCCAGATCTCTTACAAACATCAATAATGAAGATAAATATTACAGATAATGCTGCTAATTTTACCTTTCCTGTATTCATTATGTAATGCTTGTTACTTCTTACAAATTAGAAGGATAAATGATAACACACATTATCGATAGCACATGATTCACGATATAGAATATCTATCGCTGCTATAAATGACAAATTGATTAGGATTATATCTGATACGACAGGTTTATTGAACTGCAAACAGGTTCGACATTTCAGATACGTTGTGTCTGTGGCTTTAGAGTACTTGGACAAATTGTTGAACAATATTTCCGTAGAACCTGACAAGTACAAAAAGTAATCGTCGGATAGAGATCTCATTTTAAGATACGGAAAGTTAAGTAGCATAATTTTACTTCCATTTAGTTAGTTTACAAGCGGAAGGTTCCGAGTTAGATTCTCGGTAGAAGGTAGAAACTAATTCTGAAGACACTGGAAATGGTAGACTGTTCTGTTACATGTAACAGACTCAACGGTCATTTTAATGGAAACTCAAAACCTAGTCATATATCACAACAAAGAACCTTAACTTATCCACCCTGTGATCACATTTAAACTGACCGAAATCAATAAATAGTATGGTCTAATATCATAATCCAGTAGTGAACAAGTTCATATTGCACATATACATTTTTTATTTTAAATCATACACCCAAGAATAATAACAGTGGACTTTAATATAATACTACTTAGAAGGGTGTGGTAGTATTAGATAATAAATATAATATTCCTGAGAAATGTATGGTAGAATTAGACAGATATAATACTACTGGGGAAAGTATGGCTGTATTGGAAAAATATGATATTCCTGAGAAAAGTATGGTAGAATTTGATAAATATAATACTACTGGGGAAAGTATGGCTGTATTGGAAAAATATGATATTCCTGAGAAAAGTATGGTAGAATTTGATAAATATAATACTACTGGGGAAAATATGGTCGAATTAGATAAATACAAAATTCCTGAGGAACGTATAGTAGGAGTTGATAAATATAATACTACATATTTCCTTCTTGGTGATAGACGCACACATATCCTTTTAACAAGAATTCGAAACTTGTTCTCAACTCTCAACTTCTTAGTTCTGATCTTCATAGAGTTAATCTTACTGATTCACTAAACTGTACATGCGGCAGCCATTCCGAGAATACATTCCATTTCTTACTTGAATGTCCAAGGTATGTATGACAACGCATTATTCTTTTTTAAAAACTTCGTACATTTGAACCGTTAAATGTTCAAAAGCTATTACTTGGAGACAAACTTAAATGACATTGATAACGCTAGAATTATGTTTTCAATTCAGTAATACCTGGAATCTGCTGAAAGATTCAATTAATATCATTAGAGGGTCATTGTCATATAGGTATATCATCATCATCATCATCATCATCACCACCATCATCATCATCATGAACAATTCATGAAATGTTTTTTCTATAAAGTGTCGCCATCTATGACCAAAAAATTGTAATTATTAGGGAGAGGGCTTTATATCGTGTTTGTTGGTATAATTTTTTGCCCAATCCCTTTCTATGATTAATCGATGTAAAATATTTTTAAACTAAACTATGCACGTTTCTGTAGGGCTTGTTCGCTTTAACCAATCACTGTTAACCCACTATGACCCTGTTGCTGTGTCTTCGGAAACTAAATTACGTCATACAAATTACACCATTAAATATGAATGATAATACTAAAACCATAATACCTGCTTAATACTAGCACACTTTCTAAAATATAATCGTACTAAACAATAGCATCCTGCAAAACAATGTCACCTGTTTAATAATATCACCTGCTAAGCAATAATTATTTAATAATATAACCCTGCTGATTCTAAACAATATCAACCCGGTAAGGAATATATGCCTGCTACACAATATCACCGTAAGAATAGGGAACTTCCGAGTTAACTCGGATTATCGTTATGGTTATTTTCGGTTTTCATATTTACCTTCACAATGTATGTAACGTACATGGAATGTCCTTATGTTTTAGCGCATCAATATTATTTTGTGTAAAAAAAATCCAACTCTTAAAACATACCACAGTGGGTTATTTACTTGAAGGCCAAATGTAGTAGGTGGATGTGTGGACAGACCAGGAATCGAACCAAGGACCTTCCAAAAACTAGCCGGACGTTCATACCAACTGCTCTATCGTCGCTATATATATATAACTGAAAACGGAAATAACGTTGAGGAACATTTTTCACAATTAACGTAACTTGTGCGACTAAATGTGGGCTGCGACTAAATGCGGGCTTGTAACGGTAATCCGGACTAACTTGAACGTCCCCTATAGAAAGACCAATCCCCTGGCATAAAATAATTCAAATATAGCCAAGTACCACACCCGTGTCAGTGAAACATAAACACAAACTGGGACCTCTGGAATCGGGATCAGGTGTAATGAAGAGTAAGCATGCGCAAAATGGTTTGTTTGGATAAGTCAAAAAGAACCTGGGGAACCACAAACCTTTCGAGATAGTTAATTAAAGTGGGACCATCCCTGGACTTATCGCAAAAAACTCAAGTTTTATCTCAAAACTCAAATTTAAACTCAGCTAACATTTTTCTTAAGTTGCGTTTCTTGAAACAAACATAGTGATTTCTCAGCTGAGTGCAGGTTTTCCTTGTTATAAGCGGTCCTTTTGGAAACGGCCCATCTTCAAATAATTAGAAAACAACTAAATATTGATTAGTTTGGTCATAATGTCTTCTTTTGATTTACATTTCGCCTTTTAGATAAGTATGGACCGTAAACTTATCACTAGGCCTATCTATTTTCATCGGCATCCATTAATTCAAAAAGTAAACATTATGAGATCAATAAAGGATAAATAATGTTGGTGTTTATAATGTTCTTGTATAATAATTATGTTTATCACCTAAATTGACTTTATACTTTACCATAACGGACTAAATTCGTATTTGACAAAAATAAATCAGATATAATGGTAGCGGTATTGAAGTATTTGTATAAGATTTATATAACTGTCCAGTAGATCTCTGTTTATGGAGTAATTGTATCGCCCAGTATAGTATTAGGATAGACCTGTATTTAATCCATGAAAGTTACATTGAAAGTGAAAAGGACAATTTCCTGGAAGCACCAGATTCCATTTTGAGTGTATTTACCCTGCCTGCAAATCCGTATAAACGAAATTCTTAGTCAGAGGTCAAACATTTCCCGTTTTAGCCATATTTGAGTAACATATTTAACTTATTTCTGCTAGATAGATGACTTAAGTTTTTACTTTACTTAAGCAAAATATTCGACTGCGAATTTTCGAGAAAAGCACTGATTTCAGTTTTCTCAAATTTGAAAAAACATAAATTTGAGTAAAAACTCAGATATAAGTCTCAAATTTGACTTTAGATTTTTCAAGAAATCTATGGCCGGTGCCGCCATACAAAATGAGTACACTAAACTGTGATACACCAGTCACGTATAATGACAAGTCCCAAAAAAGGTCTAAATATCGCTTAAGGTTAACGACTTTTTGTGTAAATGATAAACACTCAAAGAGACATATTTCTGCATTGAAACGATCAATTTCATAAATAGTTTACACATGTTCAATAACATAGATAGGACAGTGGTATATTAACTATATCAGCAATAATATAAATGTAAAGGTTATAATAGAACTATTTGAAAATAAACAAAATATGAATGTAATGATATTAAAGAAAATAACGTACGTGAACTTTTGCTTGTTCTTTTTTAGAAAACGTGTATGTGAGAATTAATCTGCACTAAAAGCACTGAAGGGTCCATGTGAACCTTTAAGCAAATGACATCGATATTTTGTTTCGTACGCGACCCGAAGAAAATTTGCATTTATATAATAGTTTCGTTATGAGTCAAATAAAAGGCAATGCTCATTTATTCTTTCACTATACAACTCTCTTTTGTCCACGGTTTAGTATGCGGTAGGTAGGGCATTATGCTGCTAGGTATTCACAACGTTTCTATTTATTCTGACTTGTATGATATTTCATAGCCGTATTGATGTGATTTCATGGAATGATGTAAAACATAATTCATAAATAATAAACAGTTAGGTTTGTTCCTAATGGCTGCATCATCCAAACGCAATGAATTTGAAATCAATGTATTGTATAACTTAGCTTGCTGTATTTCCCATAAAACTTTAATTGCATATTTAGATGCACTTTGCTGAGAAACCATAATGTTGTTATCAATTAAAACAGAATTACAAATATAACGATAAACTATATATTTTGTTGAATAAAACACCATTTACTTATTGGTGAAGTCCCCCTCATAAAAGAGAAATAAATAAACCCTCTACAGATGAAATACACTTTTTATTGTGCAGATGACATAATGACGTGAACAGTGCAAAGTGAGTTATGAACGACATTAGATAATTGAAGTGAGTTCTCAAATACCACATTTTACAAAAACCTTTCGGTTGTAGTTATATTTTGATTTTATTCGTTTCATTTTGTTACGTTAGGATTATCATATTTTATTATTAACCTTTTTTAGTTTTTTATTGCAGGTAACATAAAAGGATAAACTTCTGCTCGAAAATTATCACTAAAATATTCGAATCATTCATTATTCAATATGAATTTTAATTGCTACTTAAGAATGTCACTTTAGATAGCATTTTATTATATTGCAGATACCAACCGTTTCAATAATTCACACAAGTTTAATAATTCTGTGACATAAATCCCGTTTGTCTCTGAATTTTGATAGCGTTCTTTACAGTAATCATAAACAATTGTGCCGTTGTCCAAAATATCTAACATTAATCTACCGGAAACGTCGTCAATTTTATTATAAAGTTTTGTTTAACGACGACAATATCATAGACACTCATCATTTAAATGAGAAATCTTTCACGATAGATTTGTGAAATGTGCTTCAGAATAAACAAAAAAAATATATCTGGCAGTCAAAATAAGGCATGAAGATTTAATACAATATTATTTGTCATGCCAATTTTACTAAAAATTTGTTATGTCGGTTTGACGATAAATCATTTTTATATGTCTTAGAATTAAGCTATTGTATTTGAGGCCTCAAAATAATTGCTCAATGGTGTGTCTTCTAGCATTAAAACTCGGTTGCTTTCAGAAAATCGTAACAAATGTAGAGCGTTGTGAAATCGGTAAACCTACATGCTCTGGTATTGCAGGCTCTGGCGTTTGCCAGAAAAAAAGGTGTTCGACTCCCAAAACAGTATTTTACGTAATACTATAAAACGAGCAATGCCACTTAATTGGCGTTTACAGTTTAAAGTTGTTGAGTCTTTCCGGTAAAAATAAAGAATTACCTATGGCTATTCCAAACTCCAGGTCCATAAGAATACGACAAATTACATAAAAGAAACGGTCTCAACAGGACGAACAATAGTCAGTTTAAAATGCAATGGGATCAGGTGACCGTTCACTGTCAGCATGATACACCTGTCGTCAAATTAATTTATACTTTAACTGAGGTCACGGCATACGTAACTGTTACAGATATCTTACTTCTAACTATTACAGATATCTTACTTCTAACTGTTACAGATTTTTTACTTCTAATTGTTACAGATATCTTAATTCTAACTGTTACAGATATCTTACTTCTAACTTTTACATATATCTTACTTCTAACTATTCAGATATCTTACTTCTAACTGTTACAGATATCTTACTTCTATCTGTTACAGATATCTTACTTCTAACTGTTACAGATATCTTACTTCTATCTGTTACAGATATCTTACTTCTAACTGTTCAGATATCTTACTTCTAACTGTTACAGATATCTTACTTCTATCTGTTACAGATATCTTACCTCTAACTGTTACAGATATCTTACCTCTAACTGTTCCAGATATCTTACTTCTAACTGTTACAGATATCTTACTTCTATCTGTTACAGATATCTTACTTCTAACTATTACAGATATCTTACTTCTAACGGTTACAGATATCTTACTTCTAACTGTTATAGATATCTTACTTCTATCTGTTACCGATATCTTACTTCTAACTGTTACAGATATCTTATTTCTAACTGTTACAGATATCTTACTTCTAACTGTTACAGATATCTTACTTCTAACTGTTACATATATCTTACTTCTAACTGTTATAGATATCTTACCTCTAACTCTTACAGATATCTTACTTCTAACTGTTACAGATATCTTACTTCCAACTGTTACAGATATCTTACTTCTAACTGTTACAGATATCTTACTTCTAACTTTTACAGATATCTTACTTCTAACTGTTACAGATATCTTACTTCTAACTTTTACAGATATCATACTTCTAACTGTTACAGATATCTTACTTCTAACTGTTACAGATATCTTACTTCTAACTGTTACAGATATCTTATTTCTAACTGTTACAGATATCTTACTTCTAACTTTTCCAGATATCATACTTCTAACTGTTACAGATATCTTACTTCTAACTGTTACAGATATCTTACTTCTAACTGTTACAGATATCTTACTTCTAACTGTTACAGATATCTTACTTCTAACTGTTACAGATATCTTACTTCTAACTGTTACAGATATCTTACTTCTAACTGTTACAGATATCTTACTTCTAACTGTTACAGATATCTTACTTCTAACTGTTACAGATATCTTACCTCTAACTGTTACAGATACCTTACCTCTAGCCGTTAAAGATATCTTACCTCTAACTGTTAAAGATATCTTACCTCTAACTGTTACAGATATCTAACTTCTCTCTGTTACAGATATCCGACTTCTAATTGTTACAGATATCGGACTTCTAACTGTTACAGATATCTTACTTCTGACTCTTACAGATATCTTACTTCTTACTGTTACAGATATCTTACTTCTAACTTTTACAGATATCTTACTTCTAATTGACTACTTATATCAGATCTATCTGTACCGATTCTTACTGTAACTGTTACAGAAATCTTATTTCTAACTGTTACAGATATCTTACTTAACTGTTACAGAACTGTTACTTCTATATTACATATACTTACTCTAACTGTTATAGATATCTTACCTCTAACTCTTACATATATCTTACCTTCTAACTGTTACAGATACAGTTTCAGATATCTTACCTCTAACTGTTACAGATATCTTACTTCTAACTTTACAGATATCTTATCTGTAACTGTTAGATATCTTACTTCTAACTTTTACAGATATCAAACTTCTAACTGTTACAGATATCTTACTTCTAACTGTTATATCTTACTTCTAACTGTGATATCTTATTTCTAACTGTTACAGATATCTTACTTCTAACTTTTCCAACTGTTCTACTGTTACAGATATCTTACTTCTAACTGTTAAAGATACCTTACTTCTAACTGTTACAGATATCTTACTTACTGTTACAGATAACTTCTAACTTTTAAATATCTTACTTCTAACTGTTACAGATATCTTACTTCTAACTTTTACAGATATTACAGCTAACTGTTACAGATATCTTACTTCCATCTGTTACAGATATCTTACTTCTTACTGTTACATATATCTTACTTCTAACTGTTACAGATATCTTACTTCTAACTGTTACAGATATCTTACTTCTAACTGTTACAGATATCTTACTTCTAACTGTTACAGATATCTTACTTCTAACTGCTATATCTTACCTCTAATTGTTACAGATATCTTACTTCTAACTGTTACAGATATCTTATCTAACTTTTACAGATATCATTTCTACTGTTACTAATCTTACTTCTAACAGTTACAGATATTACTTCTAACTGTCACAGATATCTTACCTCTAACTGTTTACAAATACCTTACCTCTAACCGTTAACAGATATCTTACTTCTAACTGTTACAGATATCTTTCCTCTAACTAACTAACTTCTCTCTGTTACAGATATCTTACTTCTAACAGATATCGTTAACTGTTACAGATATCTTACTTACTGACTCTAACTGTATACACTTCTTACTGTTACAGATATCTTACTTCTAACTTTTACAGATATCTTACTTCTAACTGTTACAGATATCTTACTTCTAACTGTTACAGATACCTTACCTCTAACTGTTACATATACCTTACCTCTAACTGTTACAGATATCTTACCTCTAACTGTTACAGATATTTTATTTTTATCTGTTACAGATATCTTACTTCTAACTATTACAGATATCTTACTTCTAACTGTTACAGATATCTTACTTCTAACTGTTACATATATCTTACTTCTAACTGTTATAAATATCTTACTTCTAACTGTTACAGATATCTTACCTCTAACTGTTACAGATATCTTACTTCCATCTGTTACAGATATCTTACTTCTAACTGTTACATATATCTTACTTCTAACTGTTACAGATATCTTACTTCTAACTGTTACAGATATCTTACTTCTAACTGTTACAGCTATCAAATAATTGTTACTTACCTTATAACTCTGTTACAGATATCTTACTTCCAACTGTTACAGATATCTTACTTCTAACTGTCTAGATATCTTTCTAACATTACAATATACCTTACCTCTAACTTCAGATATCTTACTTCTAACTGTTACAGATATCTTTCTTCTAACTTTTACAGATATCATATTTCTAACTGTTACAGATATCTTACTTCTAACTGTTACAAATACCTTACCTCTAACCGTTACAGATATCTTACTTCTAACTGTTACAGATATCTTACTTCTAACTGTTACAGATATCTTACTTCTTACTGTTACAGATATCTTACTTCTAACTGTTACAGATATCTTACTTCTAACTGTTACAGATATCTTACTTCTAACTGTTATAGATATCTTACTTCTAACTGTTACAGCTATCTTACCTCTAATTGTTACAGATACCTTACTTCCATCTGTTACAGATATCTTACTTCTAACTGTTACAGATATATTACTTCTAACTGTCACAGATATCTTACCTCTAACTATTACAAATACCCTCTAACCGTTACAGATACATACTTCTAACCAGATATCTTTCTGTTACAGATTCTTTCTACCTAACTGTTACAGATATCTTACTTCTAAAGTTAATATTTACCTCTAACTGTTACAAGTACCTTACCAACCGTTACAGATATCTTACTTCGTTACAATATTTACTTCTAACTGTTACAGATAGTCTTACTTCTAACTGTTACAGATATCTTACTCCATCTGTTACAGATTCCGGCTATTACTTTTACATATATCTTACTTTGGCCTGTTACAGATACCTTACTTCTAACTGTTACAGAAATCTTACTTCTAACATAGATATCTTTTCAACTGTTACAGCTATCTTACCTCTAATTGTTACAGAACCTTACTTCCAATGTGACAGAAACTTGTCGTCTTGTTAGCATTATATTACTTCTAACTGTCACAGATATCTTACCTCTAACTTTTACAAATACCTTACCTCTAACCGTTACAGATATCTTACTTCTAACTGTTACAGATATCCGATTTCTAACTGTTACAGATATCTTACTTCTAACTGTTACAGATATCTTACCTCTAACTGTTACAAATACCTTACCTCTAACCGTTACAGATATCTTACTTCTAACTGTTACAGATATCTTACTTCTAACTGTTACAGATATCTTACTTCTAACTGTTACAGATATCTTACTTCTAACTGTTACAGATATCTTACTTCTAACTGTTACAGATATCTTACTTCTAACTATTACTTATCCTCTAACGGTTACAGATATTTTATTTTTAACTGTTACAGATATATCTTCTACTTTACCGATAACTTCTAACTGTTACAGATATCTTACTTCTAACTGTTACTATCTTACTTCTAACTGTTACAGATATCTTACTTAACTTCATATATCTTACTTCTCACTGTTATAGATATCTTACTTCTAACTCTTACAGTATCTTACAGATATATCTTACTTCTAACTGTTAAAGATACCTTACTTCTAACTGTTACAGATATCTTACTTCTAACTACAGATATCTGTTCTAACTGTAAAATATATCTTACTTAACTTTTACAGATATCAATTTCTAACTGTTACAGATATCTTACCTCTAACTGTTACAGATATCTCTACTCTTACCTTACTCTAACTTTTACAGATATCTTACTTCTTACTGTTACATATATCTTACTTCCAACTGTTACAGATATCTTACTTGTAACTTACAGATATCGTACTTCTGTTTTACAGATATCTTACTTCCAACTGTTACAGATATCTTACTTCTAACTTTTACAGATATCATACAACTGTTACATATCTTACTTCTAACTTTTACAGATATCTTACCTCTAACTGTTACAAATACTTCTAACTTTTACAGATATCTAACTAACGGTTACAGATATCTTACTCTAACTGTTACAAATATCTTACCTCTAACCGTTACAGATATCTTACTTCTAACTTTTACAGATATCTTACTTCTAACTGTTACAGATATCTTACTTCTAACTGTTACAGATATCTTACTTCTAACTGTTACAGATATCTTACTTCTAACTGTTACAGATATCTTATCTCTAACTGTTACAGATACCTTACCTCTAGCCGTTAAAGATATCTTACCTCTAACTGTTACAGATATCTTACCTCTAACTGTTAGGTGGACCGTTTACCCCGGGTATACATCTACCTGGTATCGGTACCAGCTGTTCATCTTATACTAAAGTAATATTTGGCACTTTAACACCATTTAATTCGAAAATTTTTACTAAGATAGTCACTTTTTTTACAGTGGTTACTCTTAGACTTCCGGCTACAGATGTCTTACTTCCTTCTAACTGATACCACTTTATCTTTAGAAAAAACACATACTTTTCAAATAAGCTCAACTGATCTAATTGACAGATACTGTCGTCTTGAGCATTATAACTGTGGTACAGATTATAATCTTTACATATATCCTAACTGTTACAGATATACCGACTTGCCTCGGACTACTAACTGTTACAGATATCTTACTTCTGACTCTTACAGATATCTTACTTCTTACTGTTACAGATACCTTACTTCTAACTGTTACAGATATCTTACTTCTAACTGTTACAGATATCTTACCTCTAACTGTTAACCTTACCTCTAACAGATATCTTACCTCTAACTGTTACAGATATCTTACCTCTAACTGTTACAGATATTTTATTTTTATCTGTTACAGATATCTTACTTCTAACTATTACAGATATCTTACTTCTAACTGTTACAGATATCTTACTTCTAACTGTTACAGATATCTTACTTCTAACTGTTAAAGATACCTTACTTCTAACTGTTACAGATATCTTACTTCTAACTGTTATAAATATCTTACTTCTAACTGTTACAGATATCTTACCTCTAACTGTTACAGATATCTCACTTCCATCTGTTACAGATATCTTACTTCTTACTGTTACATATATCTTACTTCTAACTGTTACAGATATCTTACTTCTAATTGTTACAGATATCTTACTTCCATCTGTTACAGATATCTTACTTCTCATTGTTACAGATATCTTACTTCCATCTGTTACAGATATCTTACTCTAACTGTTAACAAATACCTTACCTCTAACCGTTACAGATATCTTACTTCTAACTGTTACAGATATCTTTCTTCTAACTGTTACAGATATCTTACTTCTAACTGTTACAGATATCTTACTCTAACTGTTACAAATATCTTACCTCTAACCGTTACAGATATCTTTTCTTTACAGATATCTAACTAAATTACAGATATCTTACTTCTAACTGTTACAGATATCTTACTTCTAACTGTTACAGATATCTTACTTTTAACTTTTACATATATCGGACTTCTAACTGTTACAGATATCTTTCTTCTGACTGTTACAGATATCTTACTTGTAACTGTTACAGATATCTTACTTCTATCTGTTAGAGATATCTTACTTCTAACTATTACAGATGTCTTACTTCTAAATGTTACAGATATCTTACTTCTATCTGTTACAGATATCTTACTTCTATCTGACTTTACCTACTGTTACAGATACCTTGCCTCTAACTGTTACAGATATCTTACCTCTAAATTCTATCTTACCTCTAACTGTTACAGATATCTTACTTCTATCTGTTACAGATATCTTACTTCTAACTGTTACAGGTATCTTACATCTAACTGCTACAGATATCTTACCTCTAACTGTTAAAGATACCTTACTTCTAACTGTTACAGATATCTTACAGATATCTTACTTCTAACTGTTACAGATATCTTACCTCTGTTACTATCTATTCTGTGTTACAGATATCTTACTTCTTACTAACATATATCTTACTTCTAACTGTTACAGATATCTTACTTCTAATTGTTACAGATATCTTACTTCCATCTGTTACAGATATCTTACTTCTAACTGTTACAGATATCTTACTTCTAACTGTCACAGATATCTTACCTCTAACTGTTACAAATACCTTACCTCTAACCGTTACAGATATCTTACCTCTAACTGTTACAGATATCTTTCTTCTAACTGTTACAGATATCTTACTTCTAACTGTTACAGATATCTTACTCTAACTGTTACAAATACCTTACCTCTAACCGTTACAGATATCTTACTTCTAACTGTTACAGATATCTATACAGATATCTTACTTCTAACTGTTACAAATATCTTACTTCTAACTGTTACAGATATCTTACTTCTAACTGTTACCGGTATCTTACTTCTAACTGTTACATATATCGGACTTCTAACTGTTACAGATATCTTACTTCTGACTGTTACAGATATCTTACTTGTAACTGTCTAATCTTACTTCTATCTGTTAGAGATATCTTACTTCTAACTTTTACAGATGTCTTACTTCTAAATGTTACAGATATCTTACTTCTATCTATTACAGATATCTTACTTCTATCTGTTACAGATATCTTACCTCTCACTGTTACAGATACCTTGCCTCTAACCGTTACAGATATCTTACCTCTAAATGTTACAGATATCTTACCTCTAACTGTTACAGATATCTTACTTCTATCTGTTACAGATATCTTACTTCTAACTGTTACAGGTATCTTAAATCTAACTGCTACAGATATCTTACCTCTAACTGTTACAGATATTTTATTTTTATCTGTTACAGATATCTTACTTCTAACTATTACAGATATCTTACTTCTAACTGTTACAGATAACTGTTATAGATATCTTACTTCTAACTCTTATAAATATATCTAACTGTTACTTATCTACCTCTAACTGTTACAGATATCTTACTTCCATAACTGTTACAGATATTTACTCGCTGTCTATATCTTACTTCTAACTGTTACAGATATTTTACTTCTAACTGTTACAGATATCATACTTCTAACTGTTACAGATTTCTTACTCTAACTGTTACAGATATCTTACTTCTAACTGTTACAGATATCTTACCTCTAACTGTTACAGATATCTTACTTCCATCTGTTACAGATATCTTACTTCTAACTGTTACATATATCTTACTTCTAACTGTTACAGATATCTTACTTCTAACTGGTACAGATATCTTACTTCTAACTGTTACAGATATCATACTTCTAACTGTTACAGATATCTTACTTCTAACTGTTACAGATATCTTACTTCTAACTGTCACAGATATCTTACTTCTAACTGTTACAGATATCTTACTTCTAACTGGTACAGATATCTTACCTTTAACTGTTACATATAGCGGACTTCTAACTGTTACAGATATCTTTCTTCTGACTCTTACAGATATCTTACTTGTATCTGTTATATCTTACTTCTATCTGTTACTTACTTCTAACTTCTACAGATGTCTTACTTCTAACTGTTACAGATATCTTACTTCTATCTGTTACAGATATCTTACCTCTAATTGTTACAGATATCTTACCTCTAACTGTTACAGATACCTTACCTCTAACCGTTACAGATATCTTACCTCTAATTGTTACAGATATCTTACCTCTAACTGTTACAGATATCTTACTTCTATCTGTTACAGATATCTTACTTCTAACTGTTACAGGTATCTTACATCTAACTGCTACAGATATCTTACTTCTAACTGTTACAGATATCTTACTGTTACAGATATCTTACTTCTAACTGTTACAGATATCTTACTAAATTAATTTATACTTTAACTGAGGTCACGACAGACGTAACTGTTAGAGATATCTTACTTCTAACTGTTACAGATATCTTAATTCTATCTGGTACAGATATCTTACTTCTAACTGTTACAGGTATCTTACTTTTAACACTTTACTTCTAACTGTTACAGAATATTACTTCTAACTTACAGATATCATAAACTGTTACAGATATCTTACTTCTAACTGTTACAGATATCTCACTTTTAAGTGTTACAGATATCTTACTTCTAACTGTTACAGATACCTTTCTAAATTAATTTATACTTGAACTGAGGTCACGGCAGACGTACCTGTTAGAGATATCTTACTTCTAACTATTACAGATATCTTACTTCTAACTGTTACAGATATCTTACTTCTAACTGTTACAGATATCTTACGTTTTTCTGTTTACATCCATTGCACTTGTCAAAGTGTGTTGTATTAAACATAGAGCTGACGACACATTGACGGGACATATATCATAAATAAACGAAAAAAAAAACAGAATTGTATTGTTTCCAAAACTTTATTCATTCTTTTGGTAACACATTACAAGTGTAAAACGTATATGGTTGAAATAGCAAAAGCGTAAAATATCATACCCACATCTGGTCAGCGGTGGTTCGAACCTCCAGGAACCTTAGCTTGCGAAGGTTTGCCATTTTTTTTTTTTTTTTTTTTTGGTAGGTCGCTGACCTCTTCCTGAGTACAATTGTAACCGGATTCTGTCCTCCACCATTAAAACTGGCCGCCAACATATAACTGAAAAGTATATTGAGTGTGACGTAAAACAAAATCCAAAATAAAAGAATGGCATTATTATTAAAGAAAGATGTAAGCTTATGTGTACAGTTGATATGAATTATATAATAATAAGGTCAAACAATTAATGGCAAGTATCTTTCAGGGATGACCAGGTTGATTAAAGAACTGTTGACATTTTACCAGTCATGAGTAATTCAGTTTTTACTCCCAGTAAAATATTCCATAATGGATATATAACGGATGCACACGGAAGTTTATCGGTGTGATATACCACTATAAACATATTGAATTAATGGCGGCTTTGAATCTAACAGATCGTTTTTAAATCCCAAAACAAAATAAATTATTTAAACCATTTACTTCTGTGGTCGAATTAGATTTGTATTTCATCTAAATTTTCAGACATGTATCCGTAAATTAGAATTTTATCATATTTAATTACTGAAATGTCAATGGAGGATAACGTTCTCAATGCATTTCGTAATTGTACATTTGCGTAGTTAGATTATTTTGAAATCAGAGAAATGGATTTTGTACTATTACACAGGGGATGATTGCGCATATTTGTTTCATGTCGTTATGCTTTTACTTTAAATGAATGTATCACCTACTTAAATGTTTTGGCTGACACTCACCTTGATTTTGTCATTAGTCACGTTTTAAAGTTTAGTGGATATGACATTAGAAAAATAAAATTGGAATATGTCATTTGATATTTAACTAAAACAAATTTACAAAACTTCATCCAGGAAAGTTTTACGTTAGATTTCATCCGCGGTGATTTTTCAAATTTTAGAATTTAATTCTATTCAATGTCAATACGTAAGAAATAAGTAGAAATACATTTACAATGGACTTTTTAACCCTTTTTTCTAATCCTTGTAAGATTTAGTAACATAAAATAAATAAATGGCGATGGAAATATTGATATCAGTATAATATTAACATTTGATTTAGTAGGCAACAGGGCCTCAATAACTATTCCAGACGGTTCATTCTATCACAATTGCTTTACCAGTTATGCTCAAAATACAAATATATACAATAAGACATCACACTGCCACCATTTATTTAGGCAGAATTTGGCATTATAAAGGGTTTAGCGATATGTTGATGGAAATTTTAATTTAAATTATAGGGAATACTTGACTTTCAAAACTTGTGGCATTAAGCGAGGTGGCAAAGGAAACTTGGGGACATTATATAGATATTAAATGTAGTTTGGTTTAAGGTAATAAAAACAAAATGACTGCCAGATTTAAAGAGTCAGCAGAAAACAAAACTACATAAATGTGTGACAAAATCGCCAATAAAAACCGTTCCTCCGTCTTTAAAAATAAATGTGTAGATACAATAAAAAGATTTGCTTTGGTTATAATGTAATGTAAAGTTACTCTTATGGTGAAAGTTTAATCTCTGAAACGTTAAAATGAGAAATCAGTGTTCTTACATTCATTTAAATATACATATATATAATTTATGAACATTTATTTTTTTCAAATGAAAACAAAAACTTGTAAGTTGTCTTAGTAACTGTAGATAGATGGTTATCTTACTAAGACATTTAGTGTTTCTGTAAGACATATGTATTACACGTTAATACTTTGCTATCTGTGATTTTCGTATAACATGTTAATATTTTGGTATCTGTGATTTTCATATAACACCTTAATCCTTTGGTATCTGCGAACGTTTATTTCAATTGTAGACGAACGATAACGTACGGCAAAATTTGTACGTTTTAGTACCTTTTTGCAGTCATAACGTGTGCGAATTGTACCTTTCCGGCCTATTGACAAAAAAGTAAATGCAAAAAGCTTATACAAATGTAAAACGAACAATAGAAGGCATGTTGCGGATTATAAAATTCTTTGTAGACATTGTAAATGTGTACGTAAACGTTTAATTTTTGTCGGGGTCTAACAACATATATATATATATATATATATATAAATATATATATATATATATATATATATATATATATATATATATATATATATACATATATATATCCATATCTCCATTACAATGTTGCTGCATCAAATACATTTATATAATGGTCCCTTGCGGCCTTTCATGATAATCGTATTGATAAGAAAGAGTGTTGATCAGATGATATTGTTTGTATTAGTGCGTATCTAGGTAAACAGATAGCGACCCCATGCACTAGTCTCTGATACATTCTCTTTGATAATTTATTATCAGCAATTGAAAGTGCAATAAAACATGTTTGATCATTGATAGGATATATCCAACTGTTAATCTGATTCATTGTAAACAAGCGATTTACATAATTTCAAACAGATCGAAAAGTCAAAATACATAGTGATAAACGAATACCCATTGTACTAAAGTGAAAACTCTTAAAGTAAATACATAGTAAAAACTAAATAACCCTTGTACTAAAGTGAAAACTCTTAAAGTAAATACATAGTAAAAACTAAATAACCCTTGTACTAAAGTGAAAACTCTTAAAGTAAATACAATGTGATAACTAAATAACCCTTGTACTAAAGTGAAAACTCTTAAAGTAAATACAATGTGATAACTAAATAACCCTTGTACTAAAGTGAAAACTCTTAAAGTAAATACACAGTGATAACTAAATAACCCTTGTACTAGTGAAAAAACTCAATAACCCTTGTACTAAAGTCAAAACTCTTAAAGTAAATACATAGTAAAAACTAAATAACCCTTGTACTAAAGTGAAAACTCTTAAAGTAAATACATAGTAAAAACTAAATAACCCTTGTACTAAAGTGAAAACTCTTAAAGTAAATACATAGTAAAAACTAAATAACCCTTGTACTAAAGTGAAAACTCTTAAAGTAAATACATAATGATAACTAAATAACCCTTGTACTAAAGTACTCTTAAGTGAAAACCCTTGTACTAAAGTGAAAAAAGTAAATACATAGTAAAAACTAAATAACCCTTGTGAAAACTCTTAAAGTAAATACATAGCGATAACTAGATAAGCATGTACTAAAGTGAAAACTCTTAAAGTAAATACAATGTGATAACTAAATAACCATTGTACTAAAGTGAAAACTCTTAAAGTAAATACAATGTGATAACTAAATAACCCTTGTACTAAAGTGAAAACTCTTAAAGTAAATACATGTAAAAACTAACCCTTAAAGTGAAAACTCTTAAAGTAAATACAATGTGATAACTACATAACCCTTGTACTAAAGTGAAAACTCTTAAAGTAAATACAAGTAAATAACACTATGTGTAAATACATAGTAAAAAACTAACTAGATAAAGCATTGTAAAAACTAAATAACCCTAAAGTGAAAACTCTTAAATAAAGTAAAATACCCACTAAAGTGAAAACTTAAAGTAAATACACCTAAATTTGTACTAAAGTGAAAACTCTTAAAGTAAATAAATACTAAATAATGTAAAGAGAAAACTCTTAAATAAATACATTGTGATAACTAAATAACCCTTGTAATAAAGTGAAAACTCTTAAAGTAAATACAATGTGATAAACGAATAACCCTGGTACTAAAGTGAAAACTTAAAGTAAATACACAGTGATAACTAAATAACCCTTGTACTAAAAAGAAAACTCTTAAAGTAAATACATTGTGATAAACGAATAACCCTTGAAATTAAGTGAAAACTCTTAAAGTAAATACAATGTGATAACTAAATAACACTTGTACTAAAGTGAAAACTCTTAAAGTAAATACATAGTGATAACTAGATAAGCTTGTACTAAAGTGAACTAAAGTGAAACACTCTACTAAAGTAAATCTTAAAGTAAATACATGTGATAACCCTAAATGAAAACTCCATTGTGAAAACTGAATAACCATTGTACTAAAGTGAAAACTCTTAAAGTAAATACATAGTAAAATCTAAATGAAAACTCCCTTGTACTAAAGTGAAAACTCTACATAGATAAGTAAATACTAAATGTGATAAACGAACTAAATAACCCTTGTACTAAAGTGAAAACTCTTGAAAACTCTTAAGTAAATACTCTTAAAGTAAATATAATGTGATAACTAAAAATAACTCGTTGTACTAAATAACCTTTGTACTAAAGAGAAAACTCTTAAAGTAAATACATTGTGATAAACGAATAACCCTTGAAATAAAGTGAAAACTCTTAAAGTAAATACAATGTGATAACTAAATAACACTTGTACTAAAGTGAAAACTCTTAAAGTAAATACATATGATAGTGTACTAAAGTGAAAACTAAATACACAGCCCTTGTACTAAAAAGTGAAAACGAATAACCCTTAAAGTAAGTACTTAAATAGTGATAACTAAATAAAATAAAGAAAACCCTTGTACTAGATAAGTGAAAACTCTTAAAGTAAATACAATGTGATAACTAAATAAACCTTGTACTAAAGTGAAAACTCTTAAAGTAAATACATTGTGATAAACGAATAATCCTTGAAATAAAGTGAAAACTCTTAAAGTAAATACATAGTGAAAACTGAATAACCATTGTAACTACAAAGTGAAAAATAGCTCTTAAAGTAAATACATAGTGATAACTAAATAACCCTTGTACTAAAGTGAAAACTCTTAAAGTAAATACAATGTGATAACTAAATAACCCTTGTACTAAAGTGAAAACTCTTAAAGTAAATACATAGTGATAACTAAATAACCCTTGTACTAAAGTGAAAACTCTTAAAGTAAATACAATGTGATAACTATTGTACTAAATAACCCATAGTGTACTATAAGTGTGAAAACTCTTAAAGTAAAACTCTTAAAGTGGACTAAATAAAATAGTGATAAGTGATAAAATAACCCTTGCACTACAAGTGAATAACTCTTGAAAACTCTTAAAGTAAATACATTGTGATAAACTCGAATAATCCTTGAAATAAAGTGAAAACTCTTAAAGTAAATACATAGTGAAAACTGAATAACCATTGTACTAAAGTGGAAACTCTTAAAATAAATACATAGTGATAACTAAATAACCCTTGTACTAAAGTGAAAACTCTTAAAGTAAATACATTGTGATAAACGAATAACCCTTGAAATAAAGTGAAAACTCTTAAAGTAAATACATAGTGAAAACTGAATAACCATTGTACTAAAGTGGAAACTCTGAAAGTAAATACATAGTGATAACTAGATAATCCACTCTTGTAAATACAATGTGAAAACCCTCTTGAAAACTCTTAAAGTAAATACAATGTGATAACTAACCCAACTAAATGAAAACTCCATAGTGTACTTAAAGTGAAAACTCTTAAAGTAAATACATTGTGTGAATAACTAAATGAAAACCTTGTACTGAAAAAGTGTACTAAAAAATCTTAAAGTAAATAACATAGTGATAACTAAATAACCCTTGCACTTGAAATAAAGTGAAAACTCTTAAAGTAAATACATAGTGACTGAATAACCAACTAAATAACCATAGTGATTGTATCCTAAAGTGAAAGCTCTTAAAGTAAATACATAGTGATAACTAGATAAGCATTGTACTAAAGTGAAAACTCTTAAAGTAAATACAATGTGATAACTAAATAACCCTTGTACTAGTGAAAAATCTTAAAGTAAATACATAGTGATAAACTAAATAACCCTTGTACTAAAGTGAAAACTCTTAAAGTAAATACATAGTGATAACTAGATAACCATTGTACTAAAGAGAAAACTCTTAAAGTAAATACACAGTGATAACTAAATAAACCTTGTACTAAAGTGAAAGCTCTTAAAGTAAATACATAGTGATAACTAGATAACTAGATAAGCATTGTACTAAAGTGAAAACTCTTAAAGTAAATACAATGTGATAAAACATAGTGATAACTAGATAACCCTTGTACTAAAGTGAAAACTCTTAAAGTAAATACATAGTGATAACTAGATAACTCTTGTACTAAAGTGGAAATTCTTAAAGTAAATGCATAACGATTACCGAATAATGCTTCTTTTTGTAACATGGTGTTTTTAAGATGGGGGGATTTATAGATTATGTTAATAGTTCTACCTTGATTTACTTTTTCCTTTGTATATATACAATAATATGTAATAAGATATACAATCATATTAAATTTGATCTCAACTGATGAAGTCTTATTGACCGAATCGATCGTCTTGTGCATTTGTTTGGTCTCTATTGTAAAACTTTAACTTATGTATTCTTAATAAACTTTGAAACATAGGCATACTTCAGATATTTTAACAGAAGCTTTGTAATGTGTTGAAATAAAGAAAAATGAAGAAGTTCCAATTAATAATCGAAACTCAAGTCCATTAAAACACAACGAATTAGATGCGCAATGGTCTCAACATGAAGAACAATTGCGAATCCCAATCGGGATAGGACCAGGTGTCCAGAAGGGGTC
This sequence comes from Atrina japonica, assembly GCA_030159075.1. Lineage (NCBI taxonomy): Eukaryota > Metazoa > Mollusca > Bivalvia > Pterioida > Pinnidae > Atrina > Atrina japonica. The sequence continues at coordinate 200,946 of BROG01000292.1, read as the reverse complement.
AGCATCCTCTGCTGGCATGCCGCACCCTTAGAACCGTTCCTTTCGGAGGATATTTCTGAATATCACAGATGTATTGATATGATGTTTTGTCCAGAACCCCCATATATACTCACATATAATCAACATTTCTGATTGTAACGGTTGTTATAGTTATAGCGAATATTTCTGAGTGTAAAAGCTGTTATAGTGAACATTTCAGATCGTAAAAGCTGTAATAGTGAACATTTCCGATAGTAAAAGCTGTAATAGTGAACATTTCCGATCGTAAAAGCTGTAGTAGTTAACATATCCGATCGTAAAAGCTGTAATAGTGAACATTTCCGAGCGTAAAGTTGTAATAGCGAACATTTCCGATCGTTAAAGCTGTAATAGTGAACATTTCCGATAGTAAAAGCTGTAATAGTGAACATTTCTGATTGTTAAAGTTGTAATAGTGAACATTTCCGATCGTAAAAGCTGTAATAGTGAACATTTCCGATCGTAAAAGCTGTAATAGTAAACATATCCAATTGTAAAACCTGTAATAATGAACATTTCTGATTCTAAAAGTTGTAATAGCGAACATTTCTGATTGTTAAAGTTGTAATAGTGAACATTTCCGATTGTAAAAGTTGTAATAGCGAAACTTTCCGATTGTAAAACCTGTAATAGTGAACATTTCTGATTCTAAAAGTTGTAATAGCAAACATCTCCGGTTGTAAAAGCTGTAATAGTGAACATTTCCGATTGTAGAAGTTGTAATAGCGAAAATTTCCAAATTGTAAAACCTGTGATAGTGAACATTTCTTATTCTAAAAGTTGTAATAGCGAACATTTCTGATTGTAAAACCTGTAATAGTGAACATTTCTTATTCTAAAAGTTGTAATATCGAACATTTCCGGTTGTAAAAACTGTAATAGCGAACATTTCCGATTGTAAAATGGGTAACAGTGAACATTTCCGATTGTAAAAGTTGTAATGGTGAACATTTTTTATTGTAAAGGTTGTAATGGTGAACATTTCTGATTGTAAAAGTTGTAATTGTGAACATTTCTTATTGAAATAGTTGTAGTAGCGAAAATTTCTGATATTAATAGTTGTAATAGTGAACATTTCTGATTGTAAAAGTTGTAATAGTGAAGAGTCATTCTATCGGCTATAATATTTATAATAGTCGTTATTCTGCTTGTTTTAGTAATAAGATACTCTCATACCAGATAATGTGGGGCTATTTTATGCAGAGATTCCCACTTCTTTATTCGCTATATAAGTTATATTGATAGCCTTACTGTGTACATAGAATATAAAAAAAGTTTACTTTCAATAAAACACAATGAATATTAATAACAGTAATTTCAATTAACTGGAAAATGCAGACAAAATTATTGGGTATTTTAGTGCAAATTTGCAACTAACCTATGAAATAACTATAAATATTAAACGGCTTTTCATTATACAACTGTTTCGCAGGACTTGATATTTCTGTGTATAGCGTTGTAAATATCTTCCGTCAATCTCTTTTACATGATACATGTGTTTTGTTAACTCAAGTATTTTTTATCATTTTATATCCCAATGAGAATTTTTCATTTTAATTCACCTGTAGGTGGTGATGTCCCAGAGGTTTGCGTTTAACTTTGAGTTGATACACAGTGAGTGTTCATTAACGTTCTTGTTAAGGTTTGTGTTTAACTTTGAGTTGATACACAGTGAGTGTTCATTAACGTTCTTGTTGAGGTTTGTGTTTAACTTTGAGTTGATACCCAGTCAGTGTTCATTAACGTTCTTGTTGAGGTTTGTGTTTAACTTTGAGTTGATACCCAGTGAGTGTTCATTAACGTTCTTGTTGAGGTTTGTGTTTAACTTTGGGTTGATACACAGTGAGTGTTCATTAACGTTCTTGTTGAGGTTTGTGTTTAACTTTGAGTTGATACACAGTGAGTGTTCATTAACGTTCTTGTTGAGGTTTGTGTTTAACTTTGGGTTGATACACAGTGAGTGTTCATTAACGTTCTTGTTGAGGTTTGTGTTTAAACTTTGAGTTGATTTGAGTGTTCATTAACGTTCTTTTGAGGTTTGTGTTTAACTTTGAGTTGATACCCAGTGAGTGTTCATTAACGTTCTTGTTGAGGTTTGTGTTTAACTTTGGGTTGATACACAGTGAGTGTTCATTAACGTTCTTGTTGAGGTTTGTGTTTAACTTTGAGTTGATACCCAGTGAGTGTTCATTAACGTTCTTGTTGAGGTTTGTGTTTAACTTTGAGTTGATACACAGTGAGTGTTCATTAACGTTCTTCGAATGTTGTGAGGGTATAGCTTTATTTAACGTTCGAATGCTGTGCAAGTATAGCTTTATTTAACATTCTTCGAATGCTTTGCGAGTATAGCTTTATTTGAGTTAATCAGGTTATAGATATTGCTTGTCATTTTTAGTTATTCGAGATAACATTTTAATGGTCAAACTTCAAGGTGTCAGATGCTTCTCAATTGCTATTTAATATATATTTGTGTGTGTGTGTATTTGTGTGTGTGTGTGTGTGTGTGTGTGTTATTATGATATATGTATAATACAAAAAACAGATACGAAACAATTTATCGTAAACAGGTTTTGGAGACAATATACAAATCTGTTGAATATTGTACAAACGCAGACCTCTGAAGATACAGATGTGGGATCAGGTGTCACAGAAGAGTAAATATTATAATACCAAACTTATAGTTTTGTATAAAAAAAACACTCCAAAGCATCACTCAGACGGTCATTTCTGTCAATAATACTTCATCAGTTGAACTGGAATTGAAAAATAGATGTATAGATTCGATTCCAAAGGTGTCATCAAACAAGGCTATAACTAACCTAATGGTAGCATCCCCAATATATAAACATAAAACCCGTTCCTTTATGTACTGGCAGATTAGGTTATTAAATGCATATACATTACAATCTATAAATACCAATAACAAAAACTTGATATCTGTATCTGTCCTTTTGATAAGATTTTCTAACATTTTAAATAATTTATTATACAAATACAACAATGTAAAAAAGAAACTTTTTTCTACACATTTCTTTGTCGTATCTCTATGCAATTAAAATACATTGTGACGCAACATAATAAAATCAAGGAACAAGCTGGATTAGTATGAGGATATATGAAATATATAAAACAAATATCCGATACCAAAGTATAAATCAATAGAATGTTCAGGATATAGGTACAGGTCTGGTAAAAAAATTAGACAAACACGGACCTCTAGAAATCAAGAGGTGAGATCAGGTGCCATGAAGGAGTAAGCATCCCCTGTCCAGCGGTCACACCCGCCGTGAGTCCACTGTCAGGTCCAACAATCAGATCAAACCAAAATGGGATACCTGAGGAACGAACCCTCGTCATAATTGGTACAGACGTCTCAACAACCGCCATCGAACAAGTAACTCAACATTTCAGAGTTATCGTTAACAAGACTATTATAACGACCATAAAATTTGACATCAAACACGGTTTTCGATATCCTTATTTCAATAATTTGTCAGTGAGTAGTTTACTTCTGTATATGAAATGTTCATATGTTGGACCTGACAGTGGACACACAGCGGATGTGACATGTCGACAGGGGATGCTTACTCCTCCATGGCACCTGATCCCACCTCTTGCTTTCCAGAGGTCCGTGTTTGTCCATTTTTACCGGATTTGTATCTATGTCATGGACATTCTATTGATTTATACTTTGATATCTGAGATTTTTATATTTAACACGCCTTGGCATATCGGATCATGTTTGGAATGTAAACTCCATATGCGGGTGACTGAGGGATATTACTACTTAATATGGAAAAATTACTATGGGAAAGCCGAAAAAGTCGAGTTTGTCGTATCGCTTAGTAGTTAATTCCCCATCTGTGTCTATAGTAATTAAAATGTCCAAGTATGAAGCGTGTGTCCATGATTCTGTTGTATCTTTAATTTCTGGTTCGCTGAGATATATAGCAATGACATATTTATCAAAATTGTCATTATTAATTGACAAAACGTTGTCGATATATCTAAATATCAAATTAAAGGACACCGCTAGCTTTTTATCTGCTTTTGATTCAACAGTTTCTGAATGAAATCTGCTTCGTATGAATAAAGGAACAGGTCAGTCAAAAAAGGGCACAATTGGCTCCGATAGGAATGCCGACAGTTTGTTGAAAGACCACGTTTTCGAGCATTATAAACATATTGTCTATTAGAAATGTCAGAATCTTTTTTATATCAACTTATTTTTGTGTAGAATCAGAGTGGTGTTTGACGAAATAAGTATCATGATAAACAATCACTAGATATTTATATTTTCGGTTACCACCTTTAGTGAAAAAAACAGTTGTCTATGATCAGAAACATCTCTTATTTAATTGTTTTATGTGGAAATGCTGTGTAAAGAGAAGAGATGTCGTATGTTTTGATACAGTGAATCTCAAAAAACTGTGCCTTCAAATTTTCTGAAAGTTTTTTTAAAATTTGAAGTAACCACATCTGATTTACACCGGTTCTGGAAAAGGCAACTGTACAGTTTTGCTGAAGTTTGTCCTTTACGGTATCAGTATGTCAGTATCTTGGTAAGGAGTTTGGTAGACCTTTTGCGGATATGGTAAGTAAAGATCAGTATCGGTTGTAGGTACATAAAAAGCACGTAATACGGACATATGATTTTGAAGTATCTCGTCCTTTGAAAATAAAATTGAAGAAGTACCAATCGATAATTAAAACTCAAGTCCATTATAACACGACGAATTAGATGTGGAAATGGTCTCAACATGAAGAACAATTGCGAGTCTTTTGCTGGCATGCCACACCAGTCGCAAACGTTCTATTGAAATATTTCTAGTCAAATTCGGTGAAAAAGTCAAGTTTGATGATAAGGTCAAGTTTGGAGAAAAGCACGATTGGTGAAAGGGAGTCACTGTCTGTGGCATTGCTCCAGAATAATATATAATATTTCTGAGAGGGGGACTTCATAATGTTTAACAAGATCCCCGTATCGACCATAAAACTTCTTAAACGACCACTACAACGTAACCTTGTGTAAATAGTTTATTTTGCTCACAGAATAAAACATTCATAAGATGAGCATGCCCTGGCATAACGTATATGTTGAAAAAATGACAACGCCATCGGCAAGAGAAGATGGAATATTACTACTTAGAAACGGAAGATCTTCATATGGAAGTTTAAATCGTTGCGTTTGTCATAAAGGGTTGTGTGAAGTCCTTTCCAATCAACAAGAGTAAATCTATGTAAGAAGCAGATGTGCTGCTCTCTGTCGTATTATTGATCTCTAGCTTAACAGGATACATCTAGCCGAGGTATTTTCTGAAATTCTGAATTATTTATGGACAGACCATTGTCGATATACCTGTAAGTAAAATTGAACTGAGGTCCTAACTGTTTGTTTCCTTTGGAGATCAGAGACTGTAAAAATTCCGCTTCATATGAATACGAAAAGATGTCAGCCAATAGAGGTGCACAATTGGTACCCGAGGAGCAAGTGTGTATGTAGAATTACCAGAATTCGTATTAAACCTTAGTTCTTCTAATAAACAATTATAGTAATGTGCCTTACAAATAAAAACTATAATATTTGAGGCTTTGTCTGCTGGGACCAGTATATATTGGTCATGCAATCTATCCAGCTCGGTTACCACTTCTGGATCACTAAATACAGATTGATAAATGGGTTTTTTTTTCATAGTTTCTTAAGTTTTTCATTTTTATCAACCATCGTTTAGCTTCTAGTCATTCAGAAGTTCTAGGTCATCAGTTCCATGGTCTGGTATAGTCTTCGACAGAATTATAACTAAACTGAAATTATGTCGCCAATTAAAGGAACGGGCCTGTTAAAATAAGATTTTTGAGGTTTACATTTTGAACTAAAGTAACGTTGCCTGTGATGATATGCCCGATAGGATTATATTTCAAGGAATGACGCACATGAACACATGACAGTGTTATGTAGATGATGGTTTATGTCTAGGCATTGCAAAACCCGTTTGTAATTGAATGGTTTGGATGCGATGCTGGGTGTATAGCTATATTCAGTTTAAAATATGGCGGAACTTTTTTTTATTCAGATTGCCTACGTCTTACATTAGAATTGAAAAGTTCCATTACATTGGCATTACTAGAGCATGCACTGGCATAAGTATCAGTTGTGAAGCGAAATGAGCTTTTCATATCAAATATGACTTTAGTATAATATCATCAGCTGGTACCAGCGCTAATCAGATAACTCATCTAGTAATTCATATGAAATAAACATCCACATGTTAAAACAGTAAATATAGAGTGATCATCTTGGCTTGGATGGCAAACTGTTGTGTGATCCATAGTTTTTACCTAAAATCTAGAATATTGCCGCACCATATTTTTTTTTTTAAAAAATAATTATCTAATGGCTGTTATAAAGTTTTTCTCGTGTATTTTAATTTTATTACTCCTCTTTATTCTTACATTTGGAATAAATACATTTTTACTTTGAAACAAAAACACATAATGTGGCGGAAAATGCTCACAAGGTTTTTCCTACATCGTTCTTTTATAAAGTCGACGTGCTATACTCAGGTATTATTGAACTATTGTAAATTATCAGTACCTGACATGAGTAATTTGCACACAAATTGGAAAATTAGGTCAGTTCTGTATGCATTTCGTTGAGGAGATTCAAGAGAAACAATACGAAAATTGATTTTATACAGAATTGTATAGCATATCACTAATATGTGTTTGTTTCCTTTAATATGAAGTTGAATGTGGTATCTGACAGAGCATTGCTATGAAATAGTAGAACTAATAATATATAATCGATATGTCAAAAACACTAACAGAAAATAAAACAGATAGGAATTGTCATATTATACAAAATCTTCACGTACAATCTTAGGGAGTGCTTGTTTATAGAAAATGTTCGATCCACACTTCTTGTGTTTATTATGTATTCCTTCACATAACACAGATAACGCTATTTTTTCATCATGAATGTAATCAATTGATTTATATACAAATTATAAGACATACAAAGGTGAAATATGCAATAGAGCGCGCAGAATTACGCTTGGAAATTTACGGGTGGGGTTATTTATACTGAATACGTGATAAAGAGTTTTTAGTGTAAATTACCCCCACCCCTTTGTGCCAGTCCCAAAGTTTTGTTTACCCTAATACTAACCCTAACCCCTTTGTACCACCCCACAGTTTTGCTAAGAATTATTGTTTAGTACACGACAGCTTACAATAAGTTGTGATATCATAAAAACCCATGGGTATTGTTTGTATCAGAAAATCGCATAATTAACAGCACGCGTAAATATCCAAGTCAACAGTATCGAATTTAAGATCATTGATTACTTATAAGTTGGTGTAGTTGAGATTTACACGTCGAGTAATTAGTTCAAGCAAAAAAGAATTACTGAATACCTGTTCAGAAGAAATAGTTGTCAAAACACTCGACAATATGAGAAGGGCCACCTTGAAAATTGAGCGAGATTCGTATATAAATATATTTATAGATACAAGAATAATGTATATTACAATATCTCTTAATTATGTGGGACAAAAATATATTTTAAAAACAATAATTTTTTTCAATATATATTATTATATATAAACTCAAATTCTTCCCAAATCGTTTAGAAATCCCGATTTTCGCTGCCAGCTGATAATATACTAAAGTGATATTTCGCACTGATTACACCATTTAAATTCTTAATTCTTCTAAAGCTAAAATAGTGATCTTTTTACAGCGGTTACTCTTAGACGGATTTGGCCTTGTATTGTATCATTTTCATTTTAGAAAATACATGTCTATTTAAAATTTGGGCTCAACTGATGAAGTCTAATTCACAGAAACGATCGCCTTGAGCATTATAGTTTTGGTATTACATTTATAATATTAAAACAAAACGTTGATTATCATTGAGTTTATTTGGGGGGGGGGGGGGGGGGGGGGGGGGGGGGGGGGGGGGGGGGGGGGGGGGGGGGGGGGGGGGGGGGGGGTAAATTAGAATAAGAATAATATTATATATCAAAAAACAATTAAGAAGTGTTTAATCGGTACGGTGTAACTATGTACTTTGGCGTCTTGAATTCTCCTCCATGGCACCTGACCCCACCTCTTGATTTCAAGAAGTCCGTGTTTGTCCATGTTTACCAGATTTTTATCTATATCCTGGACATCCTGATGATCTATACCTTGGATCTCAGACCTTTTATATTTCCCTTTTTGCATTTATAGCCTACTTCGTATTTCATTTGTATTTGACTTTGGACGTGGCGACTGTGACCGAATATAATAAACATGGGATGTGTACTACTCGATGACACCTGATCCTATTTCCTGATTTCTAGAGATCCGTGTTTGTCTGTTGATCATCATATTTGTATTTTGTCTCTCAAACAACATGAAAATTAATACTTACGTATTTGTGATACATGTGTATTTATAGTCTAAATCCTTGGAACAACAACTGATCACAGTAGATGTATTAGATTAATAATGCCTTGCAGATATTAATCATTTAATCATTTCAAACTGCAATAAAATCAACCCATGACATGTAAGGTATTCTACAAAAATTGTCAATTCTATTATTAGCATTATAACTTTGGTATTATGTTTATAATATTCATATGCGTATAATCACCACATTCTTTCTGTCTATGAATGTAACAAGAACACTTCTTAGAAATATTTTGTATTAAAATGAGTGCTATATTGCGATACCATTGGATATATTTTACCTTTTCTACTATCCTAACGAGATAATACACCAAGTGACCAGTACTTGATCACTATTTCACATGAAATATATTCCAGCACTCGTAACCGTAGAAAACATTACATTTGAAACAAATACTGCTAAGGAACATTTTTAGAAATTGTTTCCAGAAACATATGCCAGTTTTTAGTTTTTTCTGCATACATGTATCACGATTTGGCTAAAGTAATTTGTCTGTTGGCAACTTGATACAGTTGTTCCATTTGTTTGTCAGGATATTCCGAATATAATTAGAGGCTTTCTTTACTTAAAACTGAAGCTTCTTTATTGATACTATTGGTTTCAATGAATCGCTGAATTTAATACAACTAACTTCTTGGAAAATTTAAATGTATACATACTGAAGTTTCTTTTTTCATTCGTTTGAAAGGGAGCATGTGCGACACAATTTGTATCGTTTCTGAACTTTGATAAATCACAGAAAATCAATTAAATTTTTTACCGGATTTGTATCTATGTCCTGAACATTCTATTGATTTATACTTTGGTATCTGAAATTTTATATTATTACCTAACACGAAAATTGTCAAATTTATAAAAAGATATCAAGTGTAAATTTCAAATAACTGTTCCTCATTTTACCCATAGCTTTTTGTCTGCCTTTCTCTCTTTTAGAATATTTCTGTTATTCATTTTACGCCTACATTTTATGTTTGTCTTTCTCTCTTTTTGAATATTTCTATATCAATCTTACTCTCTTCCTTTGGTTTTTGCGTGCTGGTGTTGATAAGTCTTAATCTAGACAAAACAATCATTCAATTGAAATACAGATGCTTTTTGGCATATGATTTTACTTAGCAAGATTTCAAATATTTTTCCATTCAAGGACAAATATGTACTTATTTTTTCTCATAATTAGTAATTAATGCATTACATTACTTCTGAATATTTTATATTCCCTTTAAGTGTTGTATAGTAAAGAAACGCCACAAATTCCTGAATATGCCTTGGAATAAAATAACAAAATCGACAATTTATTCAATACCCTTGTTCAATTATTCGCATTGTATCTAAACGTCGAGTGCATTATCTATTAGGAAAATACAATATTGCAGATCGAAATTCACTCACAGTTTTATTACCAATTGGTTGAAACATTGTCTCCTCTTGCTTCCAGTTATCATGAAATGATCATACTCGCAATTAATAATTCATAAGCTGTTTCAAAATCAGAACTAGCAATACATCCTCTGGGTGGAGTATCACATGGTTTGCAAAGTGACGTCACTGGTGTAAAATGTGGGTGTAGAACGAATATTTCACATAAACACGTGCCTGAATTCGTTCATATCAAGGAATCCAAACGCAGGATAAGCATCACTTGAAGAGCAACTTTGAAGGAATAGGAACAGGGATAATGACGCTCAACGGATTTGTATCAGGCTTTATTTTGGTTTTACTCTTTGTTTTACAAATCCACTCAAAGGTAAGTTTGGATATAGTGTTTTTTCTCGGGGTATAATTTCTTATTTTTATTTCGTATGAAAATTAATTTTGTATTTTGGGATATACATTTTGAACAATGCTTTTTTCGCTTAGGTTCTATGTTCATAGGAAACATCTGGAAGGGTAGATGTGTTTTTATTTATTTTATGTTCATCATTACTTGGTACTATGGGCACTATGTCAATAATTATTTGTTTTATTGAACCCTAATGATCGTAGATACAACAGGGGAATAACCTCTCTTAAAAATCAAGTATTTAAATGCAATAAATTTTGTTAATGCGAACCGACAGATCTGGTTTTATCGATAGGATAGAAACAAATGGATTTTTAATGTTTTTGACAATAAATTAAACTCTCAGTCCAATATCTGTCGATCTGAAACAGGTGTGTGCTTAAGTGTATCAATACATAGTAATTGATTACACGGTTGAAATTAAAGTGTTTATCAATAAACTGCAAAATGAAAAACGTTGGGTAAATAAGATGGACCAATCAAATACAATTAGTCCGTGTTATATCAAAAATGTTTAAAGCCCTTGACAACAATTAGCTGACTAACTAAGATGTATAAATAACATCATGCAATAATAAATCATTTTCATGTGGTTAATAAATATATCTATGTCGTAAATGAAAACTCAAATCCATAGTATCGTCAGTATGTATGTATCATGATAATAACGCGGGGACTTATTTTCATTATGATTATCTCGAAGTTATTATCTCATACTTTCGCTTATCTCGAAGTATATTTCTTAGTCCGAAGTATCAAAATATTGTAGAAATGTGATTTTGTTATCGTCGTAAATTACCGCGAATGTTTGCATTTTGTACGGATAAAACATTGTAATAATACCTGCAAAACAACTGTCTCCACGTCATGGTGTAAGGGTATTTGAAAATTGGTTAAAACCATCTATCTGTTGTCAAAAAAAGAAGAGAAAATATGTGAATTAAAAAATTCTTTTATCCCGGATTTCGGATATCTCAGAGAAAAAATGGAACTGTCCCCTGATTTTCGAGATAACAAACACACACACAAATATGTGTGTGTGTGTGTGTGTGTGTGTGTGTGTGTGTGTGTGTGTGTGTGTGTGTGTGTGTGTGTGTGTGTGTGTGTGTGTGTGTGTGTGTGTGTGTGTCGCCAACTGTAACGAGGATTTATTCCTCACTTATTTCATTTGAATTTGACTCGCAATGTGTGTGACCGGACACCACCAGTTGATGCTCTCTACTCCATGACATCCGATCCTCTGAATTTCCGAATGGTAGACATATTTGTATATTGTCTCTTGACTTCTTGGTATCTTTGATATATAGGTATATAATTCACTAGGATTGTGGCTCCACCAACTACATTAATCCTTTATATGCATTTTTCTCTTAGATATTTCATTCACTTTTGACACTATCAGAAATGCCAATATCTCCTCAAATACAAATTTCACAGTATTACCAATAACAATTCCTTTTCAACTTCTATATTGATAAATGGACTTAGTGACATAGAGTTACATAAACTAACCAGCTAATATCTCAAGGACTGTTGATTTAAGAGATTTTGATGTAACAATAACGTTTTAACAGTTAATCTGCGCCGTCAAATTACGACATAGAACTCTTCATTCACTTTTATACAAATTAGACACCCAATAAAGCATATGATATGTATCAAATAAAGTTCTCAGTATTAAAGAAAAATGCAAAACCTTATTGCAATTGATTTATTTTACATTCTGCCTGATTTATGGATTCTCAGGAGCACAGTTAAATCTTTTTTACTTCTGTTCTCCGTATTCTATACGATTACAAATTTAATATGGAGGGTGTTAATAAAAACAGATTCTTTAGGAGTTCAGATGAGGGCAATAGTAATTCAACATGCAACGAAGAGATTTATGATTCCGATTTATCGTTTTACAGTACAAAAGTAATTATTTTGGAGTCTAGGTTCTAACACTGCCTCGAAGATACATTTAAAAACAAACTCGAGAGGTAAAAGAAATGCTAATTGCTATACTGTGATTAACCATTTGTGTTTGTTATCACAAAATCAACCTAAGTTGTGAGAAATCTCACACTCTGAAACGCAAGCTCGAATCCATACTGACTAGCTATGGGAAATCCCATACTTTGAAACGCAGGCTCGAATCCGTGCTGACTAGCTGTGAGAAATCCCATACTCTGAAACATCGACTCGAATTCGCGCTGACTATCTGTTAGAAATCGCATACTCTGAAACACAATGTTGTATCAACTGTACAAATTATGCCCTTGGTGAATGTGAGTTCGAACAACTAAAAGTTTAAACGTTGATACGAAGAGTGATAGTCACTGAACATGTTTAATATATAAAAAGCACAAATAACAAATTATACATAAAAAGCACAAATACCAAATTATATATAAAAAGCACAGATACCAAATTATATATAAAAAGCACATATACCAAATTATATATAAAAAGCACATATACCAAATTATATATAAAAAGCACAAATACCAAATTATATATAAAAAGCGCAAATACCAAATTATATATAAAAAGCACAGATACCAAATTATATATAAAAAGCACAATTACCAAATTATATATAAAAAGCACAAATACCAAATTATATATAAAAAGCTCAGATACCAAATTATATATAAAAAGCACAGATACCAAATTATCAACCGTGAAGTGGTCCATGAGATAGTATATAAATTTACAGAACAACGAACAAGAAGCTACGGAAGAGCTAGAGGTATAATAAGGTGCCATGGAGGAGTAAGAATTTCCTGTCGACCGGTCTCACCCGCCGCGAGTCAAATTACATACGTAAAATTGAAGAGGTACCAATCGATAATCAAAACTAAGTCCATTATAACACGACGAATTAGATTAGAATGGTCTCAACATGAAGAACAATTGCAAATCCCAAATAGGATAAGACCAGGTGTCCAGAAGGAGTCAGCGTCTCTTGCTGGTATGCCACACCCGTCGCAAACGTTCCATGGAAACCTTTCTAGTCAAATTCGGTGAAAAGGTCAAGTTTGGTGATATGGTCAAGTTCGATGAAAATCACGATTGGTGAAAGGTAGTCACTGTCTATGGCCGTGCTACAGAATACTATCTAATATTTCTAAGAGGGGACTTCATAATGTTTAACAAAATCCCGTATCGACCATAAAACATCTTAAACGACGACTCCAAGCGTTCAACAACGTAACATTGTGTAAGTAGTTTATTGGTTGGTCGTTTTGCTCTCAGAATAAAACTTTCATCATTCATAAGAAGAGCATGCCCTGGCATAACGTATAAGTTGTGAAATGAAAACGCCATAGGCAGGAGAAGATGGAATATTACTTCTTAGAAACGGGAAGTTCGTAATTGAAATTGAAATCGTCGCGTATGTCATAAAGGGATGTGTGAAGTGAAGGATAAATCCAAATCACAATGGGTGTCGGCTTCTATTAAACAGGTAAATCAACATTTCAATCACTGAAACATTGTAAATACAAACTAGTTGATTATACAGATTATAATTATGACATTAAAATGCGTGTCCTGACATCCTTTTGACACCAACTTATCGAAAAGAAGTTTGCCTCTGTGTATGAAATGATCATATGTTGAACAGGTACTGTGTCTATACTAAGTTAGATGTCGAAGTAAGAAATGTATGCGTTAGAATATGTTTTTTATAATTTCTAGCTTGTTAATTCATCGTCGATGTATCTAAATATCAACTTTAAGATTAGCCTTTTAATATTTTGATTCAGACTCTTCTTAATGAATTCTGTATTATATGGATAAATAAGGGACACAGTTGGTTTCCATTGAAATATCGAAGTTCTGAAAAAACTTGGTCTCCAAGTTGTAAACACTGCATATATATATATATATATATATATATATATATATATATATATATATATATATATATATATATATATATATATATATCATATCATATATTAGGAAATCTAGTATTTTAGAATCAACTTCAGTGTATTAATATATATAGTAAAAGTGGTGTTGAATTAAATAAGTGTCATGACAACCAAAGCCTTCGTATAAAAAATTGAAAAAATAAAACATTTTCAATTTTTTTTCATGTGGAAATTTTGTATAAGGAGTAGAGAAATCGTATGGTTTGATACTAATGAATCATACTAAACTAAGTTTACGATTTGATCGTAAACGTTACTTACGAGACGAATTCCCCAGTGTCTGTTTTACTCAACTTCGTAAATTTAAATGACGTCAAAATTCGTAGTAATATCTCTCAGTCACCTGCATATGAGTTTATATTTCACAAATGATACAATATGCCAGGGCGTGCACAACATATGAAGATTTCATATACAGAGGTAAACTACTCACTGACAAATTATTGACACAGGGATATCGAAAACCGCGTTTAATGTCAACGTTCCGCAAATTTTATGGTCGGTATAATAGTCTTGTTTGCGACTACTCTGTTTCACTAAGTGAAATGTTGAGTTGCCTTTTCGTTGGCGGTTGTTGAGACGTCTGTACCAATTGTGACGAGGATACACTCCTCACGTGTTTCATTGGACTTAACTGGGGATGCTTACTCCTCCATGGCACCTGATCCCACCTCTTGCTTTCCAAAGGTCCGTGTTTGTCCATTTTTACCGGATTTGTATCTATGTCCTGGACATTCTATTGATTTATACTTTGGTATCTGAAATTTTTATATTCGTAACTTACGACAGCATAGGGGTTCTCTTAACTTAAGAATTTTCTTTTCGTAAGTTACAATAAGTGAAATGGCCGCGTTTGTTATTATGATGAATACTGACAATCGACATGCGCCTTGACCAGACCGGTGTTTTGTGACAGAAGTATAATATCTTGGATACTTTAACTTCCGTCGCGGAATTGTCTTAGTTAAACAATAATTGAATCAAACATGTATTTATGAATTCTGTCCTTTACTTCGCGATTTTATTTCATTCATAGTTATGATCGACCGACAATCACCCAATCGTAAAAACACAATACACCAAGTGCCTATAGTATGATTGTGGTCCAAATAAAAACAACACAAGAAATGCGTTTAAGGGGTGTGATAAAGGGAGGGCTGATACACGGTATTCAATAAAGGGCATGTGTTGGCTCCTGTATCAGAAGTCAAAATGCCTGTATTCTGTAGAGTTTTGAATATCTGATAAAATATTGTTTCAGCCAATGGGGGTTACAGGGCTTGAAATCCCATTCAGTAAATTTGGCAATCTTTACGATTCCTAATATCATCTTTGGGACTTGACAGTATATATTTTAAAGTTTTTCCACGGGTTTAAAAAAAAAATTTTCCCAGATCCCCTAAAATTTTATTTAGTGCAATCCTTTGCAAGTGCTATTTACTGAAACACATCGCGTGCGAAATAGTATTGCGTCATAAATAAAAACTGGTCCAATTACATGTAAATGTCCGGAAGCTAGGTAATGGTTTATCTGGGATTGTTAATGTCCGAAAGCTAGGTAATAGTTTATCTGGGATTGTAAATGTCTGGAAGCTAGGTAATGGTTTATCTGGGATTGTAAATGTCCGGAAGCTAGGTAATGGTTTATCTGGGATTGTAAATGTCCGGAAGCTAGGTAATGGTTTATCTGGGATTGTAAATGTCCGGAAGCTGCTGGCATTAAACTTAAGATCGGACAAAATTCGGCCAACTGGCACAGAAATGGTTAAGCTAAAATAAAACTAATTTTAAAATATTTATCAACAGTTTATCATTTTAGACTACAATGCACATACGCATTAATTTTGAATATGTTGTAATAAAGGAATAAAGCATTTATATATACATGTTTATGTTGTGTTGAAAATATACATGTAATGTTGTATAATCCATTGTCTGGAGAAAATGAAACTAACAACCGCATATGTATATAGCGTCTGTTACTACGGTGAACTTATCCTTTTCATTATTATGTTTATAATTAATAATATTTATAACCACTAGGTCGTTGCCATTGCTGGTGGACCGTTTTAGTTCCCGAGGGTATACATAAACCTAGTCCCTGGTATTTTGGTATTAGCTGATAATATTATACTAAAGAAATATTTGGCACTGATAACACCATTTAAATTTCGAAGTTTTCTGAAGCTAAGATGGTCAACTTTTACAGTGGTTACTCTTAGACGGATTTCGGCTATACTTTTAGATTTATTATTTGGCCTTTTCTGTTTAGAAAATACATATGCATTTTAAATTAGAGTTCAACTAATGAATTCTAATTGACAGAAACGATCGTCTTGAGCATTATAACTTTGGTATCATGTTTATAATATTTCACATGAGAGTTACAATTCTTTTCGTAACTCAAGTTTACGAATAAAACTTATGGAATGCATAGTAAAACAGACACTTCTTATGTTAGGAATGAACTTACGAAATGCATAGTAAAACAGACACTTCTTATGTTAGGAATGAACTTACGAAATGCATAGTAAAACATACACTTCTTATGTTAAGAGTGAACTTATGAAATGCATAGTAAAACAGACACTTCTTATCGTAAACGTACGAAGTTTAGTAAAAATCACTCCGTGAACTATTCATTTCTGTGGTATCTAGTTTGTTAAAAAATTACTTCTAAATCTTATCGGGTTAGACATCCCCAGATTTTAGATTTACAATTTACTGGCGATGGTTTCGTCATTTAGAGGTTTGGATGAAATAGTTTACGTTATGTGTCTTGAGTTGAAAATAAGATATTTGAGTTCGTATTAGTTCTTTTGAATTGAGATTACGATTTCAATCATCTGAAATTTTTCGATTAAACTTCAACAATATCATACACAAATGACTTGTTATAATATCATTTTCAGTCTAATGAAATCTTTATTTGTACATATTATAGTGCTTCTTTAAAAATCAATTAATCCGTAGGTTACCTTCTCTGTTGATTGCAAAATATGGCTTTTCAGTTTATCAAGATACTGTTTG
This sequence comes from Atrina japonica, assembly GCA_030159075.1. NCBI lineage: Eukaryota > Metazoa > Mollusca > Bivalvia > Pterioida > Pinnidae > Atrina > Atrina japonica. Next base: position 183,736 of record BROG01000292.1, on the reverse strand, counting down.
AAGTATGATATATCATAATTCTGGAAAAACATTTAATTACGACAAAAAAAATTTGATACCCCAGTTTGATACACCTGTCAAAAATTAAACCTAAAAAGCACAACTTGATATCCTATCGTCCTATCATCAAGTTACGGTAATTGATATTCGAGTCTCTGGAATTACACAAAGTAATAACAAAGTAATACATGGAATATTGCTTCAATTATCATTACTTTTTGTTATTATTATTATTATTATTATTATTATTATTATTATTATTATTATTATTATTATTATTATTTATTATTATTATTATTATTATTATTGTTATTATTAATTATTATTATTATTATTATTATTATTATTATTATTATTATCATTATTATTATTATTATCATTATTATTATAATCATTATTATTATTATTATTATTATTATTATTATTATTACTGATAAATGGCATATTATCACTGTACTGAGATGTAAATCTGACAGAAATATTTCCAGTTTCTTTACTTTCTCGCCATATTGGCCTTACACGAGGAGGGGCGATATTGAAGAGTTTGTTTACACGTCGATGATTCTTAATCAAGGCAATCAATCATATTTCAATTTGATCACGGAAGTTCATGTGTTCTTATTAGCAGTAAGTCCTTAACTTCCCTGCATAGAAATATTGTATGTTACACTTACTAATAGATAAATAGCACCGTCTCCAGGTTTTGTTATTTTTTTAATGGGATTTACCGATCAGTATTCTATAAATTATTCATATGATTTACAAAATAAAAAGATCTGTATATGTATCTACGCAACAACAGATAAAAAACCTGATCAGTTTATGTAACATCTGAAGCAAATGTATGGAAGGTTATGATACATAATGGACACAATATGAAAGTACGTACATACATACATACATACATACATACATACATACATACATACATACATACATACATACATACATTCATACATACATACATGCTTATGGCTGGTGCTTGTTTCACAAATCATTTGGTGCCTAAGGTTATCAATGTAGTTGTTCTTGAACACCGAAATCACTTTTAGATAACTAGTAAATTATCTTTTACGTCTGTTGACAGTGTACACATTTTAAATACCATTAATCGATACATTAAATATAAGTACTTCGTCAACATCTGCTTGCAATCCCATCAGGACATACAGGAACGCTGCTGTCAATTTATTTTCGAGACAAGAAGACGATTGCTAGGTTTAATCGCTAGTTCAATGGCTACAAATACAAGTTGTACAATACAGTCGGTCTAAATTGTCTGCGATTCTATTTTTTATATTAATTGCTTTTATAAATATCTGTATATAATACAGGTTGTGTTTGTATGGTTAAGATAGTACCAATGCGTTATTGATTACATAACTTACAATAATACAGTTACGTAAGATATCCTTACGTGCTCAATCACACTTTTCATCAACGTCTTGAAAAAAAGTTATTGACACATTGAATAGATTGAAAAGCATTATACGATTACGAAGAATCGTTAGTCCTTCGTTTTACTTTGCTTCGTTTTCAGACGACAGGGGATGCTGACTCATCCGGCGCACCTGGTCCCACCACTGAATTTCCCAGATGTATAAGGCGGTGGCTACTGTCCGAGTACATTGTAATCAAGTTCTCTCCTCCGCCAATTAAAACTAGCTGGTACCATATAAATAAAAATCTCAGATATCAAAGTATAAAGTATAAGTAAAATGTTATTAAATGCGACGTAAAACACTGCTAAAACAAATAAGCAAAACACCAAGATGTTTCTGTATGATGTTTACTTTGTAACGTTTAATATACTTAGGTATTTGTACATTACATAATGTATAATTATCTTCCATTGTTTTAAATGTGAATTTTATTGTTAAAAAATAATATAAACTATACTCAAACTAAACATATAGGTAAAAAATGAAATTCACAAAACGTGGACTTTACTTACACATAATATACGTCGGATTGACTAAAATGGCAATTGTTTGCCTTCGTGGTTTTTAATATAATTGTAATATGAAGTCCACCTCACAGGAATATTAAGATATTATTCTGGAGTACTGTGATTTCCTCTCGCCAATCGTGCTTTTCAATGAACTTGACTTTTTCACTGAATTTGACTTGTTCATCGAACTAGAAAGGTTTCCATTGAACATTTTCGACGGATGTGGCATGCCAGCAGAGGACGCTGATCCCTCCGGACACCTGGTCCTATCCCGTTAGGGATTCACAGTTGTTGAGACCGTTTACACATCTAATTCATCGTGTTCTAATGGACTTCAGTTCCGATTATCAATTGGTAGTTCTTCAGTTTGTACTTTTTAACACTCGTACCTCAAACGATAAAATTAAAAAAGTTATTCATAAAATTTCCAAATATTCTCTACATAATTTCTTTGATTTTAATTATTATTATTATCATTATTATTATTATTATTATTTATTATTATTATTATTATTATTATTATTATTATTATTATTATTATTATTATTATTATTATTATTGTTTTTGTTGTGGTGGTGGTGGTGGTTATATTATTATATTGGTGTTGTTAGCTTGGTTTCTAATTATCTACTGATGTTCGTTATAATGGTCTAAATACTTCAGTGATCGGTTTAGCATGGTAAATCTGAGATTTATGTATTGTTATGGTTCAAAGTAAAACATAAAAGTAAGATTATGTCAAGCTGGCTATCTCCTTACTTTTCTTACAAATACATAAGAGGATATCTTATCAAATAGGCACTGCTTGATAGCTGATTTAAGTCCAGAAAAAAATTATTCAAGTTCTGTACTTGTACAAATTGGTCAATATAATACTATCCATGATTTTAATCCTTGATATCATAAAGTGAATATTTTATCTTAGTATCATTTTGTGTCTAATTATCACGAATGATTGCCAGCATTCTGTATCATTATTGTTTTGTATTGTTTTGATTACATTCATATTATCATTCTCGAATGCGATACGTTCATACAATTTCCAAACATTTTGCGTATTACATTTATATTTTCGAATATATACGTATATATTAAATTTGAGCTCTACTTATGAAGTAATATTAATACAAACGATCGTCTTGATCATTTGTTTTAACTTTTTCCTATTACTATAATTTTGTTAATATCTTTTACAACAATTTGTGCAGTTTATTATGATAATTAAGACATAAACTTACAATATTCAGTACTACCTTTCAATCCGTATTCTGATATTGGCCTTTTTCACTTTCTTTCTTTCGCCTAAATTACTGTTATCGATCTTAGGTAACTTATATTGATATTGTAGTATTGTATATTTAATAATTGAGTATTTAAACATCAAATTATAAAAAGGTAAATTTTAACTTTTCTACCTAAAGGTGTTACTTTTAAGGAGAAATTGTCCCATACCAAGATTAACATGTCCATGCCGATTACTTAAGTCAAAATGGTGGTAGATTTGTGTAATATACTGGAACTAGACAGGTACCCGATACATTGTGTAATATACCGGTATTAGACAGGTGCCCGATACATTGTATAATATACCGGTACTAGACAGGTGCCCGATACATTGTGTAATGTACCGGTACTAGACAGGTGCCCGATACATTGTGTAATATACCGGTACTAGACAGGTGCCCGATACATTGTGTAATGTACCGGTACTAGACAGGTGACCGATACATTGTGTAATATACTGGTACTAGACAGGTGTCCGATATATTGTGTAATATACCGGTACTTGTGTAATATACCGGTACTAAACAGGTGCCCGATACATTGTGTGATCTACCGGTACTTGAAAGGTGCCCGAGACATTGTGTAATATACCGGTACTAGACAGGTACCCGATACATTGTGTAATATACCGGTACTTGACAGGTGCCCGATACATTGTGTAATATACCAGTTCTAGACAGGTACCCGATACATTGTGTAATATACCAGTTCTAGACAGTTGCCTGAATATTTAGATGACAATTTTCGGCATGTACTATTCATTGGTGAATATTGCATCATTCGACCATAGTTGTATTACACAAGATAATTGCATTTTACGTTCAACATGGTCAAAATAAAATTCGGAGTATATCACGACTTTTTAGCATAATTGAAAATTATGTTCTGCGTTAAATTAGTGTAAGTGAATTTCAATTAAAACATTTACACGTCATCGATAACTCTGTTTTATGTTATATATCTTGTAATTGTATTAGGTAATATTAGCGTTATATCATCAAGGGACAACGTCAAATACTTTCCCACTCTTTCAAGTATATAAGAGCCATATCATACTATCTGTAAATTACATTAAAGTCCAGTTTAATATTGAATGCAGAACAGAAAGATTATCTAACAATAATTTGCTATAAATGATTTACAAAAAAAGTGCAATTAAACTACATTTGTGCAACAAATAATTGTTTTAAATCTAATCATGATACATTACAGATTTAGTTTAGTAGCATTTACAAGTATGTAAAATTTCACTTTATTACCTTCTTTCTATTATTTATCTCCCTAACGATTTGTACATGACTTTGTATTTTTACAATTATTAGAATATGAGAAATGTGTCTCCCACACTTGCCCGTAAAAGACATTGATTAACCGTGGAAGATAACTCTGTCTTTCCTTAGGGAATCAATATATCTAAATTAGTTATAGCACTGTGGATACACATGAAGTAGCTGGATATACCTAGTAAAAAGTCATCTGACCCATATATCTAGATCTAGGTATAGTACATTAAGTTAAACATATAGTGTTAGAACAAACCCAGTAAAAAGTCATCTGACCCATATATCTAGATCTAGGTATAGTACATTAAGTTAAACATATAGTGTTAGAACAAACCCAGTAAAAAGTCATCTGACCCATATATCTAGATCTAGGTATAGTACATTAAGTTAAACATATAGTGTTAGAACAAACCCAGTAAAAAGTCATCTGACCCATATATCTAGATCTAGGTATAGTACATTAAGTTAAACAAATAGTGTTAGAACAAACCCAGTAAAATGTCATCTGACCCATATATCTAGATCTAGGTATAGTACATTAAGTTAAACATATAGTGTTAGAATGTCATCTGACCCATATATCTAGATCTAGGTATAGTACATTAAGTTAAACATATAGTGTTAGAACAAACCCAGTAAAAAGTCATCTGACCCATATATCTAGATCTAGGTATAGTACATTAAGTTAAACATATAGTGTTAGAACAAACCCAGTAAAAAGTCATCTGACCCATGTATCTAGATCTAGGTATAGTACATTAAGTTAAACATATAGTGTTAGAACAAACCCAGTAAAATGTCATCTGACCCAGATATCTAGATCTAGGTATAGTACATTAAGTTAAACATATAGTGTTAGAACAAACCCAGTAAAATGTCATCTGACTAATATATTTAGATCTATGTATAGTGCATTGGGTACACATATAGTGGCAGAACATACACAGTAAAACGTCATGTAACCAATATATCTAGATCTAGGTATGGTGCATTAGGTACACATATACTGTTAGAATATAAAACAAATCTCAGATACCAAAGTATAAATCAATAGAATGTCCAGGACATAGATACAAATCCGGTAAAAAGGGACAAACACGGACCTCTGAAAACCAAGACGTGGGATCAGGTGCCATGGAGGAGTAAGCATCCCCTGTCGACAGGTCACACCCACCGTGAGTCGACAGTCAAGTCCAATGAAATACTTGAAGTGAATCCTCGTCACAATTTGTACAGACGTCTCAACAACCGGCAACGAAAATGCAACTCAACATTTCACTTAGTGAAACAGAATAATCGCAAACAAAACTATTATACCGACCGTAAAATTTGCGGAACGTTGACATCAAACGCGGTTTTCGATATCCCTGTGTCAATAATTTGTCAGTGAGTAGTTTACCTCTGTATATGAAATCTTCATATGTTGTACACGCCCTGGCATTTCGGATCATTTGTGAAATATAAACTCCATATGCGGGTGACTGAGCGATATTACTACTTAAATATGCAAAATTTACGATGCGAAAGCCGAAATCGTCGCGTTTGTCGTATAGCTTAGTTGCTATTTTAGTAAAGTGGGTTAAACATATAGTGGCAGAACATAGGCAGTACACTGCCTTCTGTCCAATATACCTAAAGTTACTTATATTACAGTTGGTAGCGTAGTCTCAAGATAACTGGAATTAATCTACAACTGTTATCATATGTGTTCTGGACATCCTAAAGTTTTACATGTTGCTATTACTTCAGTAATACAATGAACCAGGGCATGAGGTATCTACCTCAATAAAATCTGTTTCAGTCGCTATATAAGAGCTTAAACATACCAAAAATGTAATAATGCGTAAGATTTGAAACTGGTATACTTCAGATCTGAAACATTTTACAATTCTAATTTTCTACTTAAGTCTGTAATTGTTTCGTAACTACAGGTTTGATCTGATTCGATATATAGACGTGAATATAAATAAACATACATATCATATAAATGTGTCGTATTCGGTCTTATATTGGCACGACGGGTGCTATCTGTGGGATGAAGTGTATCCGGAGAAACCGCATATATCTGAGTTTGCAACCGCCATTCCCTCTGACATACTTCCCTATCCAATCCTTGAACTTTGCTTACACCATGGAGAGATGCAAGTGCGCTTACCCGCATCGCTACTCTGTTGTCATGTTTCAATCAAGAATCCTCCGATTTAGAAATGACACTCTACCACTGCGAAACTTTAAACGTTCATTATACCATTATACATGTTTAGTATAATGTTGATATTAAACGTGAAATAAGTAAATAATTCTCCGGGAAGATCGAGTTATTTTATACAAATGGCATATGTCATTTTTTTTAAAGATTCATTTCATAATTTAAAATTATCTGGACTTAGTGACATGTGCATTCACGTGTGAAAAAACAAATTTGTTATGTACATTGATGTGATCTATTTAATTGCTTTGTAACGAAGTTGAGATGGAAACAAGTCAATAGGATTTCTTCTGCATACAGATAATTATAACTATAATGAAATAATTACAATAACTTGGAATGAGAATGCACTTATGTGACGCCAGACAGAAAATGTCTTCTAAATGACAGTGGTACATCAATCATTTGCTCATTATTGTATGCTAGGCATAGAAAGGAATACGTTTGTATGTTTTATTCCTCCGCCTTGACCATTCTGTCCACCATAACTGCATGGCTATTTCTTAAGTACTTATTAATTAACACACTTTAAGATTGTCGACTTTGTGCCCTTCATGACTTTGGTTTAGTGGAATGACTCCTTTGCATTGAATGGGGACATATATATTTGCATGCGTTTGTGTCATTGTAGCAATTACTGGTATCAATTCCGCGATCTATTCCATTCATCCGGAAGACCCATCTGCATAATAGAGGAAATATAGATTTCTTACAAAAAGTGTTAAATGTAGCCTTGTTTCCAACATATCTTTTGTAGAACATAAATAAAGCATCAGATGTATTAACAAATACAGTCAAATCAGATTGGAGATAATGGACGTGTGGAATTTCACACGTGCTAATGCAGTGTTGCTGTACATTTACTGTTGCTAGTCATATCTTTAAGAGGTTCATGTTCTGGTATCAATACAACAAAGCTGAAATCGGTACCATTTTGTTTTAATGTTAACATTTAAGTAAGTAAAATTGGAATCAGTTCTATCGCCAATTGCATGCATACAGACTTGTTTTAAAGCAAATCGCGCGAGCCAATGTTAACATTAGCCGTTTTTAAATTAAATACAGGAAGTCCTACAATGTGACCATTGGTCTGTAGGAAAACGTATTTATTTATAGACTTCATCAACTCATATCACAAAGATGGAAGGTGGATGAACTTATAATTGTATTATGTGTATGTGTTTATATGTGTATTTGTTTGCATGTTTATGTATGTGTGTATTTATTTGTTTTCTTGTTGTTTAACGTTCAAAGAATTATTTTTCACTCATTTGATGACGTCATAAGCTAATTTAGTTAATGATGAATTCCAAGGGTGTTTTAGGGTTCATGTAGGGTTTTTTAATCTGCTAAAACACGAATTCTCCCTTCCTTTTACTTCACTTGTTTCACGGAACTATAAATCTATAAAACTTTTATATATACATATAGTTTTTATAGTAACCGAAATGCTCATGATGTTCTCTTTATATGTTAGAGATAGGAGCTATCAATAACTAAAGTATTGTTGATGTAAACAGTATTGAACTCGGGATCTTCCGTTGCCTATTGATCACTCTACAACAAGACCCCAAGCACCTATAAAACTAGATAAATGATTATAGCTGTATATTGTTGTACTATGACGTCATCTTTACGTGTAGGTGCATATATAAATATATATATTCATTGTAATGGAACTCTAAATCAACAAAGTATTTATTTATCTCCACCCCTTGTAATGGTACTGTAAATCAACAATTTATCTCCAGCTCTTAAAATAGAACACTAAAATAAATTTTTTTTATTCTTACCTAAATTAATGGCGCACTAAAACAACAAAATATTTATCTCTACTTCCACTAATGGTACACTAAAATAACAAAATAATTATCTCTACTTCCACTAATGATACACTAAAATAACAAAATACTTATCTCTACTTCCACTAATGATACACTAAAATAACAAAATATTTATCATGACTTCCATTAATGATACACTTAAATAAAAAAATACTTATCTCTACTTCCATTAATAATACACTAAAATAACAAAATATTTATCATGACTTCCATTAATGATACACTAAAATAACAAAATACTTATCTCTACTTCCATTAATGATACACTAAAATAACAAAATATTTATCATGACTTCCATTAATGATACACTAAAATAACAAAATACTTATCTCTACTTCCATTAATGATACACTAAAATAACAAAATATTTATCATGACTTCCATTAATGATACACTAAAATAACAAAATACTTATCTCAACTTCCATTAATGATACACTAAAATAACAAAATATTTATCATGACTTTCATTAATGGTACACTTAAACGATGAAATATTTATTGTTTATTTACAATATCTTATGTTTCTCGGTATTTCTCCATCTTGTCAAATTTCCGATGCGGTGAGCTCATCATCTCTTTCATTTTATGATTAGTTATTCAACGTATTGATATTTACACAATTCGTTCTGGAGTTATGTCTATAAAGCAAATTGAATTATGGCAAAAATCAAATGCAATTGAATTCTTTCATGTAATAGTTATAAAGAACAGTGATATGTAACATCAAGCGATATTAATCTTTTGAATAAGTATTTATCTTGCTCTAAACACGTGTGAACAATATATCCCTGGGGACAAATTGAGCGCCAGGTAATGGCATGGAATGTACACGCAGAGATAAAAAAAATCCTAAATTAATTTCCTGATTGTTTGTTCAGTGTTCCCGTGATAACTTGAAATCCCTGCAACAATTAACGACTCACATCAAATCAAATAATTCTATAAAGTCCGTCGCAGAAGGTGTCATTTGACAGGTCAAAGCGGACATTCCCGAGGTTAGAAAATGAAATATGACTGATAAATAAATCGATCTTTATACATGCATTGGCCTTTTAATTAATCATATTCACACCGTCTTCAAATTGTCCTAAATAACCATACTATCATAAAGGGTATGTATATACATGCTTAAATCATTTAGTTTCAAATTAATCTTTCATTTTAAATTCTCCCTTTCGTCTAAAGGCGAAAAAGCAAAAACTAAATGGGAGCGAGAATTATCAGGTATAAGATATTATTCTCTGTATTCAAAATAATTTCTTTTTCAAGCCAGATTATTATATATCATTGTAAATTGGGTTTAAGTTAGTTATTCAAATGAAATAAAGACGAAATATTTAAAAGCATTTATAAATTTCTATATTAGAATTGAAATGCAAAACTTTATGAAATTAAAAATAAAAGTGTTGATTTAATTGTTGATACACTTACTAATAGAGGTTATGTCACACTTTTGAAGAAAATGTTACTACAAACACACTCTTTAATGACACTTGATCCCGCCTCTCGTCTTTCAAGAAGTCCTGGTTTTCTACTGGTCGTTTATGTATACTGTTGTTTGCATTTATTGTTTATGCACATACCTTAGTATATTCTATAATGCTTGATAATGATAATGATGAATGCAAATCTACACATTTTAGCCTAATTTCAGAAAATGACCATATATTTTCGTGTGAAATGACGTGCGATTTCCTGTAAATATTAAGGCCAAATATATCATTATTGTCGAGACGTTGGAGTTGAAAACACAATATTTTCTATAATAAAACGATCTGATATTTGATCAAAAACTGATTTAATAGAACAGTTACCAAAGCCAAAATGTTCTACAAAATATAGGAAATTTATCGTTGACAGTTTGCATTGGTCAAATATTTCCAGTTTTACATTACGATGTCATAAGACTGAAGTTCCTATATGTTATATTTTATTACTCTATTATTCACATTTTAGATATTTTGTACTTAACATAGAGACATTCACCAGCTCTTTGTAAACAGGGGATGTTTAAATACGGATTTTCTTTTAACATCTACACTTAAATAAGATTTTGAAATTAGAAATTTTATTATGCCTTTCCTACTCCGATATGTAGATTGTGTAAAAGGTCAAAGCACTGGTACATATGTTATAACTATATGCAGACCATTTTTACACCCGCTGTAAGTAGATCAATGTGATAATACTTCCGCCGCCATGAAATATTTCCAATATCAGCTTTAAGATGGAGAATAACATTGTTATCACATCTACAATAGAGTTCTCCGGTACTTTTACTAGCTTGAGATGATGATGATGATGATGATGATGATGGTGTTGTTGATGATCACGATGATCACGATGGTGTTGATGATGATGATGATGATGATGATGATGATGATGATGATGATGATGATCGATGTCAATTATGAAAATTGCTATCTTCTGTGTTCCGTTGATCAATAATATTAAGAGAAGACTACCACCTGATGGTAACACCAAGTACCAGCTCAAAGGATTGAAGTTTTACAAATGCGTTATGAGTGTATTTAGCAGGTGTGTGGTAAAATAATATAAATCATTGATCAATAAATTGGTCAATAAATATTATCATATAAACTATTAAATATTGCCTAGGACCCATGTTTAATTAGTTTATACCTGTTGAGTGTGACCAATAACGTTTAATTATCTGATATATTTTGAGAGTTGCTCTCTAGACCACCTAGATTAAATTCTATAATAAAGGTACAAATTATTGAATCTGTGAGCCAAGAATTGATATTTGATCCTGTTGCAATGAAGGTTTCTATGTTAAATATTGCACAACAGTATATATTATTACTTTGGGTGATGGACAATTGAGAGAGGATCTCATATGACTTTGCTATACATATCAAACTGGACGAGTACGGTCCGTATCAGAGGAGACAACTAGTTTTATTGTCACTTTAGTAAAGAAACATTACAAAATGAATGAAATAAATCCATCCAAAGTTTGACATGATGATTAAGAGGTTTTGAAAATGAAGTAAAATGATTTTTGTTGGAAAACAAATCGATTGTACTCGACATTAATCATTATTCGTTTGACTGGACCGGATGTCAAATATTTCCCAGGAGTCATCTTGATTTGTAAACCAATATTGACGGCTTCCAGAGCGTGAGCATGTTTGTCACTCTGTGAAATGTATATCAAAGATGAAACATCTATATTTTCTATTTCGTTATCTTTTTCATTAATTTTATCTCTTTTCCATACAAATATAAACACTAAAATATCTACTTTTAGTCCGATATTGCACAATAAGTTCATTTTCAATAATCATCAATCACGAATCGCTGATTGTCTTTCCATTTCAATCACATATCAAATTTTATTCAAATACCACTTGCTCTTCAGACATGTGCTTGCTTTGTCTAGAATTCGTCTAATATCTTTTATTTCGTCCTCAATCATATTAACACTTTGAAGTCTGTCATTTACGTACATTGCTTTTATAAAAGAATGTTCAGAAAAGGGTTCTGATACTGATGGTAAATGAGTATAATTCTAACGTAAGACGTACACGAAGTCACGGACATCGTTTATACAACCGACCCTACATACATGATGTCACATTTTCATCTCTTTTACCTTAGTTAACAAAAAATTGGGTCTTCATCACATTCCCAGCAAACTTTATTCTGTTCCTTTTACAATTCTTAATAAACTTTTTCAGGAAGCAAGAATAAACCCCTACACAGATTATTCAACCCCAGAATACATACTGAACTCCGTTATAATGGACATCGCTTATCACAGACTGTTTAAGCCTGCACGCGTTACAAACGATGACTGTTCTGAATAGAAACATCTTTTCCTTCAACATAAATTTACAAATAAATGCATAGACGCTTTAAACATTGGCAATGTTTTAAATCACAAAAAAAGTTCAGTCCTGTATTCCACCATATTTTAAATCGAAGACCACGCCTTGCATTTCATATAGCTATACACCTAGCATCGCATCCAAGCTATTCAGTTACAAACAGGCTTTGCAGTGCCTGGACATCAACCATCTTCTACACAATACTGTCACATGTTCATGTGCTTCATCTCCTTTCATACTGTAATTTTGTAATGTTCGGAGACGTGGTCTTTCAACAAACTGTCGGCATTCCTGCGGGAACCAATTGTGCTCCTTTATTGGTAGACCTGTTCCTTAATTCATACGAAGCGGACTTCATTCAGAAACTGCTGAATCAAAAGAAGGAAAAGTTAGGGGTGTCCTTTAATTTGACATTTAGATATATCGACGACGTTTTGTCAATTAATAATGACAATTTCCATACATATGTCAATGCGATATATCCCAGCGAACTAGAAATTAAAGATACAACAGAATCAAGCACACACGCTTCATACTTAGACATTTTACTGAATATAAACACAGACGGGAAATAGGCAACTAAGCTATACGACAAACGCGACGATTTCGGCTTTCCATCGTAAATTTTTAATATTTCAGTAGTAATATCCCTCAGTCACCCGCATATGGAGTTTATATTTCACAAATGATCCGATATGCCAGGGCGTGTACAACATATGAAGATTTCAAATACAGAGGTAAACTACTCACTGACAAATTATTGACACAGGGATATCGAAAACCGCGTTTAATGTCAACGTTCCGCAAATTTTATGGTCGGTATAATAGTCTTGTTTGCGACTACTCTGTTTCACTAAGTGAAATGTTGAGTTGCCTTTTCGTTGGCGGTTGTTGAGACGTCTGTACCAATTGTGACGATGATTCACTCCTCATGTGTAGCATTGGACTTGACTGTGGACTCACGGCGGGTGTGACCGGTCGACAGGGGATGCTTATTCCTCCATGGCACCTGATCCCACCTCCCCCTTGGTTTTCAGAGGTCCGTGTTTGTCCATTTTCACCGGATTTGAATCTATGTTCTGGACATTTTATTGATTTATTCTTTTGTATCTAAGATTTTTTATATGTTAAAAAATCTAATTGTTTACATATATGTAAAAAGAAAGGCGAAGAAAGTAAATAAGTGCTGATTATTACAAGATATACTTATGTGTTGCTAGGACTCGTTTAGATAAATGATATTTTGTAATACAATGAGTCAATGAGGATATTATACGGTCCACTAGAGAACCCAGAGGTTGTCATTGGTGTTGTGGAGGAGTAAACAAAGTATACCCACTGAACACACTCACCATTAGTCACCGAATATAATAAATCGTTTCCTTGATGTTTCAAATTACTGTCACTTTCTCATATGCGTGTTGACTGAGGAACAGGCCACTTGACAGGCATTTCCCTAATCAATGTTCATTGTTAAAGTTTAGCATAGAAACAAAGAGAAAGTTTATTCATAATTAATCTGGTATTTAATTGAAAACATTGACAAATTAAATACATCGCCTCAAGATATGTCCATTTCATTACGGCAACTGTTATACTGTAACCATCTCGTTAGCAAAATGTCATCAGTAGATCATTTGTTGATCTCAATGTGATTACTAGCGTGACAAATTTTTGACATTAGCTGATAAACTGCGTATATCTGATTCAGGTAGTAACAAAGTCAATCATTATAAATCAGAAGGATATATATAACAGACAACGGTCAAATCTCGTACTTTTAATATTGATTCATCATTTTGTCTGTAATGCCACGTGTTCATTCCTGCTCGTTAACAAAATTAAAGAAGCATTTCAATCTTTTTAAATTTTAGAATTTTCGTTGTCTACACGAAATTTACATTTTGATATTTTAACATGATAATCACTTTTAATTTTGTTTTTGTAGAGCTGTATTTTTATATTGAATATCATTAACAATGTCAACGGTACAATTTTACAAAAGAAACAAATGCTCAAGACGATCGTTTCTATGTCTAAATATTGACTGTAGCAACGCACCATTGGAATACGAAACACAAAAAAATTGATGCCTCCGCTACAATGAAACCATCATAAGCATAACATATTATACAAAGAATACAAACACAAATAAACATTGTCATACGTGTTATAATCTAAATAAACCGATCACTTCACATTTAACCCCAAGACATGCTTAGGTCATATTACTCTGCTGTATCATATTTGAAATTTATCTCTTTTATCTGATAACACTTACCGAGCTCTCAGGAATTAATACAATGACACACACACGCACACACACACACACACACACACACACACACACACACACACACACACACACACACACACACACACATTAATTGATACATTAATATTTCCTTCTTCATGTATAAAATGCTCCCATTCATTGTCTGATAGTTTTATGACAGTTTGAAAAATACAACTATCTCGAGTATAGATTGTCAGAAAATTACTTTAATTAATCAATTATTAGTAGAACTAGGCTGTATATAAAATGTAATGGAAGTTGTTTGAGATTTCGCTAAATGTATTATTATCCCTTACTAATATATTTATCAGCATCTTGTCACATTATGTACAAATTACTATGTTTTGCATTGTGAATAATACTGAAATGGAAATGCCCATCTATTTCAGAATTATTTTAGGATTATAAAAAATTTAAATGCGTATTACTTCGCGAGCTGAAGACCTGATTATGTGTTTTTGTTCTCTCTATTACATAATTCATTTATATTCGGGGAACTGGTAGGTAGGTGTATTTACCTTCGAAGAAATACATTTTAGAACGAATTCACCATATCGTTTTAAAGAGATACGAGCTCTCGTAGGTGAAAATTTTTACATTTTATGTGATATTCTATCTCATATATATTCCAAAGAAACCATCTGGTGGTTAGAATAACAATTGTGTAAAATGTAAAATTGCAACAATCTTTCCGAACGTAACCCGTTATCATTTATTTTTGTCCGTCATACTTTAAGCATTGCAAATTAACTTTCGGTAATTTTTTTACGAAGATTACCGAGTGACCAATAAACACGTGCTATTTGCAATTAATATACATTCTATTCTAATAACCATTTGCGTTTATTTTCGTATATCATCATTTCATCGTTTCAAAACATTCGTTTCTGAAATTGTCCACGTGTCGGGTATATCGGGTGATCTCGACCCATTTTAACTCGTGCCAAGGAATTCTCGGCTTTATCATTCTTGACACATATGGTCATGAACTGCACAACTCCACCGGACATGACGGCACGATTGTAAAACATGAGGTGCGCATACTTTTCACAGTTATATTGTTTTTATTTTGTCAACATCAGCATTCAGGGTATTAAATTTAAATTGAAAATAAAACATTAAAGATCGGAAAAAATATTTTAGTGACCTGATACTACTACTACTACTACTACTACTACTACTACTACTACTACTACTACTACTACTACTACTACTACAATTACTCTACACCTTTCAGACCACAACAACAACATTTAGATCCAAATGCGTATGGCTGATTTAGTATATTTCACTGAAAACCAATGTTGCAGTAATCAATATTGATAAAAAGCTATCTTTCTCCATATGGAATAGGTTTTGTCATAATCCTTCTCTCGAAATTTATTATGCATTTGCAGACATCTATTTTTTACATTTATAAATGAACTAATCTTATTGTAAAGTTTATGGATAAGGTAATTATTTAGTATTTACAATCTATAAAACACAATATCGTTTAATTGTTCATTGAACGTATTCAAAATACGTTATACCAAACTGAAATGTTTAAAGAAATTTAAATTAATTTCAGATAACATTTGAACAAACAATAGCTGTCAGTCAAACTGCCAGAATCTTTGTGAAGCTGACAAAATCAAATTCATCTCTGCGTTTCATTTATTTACATATTAACCACCGCTGTCATTTACACAGTCACAATTTAAATAACAAGTTGGAATTAAGTAGAAGGGTTTAAACTTTGCCCGATGAAAAAAAATAAAACAACCTTGCAGCTTTTAAAATAAAATTCGCACATAAACCCCCATGTTTCTAATTACGAAGAACTATTTGCTTGAACAAATAAATTTTGGTTTTGTAAATAAAACAATTTAATTTTCCGATGTTCAGGGGACATAGTAATCTCTCATAATCAATTCTGCCATTGTTTGTTGTAAAATGAAAAGTAAATTAACAGATACGTCAGGAGGATATAACAGCGTGTATATTTCACACAGAACCAATTATATGGAAATACAAATGCCCATGATACTAGAAACCAGGTTTGGGTGTTCAAGTTGCATATGAATGTGACTCGATTTTTATAAATCGAATTCCCAATAATTTAGCGAATGTTAGATATGAAAAACAGAATATATATAATACTAGCGGAAAAATATAAAAAAAAATTCAGATACCAAAGTATAAATCAATAGAATGTCCAGGACATAGATACAAATCCGGTAAAAATGGACAAACACGGACCTCTGGAAACCAAAAGGTGGGATCAGGTGCCATGGAGGAGTAAGCATCCCCTGTCGACCGGTCACACCCGCCGTGAGTCTACAGTCAAGTCCAATGATACACATGAGGAGTGAATCATCGTCACAATTGGTACAGACGTCTCAACAACCGCCAACGAAAAGGCAACTCAACATTTCACTTAGTGAAACAGAGTAGTCGCAAACAAGCCTATTATACCGACCGTAAAATTTGCGGAACGTTGACATTAAATGCGGTTTTCGATATCCCTGTGTCAATAATTTGTCAATGAGTAGTTTACCTCTGTATTTGAAATCTTCAAATGTTGCACACGCCCTGGCATATCACATCATTTGTTTGATTTTGATTTTTGTTTTACGCTATACTCAACAATCTTTCAGTCATATGATGGCGTCCAGTTTTTATTGGTGGAGGAGAAACCCCGGTTACCCGGGTAAAGACCTTCCGCAAGAAAACTGGCAAACTTTCCCACTTAATTCGAAATGACCCTAGCGGGATTCGAACCAGAGGTGAGAGGCCTTGTGATTTAAAGCGCAATGCTCTAACCACTCGGCCACGGAGCCCCACCCCCCGCATCATTTGTGAAATATAAACTCCATGTATAAGCTCCATAAGTTATGCCGTATCTTGCCGACGTGACGTCTCACCCGGACTTCCTGATCGTGGACGGTCCCGAACGGTGCCAGTTAGCTGATATCGTCTCCATAAAACATTTACAGTGTTGATATGAACTCCAAATTGCCTTGCCACATTGCTTTGAGACATCCCAGCTTCCAGCATCCCAAAGGCACGCAAACGATCATATATTCTGGGTATCCTAAAGATTTATATTTTGTTATTTTAATTTTTTAATATTTCAATCATGCAAGACATCTCTCAATCAAACTTTTTTTCCAAAAACCAATGTTTTTCGTGCTGCACAGAATTTTTTCCGTGATCTATTGCATATATTCTCCATGCCTTTTGCCATACGCCAATTTGTTACTTAACTTGATAATATGAAACTACTCTATCCTATTCTTATTTTTATTTAATGATATTGCCGTTTTCCACAGCCGCGATATCATTAAATCTACATTAACTACCGATGTCTTCTTATTCGTCTTAAACATTTTTTCTTCCCATTTGCACTTTTTCACGGTATCTGATATCAAAGTTGATGACAGGATATGCCAACTTGTTTTTTCTTTAATTACTTTATGGCCAACATGACTAATGAACAAAAATGTCATTTCATATTCGTATTAATGGTCATTCCAAACTTATCACAAAATAGCACTCATATTTTCATATCAATACCTAAGTCTAAGGTGAGACTCATTACCAGAACGTGGAACTATCAACTTGCGAGTCTACCATTAGATAACTGCGTGTCGTAGCATATCCCTGATTTAAATATTGAATTCCGAGACCATTGATAAACAAAGTAATCTAAACTTTAGTATTCTGTTTTACATTTAGAAAATTTACAGTTATAGAAATAGAGATTTGGGGAAATACTTCTGTATTGATTAGATCAATTGATTAGACCAATTCTCAATTGTATTAACAAAGCACATGTATTTTCTGTCACTGAATTGAATGTAAAAGGGAATACGTTTTGAATAAAAACAGAGAACAGATATTTAAGAATGTACACTTATTTCGAATGTTAATATAACTGACATGTTTTCTATTGCAAGAAATAACTCTTTTGTAATCAAAACAAATCATTTTGACGATAGATGATTTGAAAATTTGATAGCATCTCTTTTGCATGAATTCTTTTCATTAATTTGGTAATGGTTGATGATTGTTTTGGGAAATCATAAGCGACGTGTTCAAACGTGCTAACTTCTACATGTCCGAGGATAACGATCCGATCTTTTACTTGGATTTCTCTGTATAATTCTAACATGTCATTCACCCAAAAATAAATGTAACTTCAATGTGTTTTTAAATAAATATTATAAACACATACCAACGTTATTATGCTCAAGACGATATCGTTTCTGTCAATTAGAGTTCACCAGTTGAGCTGCAATTTGCAAAGTATGTGGTTTTTTTCTAAAGATAAAGTGGTACCATACGAGTTGCTTTTCATAGTAGATAAACTTTGAACATAAGCATAAGTTTGCTAAGCAATCCTGAGGCCTGACATTTACAAAATAAACGATATTTTACCCATCACAGTGATATTGTGTTAGAACGATCGACTCGTTAGCGGAAGGTCCCGGGTTTGGTTTCCAGTGCCGGTTAATACTTCAGACTTTATAAGGTCTGAACATGCGCTCTGCATAAATATTGTAAACACAATGCCAAAGGTTTAGCAAATTCCGCAAATTTTGCGGTCGGTTTAATAGTCTTGTTTGTGATTACTCTGTTTCACTTAGTGACATGTTTAGTTGCCTTTTTAATGGCTGTTGTTGACACGTCTGTATCAATTGCGACGAAGATGTGTTCCTCACGTATTTCATTTGTATGTGAATTTGTGTGTGACCTCTTGATTTACATAGGTCCATGTTTGTCCATTTTTTACCAGATCTATATCCTGGACATTTTCGATTTGTACTTTGGTATTTGAGATTTGTTTTATATTTTACCACCGAGTATGTATCTCTGCTGGTGGACATTTTGTCTCCAAGGATACTTGTCGCTCGGTACATACATTAAATGAATGAAACAAAGTAGCAAATTACATACTGGTTGACACGGCGCCTAATATAAATAGAGTCTACCGGGAACACAGATTCGCAGAGATCGTTTGGTATACACTTCTTAATTACCTTTTTTCAAGAAGCAAGAATGAACCCCTACACAGATTCTTCAACTCCAGAATACACCGAACTCCGTTACAATGGACATTGCTTATCACAGACAGTTTATATCTACACACGTTTTGCATACGACAACTGTTCTGAACAGAAACGTCTTTTCTGTAAACTTAAATTTACAAATAAAAGTATAGACGCTTTAAACATTAATAATGTTTTAAATCACAATAAAAGTTCAGTCATGTGTTCATACTGTGTTCCCGCCATATTTTAAATTGAAGACCGTCACATGTTCATGTGCATCATCTCCCTTCTTTTAGAAAATTTGAAGGCACACAATTTTTCTCAAATTCACATTATCAAAACTTATGACTTCTCTACTCCTTACACTAGAAATTAAAGATACAACAGAATCAAGCATACGCTCTTCATACGTAGACATTTTACTGAATATAAACACAGACGGGAAATTAGCAACTAAGCTATATGACAAACGCAACGATTTCGGCTTTCCATCGTAAATTTTTAATATTTCAGTATTAATATCCCTCAGTCACCCGCATATGGAGTTTATATTTCACAAATGATCCGATATGCCAGGGCGTGTACAACATATGAAGATTTCAAATACAAAGGTAAACCACTCACTGACAAATTATTGACACAGGGATATCGAAAATCGCGTTTAATGTCAACGTTCCGCAAATGTTACTGTCGGTATAATAGGCTTGTTTGCGACTACTCTGTTTTACTAAGTAAAATGTTGAGTTTCCTTTTCGTTGGCGGTTGTTGGAACGTCTGTACCAATTGTGACGAGGATACACTCCTCGCGTGTTTCATTGGACTTGACTGTGGACTCACGGCGGGTGTGACCGGTCAACAGTGGTGCTTACTCCTCCATGGCACCTGATCCCACCTCTTTGTTTCCAGAGGTCCGTGTTTGTCCATTTTTACCGGATTTGTATCTATGTCCTGGACATTCTATTGATTTATATTTTGGTATCTGAAATTTATTTATATTAAAATATAATTCTATCGGCAACGTTTCTATTGTTGAACAGGAAAACCTAAAAAAAAATCTTATTTTAAGAGGTTCAAAATACCGCGAAGCCCATTCCTTTCAATAGCGACAGAATTTCAATTTAGTTATGACTTCTGTCGAGAATCATGCTAGACAATGGACCAAACATGAAAACGTGAGACCAGACACTCTGTCTGAATGACTAAGAGCTATACGATGTTTGGTATAATTTCGTATTCGAAAATTAATGGAACTATAAAACTATAATCTAGTTTTTTATTTGTATGGCACATTACTATAATTTTGTTATTAGACAAACTATGGTTAAATACGAATTCTGGTAATGCTACATACACAAATAGCCCAAGGACGAGATCCTTCAAAATCACGTGTCCGTATTACGCTCTTTTGATGTACCTA
The DNA here is from genome assembly GCA_030159075.1 of Atrina japonica. NCBI lineage: Eukaryota > Metazoa > Mollusca > Bivalvia > Pterioida > Pinnidae > Atrina > Atrina japonica. Next base: position 162,559 of record BROG01000292.1, on the reverse strand, counting down.
CAAGCGATACTGATTTTGAGTCACCATGTTTATATTGTATATCCCTAAACGTAACAAAACCCCATATAAGCAGAGATACATAACAGGATCAAGTGGTACGTATGTTTATCATACTAATTTTGACCAAAAATACTCTGATTCTACACATAGATACACTGAAGCTGATATAAAACATGCTGGAATTTCTAATGGACAATACATTTGTAATGTCCGTAGACGTGATCGTTCAACAAACTGTCGGCATTCCTTTGGGAACCAATTGCCCCCCTTTATTGACCTTATTGTTCTTTTATTCATAAGAAACAGACTTCATTCAGAAACTGCTGAATCAAAAGAAGAAAAAACTAGCGGTGGCCTTTAATTTAACATTTAGATATATTGACGACGTTTTGATTTCCAGAGGTCCATTTTACCAGATTTGAATCTATATACTGGATATCCTTTAGATTTATACTTTGGTTTCTGAGATTTTTCATATTTGCAAAACGACCAAAATAAGTGCTCGTGAAGATTGTTTCGGTTTATAAGGTTTCGTCATTTGAACTCAAATTCCAAAAAAGGGTGTTTCAGAAAGTGAAAGTGACTTTTAAAGGTCAAACATTAAATCTAAATGTATTACAATATCAATCCAAGAGTGACAGATGCAAAGAGATGACTATCTTAACTTTACAGATGTTTAGAATTTCATTCTGTTACTGTTAGATTTAAAAGTATATTGGTAAGTTTCGAAAATAAATGACTATTAATGACAGAACAATATAACAATGTCTAAATTTCTATTACTCATTGTATATTATTTAGTAACATCAGTGATTCTCTCTTATATATAAGCTTGGAGTATTTTATAATGCATTCAGGCCTGACTTCTTCAGAACAATGTTTTTAACAATTCTTTTACCAAAGGAACTAGAAACATATAGGACCAATCAACAATTGGGTAGTTAATTTGGATATGTAATTTGATTTTACTAATATGAACAAAGTTAGTAGAGGAGTTAGACCTCTACATCAAACACACAGACACACCTACACAGACAGACAGACCGACAGACAGACAGACACACAAACAAACAAATACACACAGACATATATATAATGTTGATAATTTTTTTTGTTCTGAGGAAGAAACAGGTCTAAACCTGTCTGTCTGTGTTTGTGTGTGTGTTTGTGTCTGTTCGTCTGTCTGTCTGTCTGTCTGTCTGTCTGTCTGTCTGTCTGTTGTAGAGGTCTAACTACTCTTCAAACTTTGTTCATATTTAATTCATAGGTTTGAGGTACAAAGGGTCATTTTCTGAACGATCGATTAGTCTGGAAATTCTATAATCTAAATTATGCATTAGATCTTCCATAAAGGCATAAGCCATTATTAATAGTACAAATCGTTTATAATCTTAAATATAGAATTTGTTTTTTGCGGAAATCACATTACAGAATTCAACATTTTGTAAAATATTTTCTATCGGCGAACACAGTTTTATCGATATCTTGCATTTACTCGTCATTATTAAGCAGGTAAAATCGTAAATCATATTTCATAATATTCAGGTTGAGAAAATATTTATTCAATAAAAGAAAACCTAGTTTTGAGTCGTTAATTAGATAACGGTCGAATGAATCTTGTTTCCTCAACCAACATTTCTCTTGTAGTCACCTCGACATAAATTTCATATCTCCATTCTTTTAATGCAATATATGAGGGACAGCAGTATACCCTTGCATAATTGGTTCTCAGTTTCAATGTCTGTAGTGATACAGAGGCAAGTCGCTGACCAATGAAAGGATGCGTTACAAATATTCACCATGTCACCGGTTTATTTATTTCTTTTGAAAGCCAAACTTTTTTTTCTTACCCGATTCATTTTAATTCTCACAAATGCCTTTCTTTTTTCAGTCAGCACCTTCTTTAAGACAGAAAAGAGCGCCTGTAAGTATATACATATTGTTTATCTATATCATATGAGGTTGTTTTTTTCTTGTTTTTAACGTTTTTAACTTATGTACAAACCTTTTTCTATCAGTTTTACAAATTCAAATTTTGTCTGAAATATGATATGAAAACAGCATTTTAAATTTTACAGATGCAAGTGTACACACTCCTGTGTGTTCGCTTAGAAATGGAAACTGGAACGTTAAATACGTGTCATCACGACATGATAAAGCAAGTCAACAATTAAAATATTTCCGTGTCTTTGACCTAATTTTCATCTCTTCCTAGTTTTATACAATTGTATAGGGTTATTCATGAATTATTTGCAATTACCCAGATATCAAGATATACAAATTTTGACAATTAGAAATTTGAGTGTTGGCATCAGTGTGTGTAATTGAATGTATGAGTTAAATAGAGATTCTACAACGAGTGTTGGTCAATTATCATGTTTGTCTAACTCGAGTCAGCTACATTTCTTTGAAAAGACACGAGGTTTACCAAGATTCTTTTCAAGTACTGAACATTTAGTAAGGAGAGTTCACTTACACAAGTTGTTGAATCTCTTTCTACCATAAATGAACATTAGCCTACATCACGTCTTAACACCATCGGGCTCGGACTCTCATGATGGCGTCAAGCCTATACCTCACTTCAATCACAATTTCTCCATCACATTACATCAATATGTAGATCTCCAGGAGACCCTACATAGTTAGAGACTTCAATAACAGGCCCCTTTCGCTCCAATTACTTTTATTGCCAACAACTGGTTTGATGCAACTTCATGTTCAAACATTTTCATTACAGTAGTAGTCGGGCTCAGCCAATGAGCCAAAGTTTACGTTCCTATTTCGACCAATGAAAATGCTCGTAGGTTAACGCGAAAATTTTATACAATTGTGTTTCCGTTTAATCAGCGGATTTTTCATGGTTTAACCTTACGTGTTATGGTAGAAAATACGTTTGTAAAGGTACAAAAAGATATTTGGTCAATTATTTATAAGTTTGTTCAACATATGAATACTTAACTATGTTTAGTATTCAATTAAACATAATTCATTCACAATTATTATTATTATTATTATTATTATTATTATTATTATTATTATTTATTATTATTATTATAATTATTATTATTATTATTATTATTATTATTATTGTTGTTGTTGTTGTTGTTGTTGTTGTTGTTGTTGTTGTCTGTTTGTCTCCCGAAACATATGTTTGAAACATGCGAGAAATGTTCAAATATGGGTGTGAATAATGGAAACGAAGATCTAAACCCTCGTGGTAAAATTCGGGAAACCCTCGGATTGGACAACCATATTCCTTGGTGAAGATTTCCTTATCCACGCAATACACACATGTAAAATTCAATTATCACGTGCTATTTATCCTATCTACATCTTTAATAACTTTAATTACCACGTCCTAAACAATGTTCCCTTTCATATAGATAAAATATGTTTAATGCCGATATTTTATATAGACGATTATAGTATCTGACGCCTTTGTTTGCCTGCCTTAATCCTCATCGGGATTACATCATTTTTCACGACCTATTAGCAAAATGTCACCAAAGACTGGATTTGTTTTATAATTAAATGTTCTTTATAATTTTTATATAAATACATTTTATATTTAATTTATCGTGCGGAATCATTTATCTGAATTTTTTGTGTGTAAATAGACACAATAATTTTTCGTAACACGTAAAATTTATCTACAAATCACAGCAGTGGTTGATATATAGATTTAGTTCAAAGAAATTAGTCTCCAATCATGAAAAATGACTCCATGTAACAATATTTATTATAAATCATTGGCGACTCGGATTGAGCATGAATAGGTGTTGTCTTTATCAGTCTACAGACCGATCGATACTTTGCACATCAGCTTTAGTACATTGTCTGTTAAAGACACTGGATTCGTAAAATGCTATTTTATGGAGCAGACTAGGCGACTGAATGTATAGAAATTGATTTCATATTTATCTTTCTTTTTTTCGAAATGACTATAATTACTTTTGTAAATGTAAGGTGTTGCAAGTATCAAGACATCTGCGTACAGTAAATCATCTGTGAAATGTATAAGTTTACGATTTCCAATGTGTACGAGATGACGTCATAGTTTTACTGTGTATTCACCTTGAATGCAAAGTAATTCTATTATTATTTTCAAAGTTTTGCTTTGCTTTTAAAGTTAATGTTCAAAATCCCTCTATAAGATATTTAGTATGTTAGAATTATTTAGTATTTACAAATGGCTAATATGTATGCAATAGACATACATTACGGAACTGGGTAGCATGCATTGCAAAGTTAGTACTCTTCGTATCAATTTCAAAAAAAGAATTTTCAAAATAAATTTCATAAAACAAAAAATGTGGTGGTTAAATGCACATCAATCCACATTTCAGTAGAAAACTTCCCACTATCGCCTGCATTTACGCAATATATCCCAACGAAATAGAAATTAAAGACACAGCAAAACCAAGCACACACGCTTCCTGCTTGGACGTTGTTCTAGAAGTAAACACAGACGGGAAATTTAGCAAACAAACCTTACGACATGTTTCCACATTTCAGTAGCAATATCCAACTATAGCCTGCATTTTGTGTTAGTATCTGACAAATGATCCGCTATGCCAGATCGCTTCAACATATGAGCATTTCATATACAACGGCAAACTACTTACTGATAGATACTGGGAATTGCGTGTAATGTCAACATATCGCAAATGTCACGGTCGGTATAATGACCTCTTTTGCAGTTTCTATGCTCGATGGCGGCTGTAGAGTAGTCCCTCAGTACATATTGTGACGAGGATTTATTCCTCAGAATATTTCGTTTGAATTTAACTTTGGACTCGTGACGGATGTTTGAGATCAACAGGCGATACTTACTCCTCCATTAGCACCTGATCCCACCTCTGGATTTACAGAGGTTCCTGTTTATCCTATGTTCACCAGATTTGTGTATTGGTAAATAACATTGTGGTAGCTATGATTTTATACGTATTGCAAATTGTTAAAGAAATACGAAACATTGAATAATTATTCATTTCTGAAGTAGGTTCAACTTTGATAATATTTATATATTTACATGCGCTATTGCATATTTACTTATAACATCAGTAAAATCTTATTGCACTAGAACACTCATCATGCAGTGTTTGTTATCTGCATAAGTCCAGCCATCATTAATATTTTACCTGATTAATATTATACAATTATTGCCCTTGTTTTGAGTTAACATAAATATTTGTCCGCCGCAGAGGCGTTATGTCACCCGAGGGTAACATAACACCTCGAGGGTGGTCATATAATCATGTCAACCCAAAACAAAGGCAATTATTGTTTTATTATACCAAAAAGCAATCAAACTTAACTAACAAACTGACCTACGTAAGTTCATAACGATTGTAACACATGTGACATAGCGCCTTCGATACTCGACCTATCGATATGGTTGGAGTCGTTTTTTAATCTTAAACCTCCATCAAGACTGACTCCAGCAAATATATTTGACAACGATGTAACAATGCTGTCAAATCGTAAAATATCGGCTGTTGTTTCTCTCCATTCCAGTCTGCATGGAGTAATTATTATCGTCCTTTCATAAGTTCTGCTATGAAATATTTATTTATAAACTTATCATAAATATCATTGCAACCCAACCATGCTGTACATGGCCACAGCACAGCCATACCAAACATTATCGTAGCACAGGCATGATAAATATCACCACAGCATAACCATAGCAACCATACTGAACATCATTGCAGTACAACCATGATAAACATCGCCGCAGATCGACCATAATAAACATCGCCACAATATAGCCAAACTAAACATCACCACATTAAAGTAATTTTAAACACAACCGTATTTTATGGAAACTAATTTTCAGCAGATATAAACCATAATTTTAGTATTTTTTACTATCCAGCTACGCTAGATAAAGAACGACCTAATTCAACTGGATTCTGTCGTGTTTGCATCAATTATTAAAATATTCTAAGAAGTAATCAAGGTGAATGCGACAAATTTGAGTTTTACGCCAATCTTTATATCAATTATTAACATTTCTTCTGAACAAAAGCATTGGAATTGCAAAGAACTATATTGTATATGCTAAGAAACACTTATTTTTTACCATCGAATAGCGTCGTTAAGGTATATTTTTCCTAAATGTAGAAGTATGAGCAGTCTAAATGGACTATAAAACAAATACAAAAAAGAGGTAAATGCAAATATCCCTGTGCATTACTTTTACAGGACATTAACCTCAGTAACAAATTACTGGAATTGATAAGAACTAAATATTACATGCAAAGTAAACATTATTTTTACTTCAGAGTAGCATCGTTAACGTAAACTTTCCTAACTAAAAAGTATGACCAGTTGTAATGGAATTGGTGTCAATTTTGTTTTCTGTAAAACAAATCCAAGAGAGGATGATAATGCAAATATCCATTCACATTCATCTATTTCCCTTTACTTTATCGGGAACATATATATTATTTAATCAGTTGCTTTTATCAGGGATTACAGCACCCAAGACTTGGACGTCGATCCGAACCAGACGTACGTTCAAATGGAGCGGTAACCATTGCACATGCGCATGCTTGAATAAATCTATCAATGGTGTACAGGGTGTCTCATATTTCAATTACTTCCTCTTTAAGGCATGTTGGTTGTCAAAATGCTATTTCTCTCTTTGGTCAAATCAAAGACTTTGTATGTGCGCAGTGAACTAGAAAACTCATCTTCATAAAGTGATAACAAAAGAATAAGTGCATGGTTGGACTCTTACAATATCTAAAATTGTTTTCAAACTCTTTGAAAGAGGCATTAATTGTGTATTTTAAAACAAAAATCTTTCTTTTTTACTACTTAGATTGATGGACAATACAAAATAAAATTCCTAATTTTTTTATTTATTTTGTGAAAATTGCAATAGAAACACAGTTTGGCAATTATTCGTTTTCAAATGATTAATTTGACCTCAATATTTATATTCATACGACACCGGACCTTATCTTATTTTCACAAAATAAATAAGAATAAAGGAATTAGTATGCCTGAGTATAGTTCTTTTTTGTAACTGTTCATCAATATAAGTAGTTTTTATTTTTGGAAAACACAGCTAATGCTTCTTTTAAAAATCTTCATAAATCCTAACCTATTATCTATTTAGATCTACTCATCTTCTCCAATTATTGTAAAATAATGAATTACATACTAATTGTTATTTGGAAATAAAACGTTAAAATATCATCCATTTTTACATCATTTTCAATTTCACGGGATTTGATAAAATTTAAAGTATTTTTAAATGTTAATAGACTAATGTAATGTTTTAGTAATTGAACAAATATATCCATGGCATTTTTCAGATGGATCCCAGTTAAGCAATATATATTTGAGCAAGAGTTGTATGTTCGCCAAATTTCTGTTTCCATCAAATAACTTTGAATCTCCTCAAAATTCCAAAGTTTTGTATCACTAAAATCTAGAATTAACTTGATTGCAATCAAGATTCTACAAATTCTGCCATAGTTATTGAACGTTACAATCTTTATGAATAACGTACTTCTCTGGTAATTGTTTTTTCAAAAATAACTTTATATTGTTTTACGCCCTTCGAAATGTTTTTGCAAAATAAAATAGAGCTTTCTGGTAATGATATTTTTTTAAACAATTATCTAATTATCTTTACCTCAATACCTTTGTACTTTTGGAGGATGTAGAACAATCAATTTATTGATACTTGTACTTCGTATAGGATAGAATATAAATTCTAGATAAAATTTTATACCGAAAAATCCTTAATCAGAATTAGGTAAGATTCATTGTTTAAACCAAAATTAGACTGCTCAATAAAGATCATTTATAAAATTGACTATGTATTTGAATATACATTCAATAGATGAAATTAGAAGGGAAAGTATCTTATTTCAAACATTTAATTTAATTTATTTAAACAATGTTTTTCAGACATAAATTGATTTCAGCTTCAGTTTCAGTCGAAACATACTGTAAACAGAGTACCGTTTACGTTATTTAAATATTTGAACTAATTATTTAAAGGTTATTTATCTGCTCGCGTCTTTACTTCTCACGGCCTCCCCCGATATCGTACCTTTCTATTATGTGCGTGTATTTGTTTTGTTACCTATTTTGATCCTCCGCCTACAAAATTTCACGCTTCAGTGAAACTTCTCTTGAATCCTTATTCATGTATATAAGTGCTGCAATCGTACTTCAGTTTAACTTCTCTGAAAGATGCAATTGCCATGATGAATTGACCTATCGTCAAATGTCTGACACGTGGCTCTCCATGTGTTTTTCATGTCATTCGATTGTGACATCATAACCATAAATGATTAACGGGTCATTTAATTGTGACGTCAAAATGGAAATGTTTGCCAAGAGATGTCGTGTCGGTCATGTGGCGATAGATAAATTGAGCTTCTTGTACAAACTTTAACCGAAATAACCCAAACTGGTTCCCTTTCTCTGAGTAATAACTCGATTTCTATCTTTCTATATCTCATTTTTTCAATAATAACTTAATTGATTAAATAAATAATGTAAGTAATTTGGATTGTCAATTTTGTTATTAATGAAAAGGACAAAAATAAATTAAAGATGAAACAAAATGTCCTAATATGTTATGAATATTAAATCAAAATTAATGTTAAAATTTATGTCGAACTTTTAAAATGTAAATATAGTGTATGTAGTTCAATGTTATGTTATTCCATTGCAATATGTAGCCGATAGAAATTAGCACAAGAATTTTGCAACATCCACGACTGGGTGGAAAACGATCATCTCCCTTTTTGAGTGAAATGGTACGTGTAATTTTTCTGTATTAAACAAAATTCTCACTTGCAAGATGTCTCCGATTTAGAGGGTTCAAATATCAGACGTCACCTTCCTTTGTTATATGCACTTTTCTGTCGTTGATAACATTTACATTCTATCGTTCTTTCGATACACTACACTAATAATGTATAAAAAGCAAGACAATGTATAATGTTGTGTTACGACTGTTTTCTTGTCTCTTTGATTTACGATCTATTTTTCATGAACAATAGCACACTGCATTAAGCGAACTGTTGAATTCTGGAGTGAGAATTATGTCGGGATCGGCATGTCAGAGATTAATTTTGAAAGCAAGAAGACAGTATATCAATTTGAGGCATGTTCTATAGACACGTGATTCAAACTGAAACACTGATCATGTGATATTTAAATGTTAACCTCTTCACTCATGAGTATCTAAATTATATGGCCTTTTCTGTTGCTGTAGATAAGTGGTTTATAGTCTTTAGTATTTGAATGTAAATTTAAATGAATATATTTTACAACAAATTGAAAATCTAGAGTTATATCTTCTTTGAATTTTACAAATTATCACGGATTACATTAAACTGCTTATTATATTATGATGTCGCTTTATCTAGCCGATAGAAATCAGCGCTCGGATGTTCCAACATCCTCGGTTGGGTGGAAAGCGTTCAACTTCTGTTGAAACAACGGTAGGTTACAGTATGTTATACGATGGTTCAACTCTAATACGTTATCAATATTTGACCCTAAGTAAAGCATGACTGTCCACGAATATGGTCTTAAACAGATACAGATTATTCACTAGACAAATGTATAGAATCAATGTACATGTATTATCTGACTGCAACACAATGATCTAAGAGTTCCTTTTGTAAGGCAGTTGAATATTCAAGCTTTTAATTGATAGAAAGTCACAGAGTCTGCCACAAAATGTTTGTTTTAGAGTGTTATATTTATTTTATGTTCATTTATTTGAATTTTATTGCATTGCATTTTATAATTGCTGTGTAACGCAATAAATTGACATCGTTATGAAATATTGAAGTAATTTGATACATCATTTTCAATGTGTAAAGTGAAGCGAATCATAGTGTATTGTGTAAATATTTCAGACATATAGCCTAGACGATTTAAATTTAGATCACCTTGATCCTGCCATAAAAGACAAATTTATAGAACTTTTCATGAATATGGTTGCTGAGGCTTCAAACAGCCATCAGTCTGAAGGACAGAAGGTAACACTGCACATGCTTAATATTTCTTTATATCTTCTGCCTGCCCAGGGGTCAAATGGATTAATGAACTTAAGCCCCTGTTATATACCATCGGCATGGAGAGCATGGTGGCCAACAAAGATGTACCTCCGGTTCAGCATGTGATATCGTACAAGCATGAACATTTCTGGACTCAAAGAAGAAAGCATCGTTCGGTCTCCTCTACGTCAACATTTCTCTGTTCATTTCATTGTTTTGATAATCATCTGGTTATGTATGAGCGGCTTCATTGATGTTTCTTTGTCCTCCCATCTCTCATTCTGGTTGCACGAATTAAAATTACTTGTCATTCATAATTTCGTCGCATATGGCTGTTTATAAATGGTCTTTAGCTATCTATATATCTATATTTCTGTCTTTTTATATATAAATTGTATATCTATACATCTCTATTTATCTATCTAACTATATATCTACCAATCTCTCTCATTGGTTTAGATATATCATGCTTACTCTTCACAACATACTCATTGATATCATAATTATACATCAATGATGGAAAAACAAGTTCTTAGTTTAGAATAGTTAAATGTGTATCACAAAAGAATCACAATAGAGTTTAATTCGCGGACAAGTTATCACACCCTAAAACACACACACACACATACACACATACATACACACTCTCTCTCTCTTTCTCTCTCTCTCTCTCTCTCTCTCTCTCTCTCTCTCTCTCTCTCTATATATATATATATATATATATATATATATATATATATATATATATTATCAATCTCTGGTGATAGGTTCTATCGCGCAAAACAGCATGCGTTTATCTTTTATCTGGACTGTTTTTCTACAGATATGTAATTTCAATGCTATAATGAATTCCTTTGTAAATCTTCTTACATTCCCTCTTTATCATTGCATCTCTTGCAAATGTCTCTGTTTTATGATGTACATCCTAATTTTATTCTTTGACATAGATAATCTTTTCTGCCTTTTTTCTGTCACAATAATACGAGTCTTTTAAATCTGATGTTAAAGTTTCATGATTCCTAATTTCATATTCAGATTCAAACTCACTATTAATACAAATCATCTTGTTTGATTCGTTGTCACTATCATTATTATTGGTTCTCACCATTAATACAGTTAAATATATTTGCAAATAATACAAATTAGGAATCAACGGACATCCCTGTAGGCTGCCAAGCAAATTATTGATAATGTCATCGACTGCTGCCTAAAACACGTATCATCATTGAAGTGAATTATTGCAGTGGTAAAGACCACATGGTTGTGCAGTAATCAATGAAATAATGACCAATTTTAACTCTGTCTAGGAATATATAAAGTGTACACTTACTATAAAACATATTTGTTGATCTTGTATCTTTATTTCCTCGGCAAAGACTTAATATTGGGAAGTATATTTTACTTTTAAGATTCCAGTCATATACGTACATGTTGCTATGTTGTATACACGATCGATTGCTAATTGAAAGAAAAATCGTCCAAATTAACTCTAAACATTGATATCAAACAATACAAGTTCATCCTGAAACAGGATAGCACAAAAGGGAATAAAGCGTCGCCATCTTCAGAAATACGTTAAAATGCTAATTATTATTTTCAGAATTTCCTAGCGTATCCAAGACAAGGTCGTTCATCAGTAAGTATTCGCTTCCATCCTCCCCCAAACAAAGCTAAACCATTTTGATCCCATTATTTTCCTGTTGTTTCAATAATTCGAGCACTACAATACACCCGCTTACTATCCTTACCTTTTTCATTGACACCATTTTGACCGAACTAATTATGACAATTAAATATTCTATTTGGGCAGAGATTTTAATATCCTCTCGTCATCAACCAGCTGATTGAAATCTAGCTTTTCATTAATGCTTGTTTCCCTATCTATTTTTCAATTTAAAAAATATCGTTGTAAAAGGTGCAACACGCCTTCTACTGCATGCACAATTTCCAATATTCCATTCCTCCTCTGTTTAAAAGACAACTATATACATTCTGTCCTGGAGAACTTTATGTGTCTTTCTACTGAAAGTAATGATATAAGGCATGTTTAAATAAAGGAATGCTATTTTTACGGCTGATATAATAACCTTGTTTGTTGTACTCTCAGAACTGTTCTACTGTGATTGTTAAATTGTAGCCAAAGGTGATACAGTACAAAGTTTAATTCCACGGGTTGTAATTTTCATTTTTACTCCTTTCTGAATTAATCGTTGTGTATTGAATTCGCGACTCCTCGGAAGTAGTGAAACAACAACATAACATCTCGAGGTGACTACTCATATTCCAATCAACGAGTTTTTCATCACCGTGGAAACAGTGCATCTTACCCTCGCAAGTTAATTCTTTTTACAATACTTCCTGTGAATTCAAATAACGTGTTTCAAGTTGACTTACATATTTCTTTATTGGCTTTCTTGTTGTTAACAATTCTATGTTTCTTTTAATTAACACTATTTCAAGTATTTATAAGTCATGATTTGAAGAAGTAATTTTAGAAAAAGTTATCTAATTTTTTCTACCATTATTGAAGGTATGAGAAGGGGCGCTTCAATCAACAGAATTTTTTTTCATGCTTTGATTACATCGAATATCTTAAGAAAAATGTTATATACAGTGATATTAAATTCGAGCTCAACGGGTGAAGTCTTATTGACATAAACGACCGTTTTGAGCATTTGTTTTGGCCTTTTTCTGAAACTATAACTTTGGCATCGTAAATAACATTTATATACGATTTATGTACGATATTCATTGTTGTTGTTATTGTTGTTGTTGTTGTTTAATGTCCCACTCCGTGGCCGAGTGGTTAGAGCATTGTGCTTTAAATCACACGGCCTCTCACCTCTGGTTCGAATCCCGCTAGGGTCATTTAGAATTAAGTGGGAAAGTTTGCCAGTTTTCTTGCGGAAGGTCGGTGGTCTTTACCTGGGTAACCGGGGTTTCTCCTCCACCAATAAAAACTGGACGCCATCATATGTCTGAAAAATTGTTGAGTGTGGCGTAAAACAAAAAATCAAATCAAATCAAATGTCCCACTCAAAAACATTTCATTCATATGGAAAGTTCACCAAATGCCGGCGAATGACTTCAAATTCTGTCCTTTGCTCGGCACTTCCAGCCATCGAGCAGTGAGGGTTCTTTAACGTGCCGATACCTACTGCGAGACCTCGGCTTTTACTGTTACGATATTCATAATAAGGTCGTTAAAGTATCCTTGAGCAAAAAGAAAATACATAAAGTAATCCTTTTCGTTTTAATCTGATAGCAATTGTATTACAATCTATCGATCTGTCTATATTTCTACTGTTATCTTTACATTATCCGTCTGACTTGACTTATCTATCTAACTATTCCCTCGGTTATATTAATCCATATCTCTCTCCATATCTCTTTTCTCTCTCTCTCTCTCTCTCTCTCTCTCTCTCTCTCTCTCTCTCTCTCTCTCTCTCTCTCTCTCTCTCTCTCTCTCTCTCTCTCTCTCTCTCTCTCTCTCTCTCTCTCTCTCTCTCTCTCTCTCATAATTCTCATTAAATCTTGGCTTCCACCGGGGCTCGAACCTGCTCTGACTTCAGACGGATGAGACTTTTAAATCTATATGTTCGACCTCGTAGGATCGAATTAAACCAATATTCATGTTTGTTTGTTTGATTATTGTTGTTTAACGTCCCACTCAAGAATCTTTCATTCATATAGAGACGTCACCAAATGCCGGTAAAAGGCTTCAAATTTTGACCTATGCTCAACACATATGGCCATTGAGCAGACTCTTACTGTGACACGGGACCTCGGTTTTTACTGATTTATTCGAAGGACAGGAAACCAACCTGCTGCCGGCTACCGACTGAGCCAGATCAGCTCATCAATGTTTATAAATTAATTCATATGTTCGATTATTATTGAAAATATCTTTTTAAAATGTTACTCTTTATCAGTAATTGATTTTCGTGAAAGCATCAAATTGCATAATCTGTTTACCATCACTATAACTACACTGTGGTCAGAGGACTTTCTTTTGATATGTTTTTCTGCAACCATTGATAATAATATAAACAGCACTGTAATTAATTCATGTTGATCGTTTCATATGATATATATATCCAAAAGACTTGCCGATGAAATTTGTAAAATTCACTGTACATGTATATTATCTATGTGTTACAGTGTACAATATATATACCAACGTCTTTAATATTTTATACAATATATATACCAACGTCTTTAATATTTTATACAATATATATACCAACGTCTTTAATATTTTATACAATATATATACCAACGTCTTTAATATTTTATACAATATATATACCAACGTCTTTAATATTTTATACAATATATATACCAACGTCGTTGAAATATTATACAATATATATACCAAGGTCGTTAATATATTATACAATATAAATATACCAACGTCATTGATATATTATACAATATATATACCAAGGTCGTTAATATATTATACAATATATACCTACGTCGTTGATATATTATATGATATGTATACCAACGTCGTTGATATATTATTAAGCAAACAATATCCAAGTAAATCCTTTCATTTTAATCTGATACAACAGTAATCTATTGATATCTCATATCTATACTTATTTTGTATGTTTTTATTAATCTGACTGACTTTATATATCTATAAATCTATCTCAGAAGGCATATATTGACCCCATTAGCATATTTCTGCTTTTTTAATATATGGCGCTATTTGAATATTCAGTATTTTACAAACATGCAACAAACTGAGAAAATGAAAATAAAATATTAAAAGATGTTGAAGCCATGATATTATATTTCAAATTCTCAATAATATATATTATATTAACCTGCTCCGATGTTGTTTTCGTTCTCAAAATAATTTAATACGTAAAAAGAGTATACAGAAAATGAAAGCATGAAATCTGTAAAACCATGTTTTTCTTTTCGTATTTAATTATCATTTCCAAATGGACACTCCTGCACCTGAGCAAACGACTATAACTCTATCATTTTCTAGACATAACAGTCGTTATCATGTATGAAATATACGATTGAAGTAACAATTATGTCTTTTGATAAATGTCCAAGTAATTAGAAAATATTCAGAGTCGTGTCTGTCTAGGAAATTGTGATGGAACTTTGTTCAAGTGAAGAAAAATCATTTTCTTTAAAAAGAAATAATTAAAGAAAAATATGGCATTTCCAAAGGCCATTTTGACATCACAAACAGAAACTTCTAGACCCGTCTAGAATCATCTACTGATCTCTCTGATAATCTACATATTGTTGATAAACATTTTGTGTTTATTTCATCCACCCTGATCCCACCCCGTATTTGTTCAATTTTTGTAGATCTGTATTCGTCTCCTGTATATCCGAAAGGTAAATACTTTCGTATTTGTGATTTATAAATCGTTTCTAAATGGAAAATATACTTTTTAAAATGTCTTTTTGTCCTACATTTGTATTTTTAATTTGTAGAAATGTAGACTTTTCAGGTAAGTATTTTCCTTCATTTGTGACTATTTTAACATATTTACTTTCTTTTTTCAGCAGTTAGTGGACTTCCCCCGAGCTGCAAGAGCCGTAAGTACATTTTTACATATATAAGGAATATATTATATATCATATCTTTTGATGTACATCAATCTACTTATATATTTTCTTATTTGATTTAAAGTGGCCAGTATTTCCCCAGGTAGCAAGACGTGTTTTAAGGTCGTCTGGTCCATTATTCTTAACCATATTCTTTTTTAGAGAACAGCATTACCATACCAAAACACCTGTCACATATCATCCGTTCTTCGTGTATATATATATGACTTGAAAAAACGTTCTTATCTTCGCTCCATGGATCAATATCCGTTTATAAATAATGCATTATTAACTCACTAACCCCTGTGGTCAAATTTAGACTCGCCAAAATCAATAAATAGTATGATATATGATCTGGGAGTAAAAAGTTCATATTGCATGTAAAATCATTATAAAAGTTTTATTCAAAATCATACACCCTTAAAGTCTGGCAATTGACTTAAACATTCTTCGAAATGGACGAATTGTGACTTGTGGTGTTGATACGTTAATGTTGCGCCTTTACACAGGTCACTACTATAGATACACGGAAAAAACTAACGTGGTACGGTTCTGATACTGTTTAGCGAAGCCACACAACAGATGACATTTAACCTACACCTATAGTAAAATTCATAAAAGCCGACTTTTCGGGTGAATTCTTTCTTGACTTCGACGAACACGAGGGAATAAAATATAACGAGTTTAAACTTTCACCGGCAAGAGTAGTCGTTCTTACTTGTAATCATACCTGCGAGTATCCAACGAGGAATAAAACGGTTTTTCCGTGAAGATTTTTACAACTGAAAAGTGAGTAGAATCATCCGTATGATAATCATAAAGTTACATCGCCCAATGTCTGATTTATTCTCCAACACTACGCATATTGACAATAAAGCCTGGATGGACCTTGTCAGTCATTGAACCTTATCGGCATTACCTGCAGATATAAATAATTGTTTCACATACTTAAACAACAAAAAGAAAACAAAAATAATAATAAAAGTCAAATCATTGTGATAGTTACCGTTGTAGAACATTTTCCTCAATATTTGTAACCAGTTATAACAAAAATGTCAATGATACTATGTCTGATATATTGCCAGATTGGGTCTTCGTGTGTCCGATATATTGCCAGCTTAAGTCTTCGTGTGTCCGATATATTGTCAGCTTAAGTCTTCGTGTGTCCGATACATTGCCCGTTTAAGGTCCGTGTTTCCGATATATTGCCAGCTTAAGTGTGTCTGTGTCCGATACATTGCCCGCTTTAGGTCCGTGTTTCCGATATATTGCCCGCTTAAGGTCCGTGTTTCCGATATATTGTCAGCTTAAGTCTTCGTATCTCCGATACATTGCCCGCTTAAGGTCCGTGTTTCCGATATATTGCCAGCTTAAGTGTGTCTGTGTCCGATACATTGCCCGCTTTAGGTCCGTGTTTCCGATATATTGCCCGCTTAAGGTCCGTGTTTCCGATTAATTGCCCGCTTAAGCGTTCGTGTGTCCGATATATTGCCAGCTTTAGTGTTTGTGTTGCGATTCCCTTTATTACAATGCCCGTGTAATTGATCATAATTTGACAAACTCGACGTCAATGTGGTGAGTTATTATTGATATATCTGTTTTATAAATGTACTTTTCAAAATGATTTTGTATACCTGTGTGACACCTGTTTAAAAGAACATGGGTCTACATTATTAGCAGTCAGATTTAATAGTTTGGACATTTGCAAGTCATCCAAAATAGTAAGTGGAATACGTAACGTCATGTTGCACTTCTAATAGACACAGCATTTAAACTACTTTTCTAAATGAAATAATTTCATTATATTCAACGAACATATTTAATGACGTCGTTAAAATGAGAATAAATTTTAAATTTGTGTACAACATTAAATAAATATATGTCAGTATAGCGAAAAATTACCTAATGTAAGTCAGTATAGCGAAAGGTTACCTGATGTACGTCTGTATAACGAACAAATATCTGATATATGTCGGTATAGTGAACAGTTACCTGATGTATATAACGAAAGGTTACCTGAATTATATCGGTATAGCGAACGGTTATCTGATGCATGTCGGTATAGTGAACCGTTACCTGATATTGTCGGTATAGCGAACCGTTACCTGATGTATGTTGGTATAGCGAAAGGTTATCTAAATTATGTCGGTAAAGTGAACAGTTACGTAATGTATATCGGTATAGTGAACAGTTACGTGATGTATGTCGGTATAGTGAACAGTTACCTGATGTATGTCTATATAACGAAAGCTTACTTGAATTATGTCGGTATATCGAATGGTTACCTGATGTGAGTCTGTACAGCGAACGGATGCGTAAAATTTAGTTAGTTGTTAGCGGAAATTTAAAATACTAGATAACAAACACCATAAAAATTCCTAATATCTATTGAATGTTAGGAACAAAACGGATACTTCCTGATCGGCTATCAATTATCTCCCCTGAGAGCCGTAACTTTTTGTAAATCGTTATGTTGCTTGTGTCCATTTCAAAGAAATCAGTTTATCTGTTAGGACAAATTATCGTCATTTTCTCAAGTGTAAAAGTAATTACATTTTTTACTGGTTTTGTCATTTGATAATCATTTGGACTTTTCATTTGCAATTATCTCAGGAGTACGTCCAATGTATTAATATTAGGACAATAAAGCATAAATGTCGCCTTGATATGTGCTATGACTGGCTGAGTGTGATGAATGCTAAGAAAACATTAATAAATTTTACTTCTTAATCATTTACCATTTTGACTCGCTGTATAATTCCTGGATATAAAACGGCAAAGAGATATTAATAACAATAAATTGCTGTGAACATATGATTCACTCCCATCAGATAATAGTATTGATCAATATCGTTAACAAGGGCAACAATACATTACATAAAGGAAAGCAATTATACTTGAATACTGAAACAAAGTCATAGTAACTTATGTCAACTGTTTTATGCATTTGAAATAAATACTATTTAATCATTTTATATATCTCTTATTAGCTGAGTTATGTATGTATTAATATAGGTATTTACTCATTTAATATATCTCTTATTAGCTGAGTTATGTATGTATTGATATAGGTATTTACTCATTTAATATATCTCTTATTAGCTGAGTTATGTATGTATTGATATAGGTATTTACATATTTTTTATATTTCTTATTAGCTGAGTTGTATATTTATTGATATAGGTATTTACTTATTTTAGATATCTCTTATTAGCTGAGTTATATATTTATTGATAGGTATTTACTTATTTTATATATTTCTTATTAGCTGACTTGTATATTTATTGATATAGGTATTTACTTATTTTATATATTTCTTATTAGCTGAGTTATATATTTATTGATATAGGTATTTACTTATTTTATATATCTCTTATTAGCTGAGTTAAATATTTATTGATATAGGTAGTTACTTATTCATTCATTCATTTGTCTATTTATTATATAATGTAAATACAAATTATTAGCACTTTAAATATAGTAACTGTGTCATTTCTGTAGAATTAACAATGATAAGCAGACGACCGGCACTTATCAATGTCCAACCACCAGATCGTGTTCAAGAGTTTTACAAAATCGTCATTAAATCTTATTGTTATTTTCACACAATGAGTGAGTAGATGATTTTGGATACCGTTATTGTACAAAATGGGGATTTTTATAAACAAGAACAACTTCCAATGACCAAGTACATATTTTTTGTCTGAAAAACGATTCACAAATTTCTTTTCTGTCACTAATCATGAGATTGTTTTGCGGCAGAATGAGTCTGAAACTCATTCAAAGAAAACATATTTCTTATATCGGTCATCTGGATTACCATTTACCAAGAAATGTCTCCAATTACCATCGTAATGATAATATTTACCGTATAAAACTTGTCATTTCAAAACAAATATCCAAAATTACAGTTCTTCTGTGAGTTATTTATCATGGTCGTTAAAACAAACTCTCCAACTCATTAGCATCCAGCTATGAAGCTGTCTGGAATCACGCCGTCAAATTTGTAGACACTGGTATCAGTACTAAGCAGCGCTTAACAACATTTGTATTAGAGATTCCTTTTACGAATGTAAATAAAATATGACCATAAACCACAGAAGCTTGGGAATATCGTTAATGCTAAAGAGAGACTGTTAAATTGCTTTGTTTACATTGCCCAATAGAGATTTACTTGTTACGGTTATCTCAGATACTGCAGAATATGTATCGGTTTCCATCATACAATTGTTAACTGAAATATGATTGATGTAAGATCGCCATTTTTCATCTATTTAACCGGAATACATTTAAGTTATATACTTAAAAGTGGGAACAATTTTGTGTTAGATTAAAACTGAACTCATGGAAAACCAAGAGACAATACTACCAAATGTTAAAAATTATCATAACGTAATGTTTAAATGGCTCCAAATTCATCTTCCTTCATGAAGGTGTCCGTGTTAAAATCCTTCGTCTGGAAATTATTGTACGTTTACAAAATGGTGGAGTATTCCCCCGACAATCATATTAGACCCGTATATAACACACGTGATACAGTAAATGAATGTATCTGTATTATAGAAATTCTGAATAAATTAGTGTGTAATATTATAAAGTGTTACAGTACCTAGAAATAACTGCCAGAACGAACATGATTTGTAAATGAAAAATAATGTCATCCCAAAGAGTTGTACTCTGCTTATTTAGTTAGTCATTTGCTGTAAGGTTATTGGAAATATAGGCTTTGTTTTTACATACTGTTGACTTTGATTAAATTATTCTGTAAAAAGTCTCGAAGGATAACTTTATGATACAAGTTACCAATCAGTAACATAAGGTTTTATGTTTTACTAATCAGTGTAGATAATAAACAAACTGGAATGGAATCTA
Organism: Atrina japonica; assembly: GCA_030159075.1. Taxonomy (NCBI): domain Eukaryota; kingdom Metazoa; phylum Mollusca; class Bivalvia; order Pterioida; family Pinnidae; genus Atrina; species Atrina japonica. The sequence continues at coordinate 142,061 of BROG01000292.1, read as the reverse complement.
AGGTTCAAATACGCGATGGAATCCGGCTAAACATGTTTTACAATGAACTAAATTACTGAAAAGTGTCTGATTCGCTCAAACTTTTAAATTATCCAATTTCCAACAGTACTGAAACAAGGATTTAATAGATAGTTTTATGCTTAACTTATAGAATGGGTTTTTATGTGTGTACTGTCCATTGATAAACAATAATGTGAATTCACTTTACTCGAGATAGCTTTAAAATTATGATTTTTTTATCTGTGTTGTAAGTAATCTCGAATTTAATGAAAACTACTTACATAAAATCGTTCGTAATTCCAATATCAATAGTTTTCTTTACAGATATACTTGAATGTTAATTTTGTTGTACATCTAACTGTCAAGATTTCTGTCGCTGCTCTACTTGTTATCCGTGTCTTTTATACATACATCTGTAATTCATTTGAATTCGACATTGATATTTCCTATACAAGTGTAAATAATATGAGCGAGCGACTGAGAAAATGTTCCATAGCACAAAGTATGTTTTCAGAAATTTAAACATATACGGAATTAGAAATATAAGATAATTTTATTTCCGGCGCGAAAACATTACAAAATTAGAAATATGACGTCAGAGGGAATTTCGTGTTTTCCGCCTTTCATTAATTATGTGGTAAGGGTTCTAAGGGCTCTTTTTAATATATAATGGTCTCTTAAAAATACAGTTTTGTATTTTCCATATGTAAGGTGTTTTGTTTTCATGTGACATGATACATTTTGTGAGATCATTACTGAACTTCAAATTTCAAAGGATTTTATGATATAAAGAATAGAGTGGTATATCATGAAATAATAAAACATCCATTATATGAGGTTTATGATATAAAGAATAGAGTGGTATTTCATGAAATGATAAAATCTCCATTATATGGGATTTATGATATAAAGAATAGAGTGGTATTTTAGGAAAAAAAACCTAGAGAACTTTAAACATTTCGGTAGTGTTGTCCAAAAGTCGGTAATTGACAATGTAAAAACCAATTACTTTGTAAAATAATTTTGATTTATAAATCGAAATAAAAACATAGTGTCTAGATTTTCTCTCGGAACCAATTTAGATGAAAGAAAATAATGAATTTCTTCCAGTAATGATTAAATTTCTAAGCCTAGATCCGAAATAAGCTGATCTTATTCATAGATCACATTGTGGCCGCCATTGTTATAATATTCTGGACACCTGGGATGACAAAAGACCTTGGGCGTTCAAATATCGGTAACAAAAAAAATATTGAAACGCCAAACAAATGCTCAAGATGATCGTTTCTGTCAATTAGTAATTTCATAAAAACACATTTGAACCACATTCAGTACATTTGATTGATGATATAGTGGACCTCACTAATAAGGACACTGACGGGCTCGTAGAGTAGGTATTAGCGTTGTCTCCCTTACTAAAGGTGTGGACGCGCATAATACTAATAGGGACACTGACGGGCTCGTAGAGTAGATATTAGCGATGTCTCCCTTACTAAAGGTGTGGACGCGCATAATACTAATAGGGACACTGACGGGCTCGTAGAGTAGGTATTAGCGATGTTTCCCTTACTAAAGGTGTGGACGCGCATAATACTAATAGGGACACTGACGGGCTCGTAGAGTAGGTATTAGCGATGTTTCCCTTACTAAAGGTGTGGACGCGCATAATATTGATTGACACGGTCCAATTTACTATTGAAACGCCAAACAAATGCTCAAGATGATCGTTTCTGTCAATTAGTAATTTCATAAAAACACATTTGAACCACATTCAGTACATTTGATTGATGATATAGTGGACCTCACTAATAAGGACACTGACGGACTCGTAGAGTAGGTATTAGCGTTGTCTCCCTTACTAAAGGTGTGGACGCGCATAATACTAATAGGGACACTGACGGGCTCGTAGAGTAGATATTAGCGATGTCTCCCTTACTACTAAAGGTGTGGACGCGCATAATACTAATAGGGACACTGACGGGCTCGTAGAGTAGGTATTAGCGATGTTTCCCTTACTAAAGGTGTGGACGCGCATAATACTAATAGGGACACTGACGGGCTCGTAGAGTAGGTATTAGCGATGTTTACCTTACTAAAGGTGTGGACGCGCATAATACTAATAGGGACACGGACGGGCTCGTAGAGTAGGTATTAGCGATGTTCCCTTACTAAAGGTGTGGACGCGCATAATACTAATAGGGACACTGACGGGCTCGTATTAGGTATTAGCGATGTTCCCTTACTAAAGGTGTGGACGCGCATAATACTAATAGGGACACTGACGGGCTCGTAGAGTAGGTATTAGCGATGTTCCCTTACTAAAGGTAATACTAATAGGGACACTGACGGGCTCGTAGAGTAGGTATTAGCGATGGTGTGGACGCGCATAATACTAATAGGGACACTGACGGGCTCGTAGAGTAGGTATTAGCGATGTTCCCTTACTAAAGGTGTGGACGCGCATAATACTAATAGGGACACTGACGGGCTCGTAGAGTAGGTATTAGCGATGGTGTGGACGCGCATAATACTAATAGGGACACTGACGGGCTCGTAGAGTAGGTATTAGCGATGTTTACCTTACTAAAGGTGTGGACGCGCATAATACTAATAGGGACACTGACGGGCTCGTAGAGTAGGTATTAGCGATGTTCCCTTACTAAAGGTGTGTACGCGGATAATACTAATAGGGACACTGACGGGCTCGTAATACTAGGTATTAGCGATGTTTCACTTACGGTGTGTACGCGCATAATACTAATAGGGACAGACGGGCTCGTAGGTAGGTATTAGCGATGTTTACCTTACTAAAGGTGTGGACGCGCATAATACTAATAGGGACACTGACGGGCTCGTAGAGTAGGTATTAGAGTTCCCTATACTAAAGCGATGCGCATAATACTAATAGGGACACTGACGGGCTCGTAGAGTAGGTATTAGCTAAACCTTACTAAAGGTGTGGACGCGCATAATACTAATAGGGACACTGACGGGCTCGTAGAGTAGGTATTAGCGATGTTTCCCTTACTAAAGGTGTGTACGCGCATAATACTAATAGGGACACTGACGGGCTCGTAGAGTAGGTATTAGCGATGTAGACCTAGGTACGCGCATAATACTAATAGATGACACTACCTCGTAGAGTAGGTATTAGATGTGTGTGGACGCGCATAATACTAATAGGGACACTGACGGGCTCGTAGAGTAGGTATTAGCGATGTTCCCTTACTAAAGGTGTGTACGCGCATAATACTAATAGGGACACTGACGGGCTCGTAGAGTAGGTATTAGCGATGTTTACCTTACTAAAGGTGTGGACGCGCATAATACTAATAGGGACACTGACGGGCTCGTAGAGTCGTAGAGTGTGGACGCGCATATTAGCGACGGGCTGTTTCCCGATGTTACCTTACTAAAGGTGTGTACGCGCATAATACTAATAGGGACACTGACGGGCGTAGAGTAGTTAGCGAGTTCCCTTACTAAAGGTGTGGACGATAATACTAATAGGGACACTTCGTAGTATTAGCGATGGTGTGGACGCGCATAATACTAATAGGGACACTGACGGGCTCGTAGAGTAGGTATTAGCGATGTTTACCTTACTAAAGGTGTGGACGCGCATAATACTAATAGGGACACTGACGGGCTCGTAGAGTAGGTATTAGCGATGTTTCCCTTACTAAAGGTGTGGACGCGCATAATACTAATAGGGACACTGACGGGCTCGTAGAGTAGGTATTAGCGATGTTTCCCTTACTAAAGGTGTGGACGCGCATAATACTAATAGGGACACTGACGGGCTCGTAGAATAGGTATTAGCGATTTTCCCTTACTAAAGGTAGCGATGTACTAATTGACCTCGTACTAATTAGCGATGTTTACCTTACTAAAGGTGTGGACGCGCATAATACTAATAGGGACACTGACGGGCTCGTAGAGTAGGTATTAGCGATGTTTCCCTTACTAAAGGTGTGGACGCGCATAATATTGATTGACACGGTCCAATTTACTATTGTATTAAATGTGAGGTGTTCCCCTATATAAGTTGATATTTAGATAATGTAATACTCTGGACTGTGCTGCAAAGTGCATTTTCATCTTATATTGCCACAATTATATGATGAAGTCATGTGATAAGTGTCAATTGTGCTACTGGACTTTTGAGTAAAACAAACATTCTGCAGTCAAAGGTATTAGTCTATATATTTGTTGCGTCAAATTATCAAGATTTAATTATACTCTATGACGTCCACAAAAAACAACCTGCTGAAACATTTGCGATGGGTGTGTCATGCAAACAGAGGACGTTTGACTCCTTCCGGACACCAGGTCTTATTCCGTTTGGATTTGTAGATAATTTGTCGTATTCTAATGGACTTGTAGTTTCGATTGGTATTTCATTCTTACTTAACAGTTTTCGTATCTGGATGCATGAATTTGATTACTTGTCAAATCAATTTCTATTTAACTGCCAACTCAAAGTAAAACTTGGCAAATAAAAGAAATATACAGCACAATACATAATATCAATATGCTACTTTTTAAGAAATTCTCAAAATGGAAACAGATGTGTCTGATAAAATTTCAAAAACAATGCAGCTTTTGTATGTTCCGTATATCAAAATCGCGATCATAGTTGCAATTCAAAAGCAGAGAAATTGCTTAGCTCAAGCTCTGATCTTATCCTTCCTTTTTAGCAAAATGTTCTTGTATTTTGTGGACTGTGATCATATAGAAGAATCTCAAATAAAATTAGCAAAAGCATTTATCTTGATATCATTATCAACCATTTATAAATGGTGTTAACAATTTTTGTATTAAAAAAGCTTTGGCGACAGCAGGACCGGTATTGGTGTCACACAAACATGATGTATTTTAGAATTTAAAAAACAATATCAAATGTGTTAAATAGTTTTGATATTGAATCATCCTTTCAATGCCTGTCTGTGAAACTGGTAGTTGACAACTGCAGCTTTTCCTTCTATAGAACAAAACAATAATGACTAAAACAATATATTGATAATGAATGTTTGATATGTACTGCATTTTAAATTTACGATTCGTACTTCTGAAGAAAAGGTCAAAATAGATTAAGATGGAATTTTCTTATATTTTCCTGTTTATATAATTTTATTCTTGACATAAACTTTTGTATTTGTAATGATTTTGGTTCAGTTCTTAACATCTATATCAAAGTCATATATTCTAATGGGAATGCGGTGTGTCGTGACTTTGATTAAAGATCACATTTAGGTCAAGGTCACTGTGGCTAACTTAACTGTCGGAGCAAAGAATCCCACACCAACTCTATCTGTTATTATACAAAACCATAACCCTAATCCCACACCAACTCTATCTGTTATTATACAAAACCATAACCCTAATCCCACACCAACTCTATCTGTTATTATACAAAACCATAACCCTAATCCCACACCAACTCTATCTGTTATTATACAAAACCATAACCCTAATCCCACGCTAATTCTATCTGTTATTATACAAAACCATAACCCTAATCCCACGCTAATTCTATCTGTTATTATACAAAACCATAACCCTAATCCCACGCTAATTCTATCTGTTATTATACAAAACCCTCCAAAAGAAAAACATGACGGGCATATAATGTACCGCTTGTGGTACACTTTTTCGAGGTTTCAAAAGTGTTGCTAAAACTAATGGTAATACCCGGAAAATGAGATAGAATACTTCACTTCAAAACAATGATAAATAACTTAAAATCACTACATATACCAGCATGATGTATTTTCTGTTTTATATTCTAATTCATAAGATAAAAAACCCATGAAAAAGGATGCTGAAAACTTCACTGATTTCTGTTGTTGGGGATATGTGACTTTAACGCTAGTGGTGTTATATTTCCATTAAGTGTCGTTTTTCTTATTTTTTATAATTTCATCTGACAATATCTTCATTGTGCTTATATGTATTTCAGGCTTGGCATTATCCTCGCATGGGAAGAAGTTGGTCTCCGCAAAATAACGATGCTTCCAGTCTCAGTGATCTCTGTTGTCCAAAAGGTCCCAAGGATGTGATGACTCTTGAGCTGTTTGACGAACCACGTGCCTTCTGCCGCGCTGAGAAATGTTGTAAAGGATTGACGGAAGTAACCAGATTTAGCGAGGACAGATCCATTGTCTTTTCTCTTTGTTTACCAGACGATGTACGTATTTCAGACATATATGATACTCCTTCTTAGCCCTAGGTGATATCAGAAAACTCGGACTCAGAAGCAGTGTGGTATTAAAATAGTCATATAATAATCTCCACTCAAAAATTTGTGAGGTTGTATTTTTATATATATATGTTAATATCTGGTAAAATTTATCTGAGGCCTTCGGTAATCCCAATTATTCTTTTATCCCCCTCTCGCCTGCATATAATATTTTTATTATCACAAACCATTCGATATATCAGTGCGTGTTCTACATATCAACGTTCTATATACTTTATCCCATAACTAATAAGTTACTGTCACAGGACATATTTCTGTATAATGACCACAGCAATTACAATGTTTCACTAATTGAAATGTTGTTGAGTCGTCAGTACGGATTGTGAATAGGATTTATTCCACACATACTTAATTTAAAGTTGACTTTGGACTCTCGGAGAGTGTAACCAGTCAACAGGGGTACTTAACTCTTCCTTAATATTCCCTCTTTTTGCTGATAAAACTGAAATAACTGATACAATACAAAATTATGAACTAGGTTAGTAGATGAAAAAGAAACAATAATAATATCAACACAAATAGGAACAGCCGTTCATATCAAAAATTAGAAATAAGATAAGCATGAATGATAACAAAGTTCGAGGACAGCTAAATTTGCTGAAATACATTGTATCTAATTTACTCTAGAAATTTCTAGGAAAACAAATAAAACAGATATACAAATAAGAAAAAAATATAAAGAAGATATGCTGTTACTTCATAGATAACCCCTTTTTCCTATTATTTTTTTCTTAGTTTTTTATTTTTGTTACTATCCCTATAAAACATATAAAAAATGCATACTACTGTATCTATATATATATATATCTGTGTGTGTGTGTGTGTGTGTATATATATATATATATATATATATATATATATATATATATATATATATATATATATATATATATATATTTGTATGTATGTATGTATGTCTGTCTGTCTGTCTGTCTGTCTGTCTGTATGTATGTATGTAAGTATGTATGTATGTATGTATGTATGTATGTATGTATGTATGTATGTATGTATGTATGTATAAATATACAATGTTTGATGTGCATGTATGTGACCCCAATCCTGGCAACCACAGTATCTAAGTAAGATATGTCTGGGAAAGAAAAAAATAAAGTCCTTCTTAAAGTTGCAAAAGCTTTTGTGAATGTTATAGTTGCATTTTTCACTATTTTCAGATTGCATTAATACAGGATGGAACACAAGAGTCGTGAGCAATGCTGTACTGTATAGGGCGATCGTTATTCTATGCAGAGTTGCTCTGAACTGTAGAACAAATATGTCAGAATTTTTTTCTAAATTTGTTCGAATTCGTCAAAATTAAAATCTTTATAGATTGCAGAAAATGAAACAAAATATTTATTTAGTTCTGTGCGTAATATTTCATATATGAGGAATCGTGTGGTCTCGTATTTTAGGAGTTATTAATATTTTCCAATTATTTATATATAATGTTTAAACATATGGTATGGTTATGTCATATGGATATGGTCACCTCTCAAAGTTATAAACACATTTATAGATTAGTATATACTCTCTATCATAACTCAATTTGTCCAAGTATTTGTGTGTTCCGTCATGCAGTTAGAACATTCTGGATTCAAAAATGTAATAGCGAGAATTATATAGAAATAATTGAATTTGTATTGCTTATTACCATATACCGTGAAACATTTCCGGAATACTCAAGTAAGATTAGTTGAACATGATTTGGCCATGAGAAAATGATTGATACTGTATGAAAATATTAACATGGGAAAGGGTTTATGCTTTCATTTATGTCTAAACACAAGTGGAGAGGATTAGTCCATTTAAATTATTCTCCAAGTAACATGTAGAAACCACTACAAAACGGTTCGACTTACACGACGTAGGACTTTGAAACTTGTTGATTATGAAAAGAATAAATGTATCAAAACGTGACCAACAATTTGAATTTTGGCTTATATCATAACAAATGTCGGAGTTATCAACATATTAATTACTCTGTCATCGGGTCATTTTATTTTACTGATTCGCTAAAATAATGTGTTTATTGTAGAAATACTACATATTACTGGGAGAAAGTCTATTAGATTCTATCTACACATAATTTCAGATCGCAATTTAGTCTATTACATGATATTTTAAATAAAGTCGACGACCGTATACGAAACATTTATCTTTGTTCTGTTGTTTTGTACGTTTGTCACCCGCTGTTTAGTGATGGTCACTTATTTCTTTGTTTGTTGTTTTACAACACGTACAGAAATTTTCACTTATATTGAGATGTCTAATTGTAGCCACTGTAAAATGAAAATTGTGCGCTTATTCCTTCCGAATTGCTGAGTTTAAATATTATTTTTTTAAATGACAAATAAAACAAAAAAGTCAGAAAAGAAGGAAATATGAATATTGAACTGATATTAGTTGGCATCCATGGGTTTATGAATGCCAACTGGAGAAAGCAAATCCATTATGACAGACTTGAGTGCCAACTGACAGCTAGTCAATGCTCTTCAATAAACATATGCATCAAACTGTTTGGAAGTTTATAAAATATATAAAGCAATGTTTTGTTATTACACGGTGTGTATACTAGAATTAATTCAATGTTTTCTTATTACACGGTGTGTATGTGGTTTTAAAGCCTTGATAAACTAATCATATTTGCACGGATTTTTAAACGACATAGGATAACAATTTACTGCATATATTTATAATTGTTATTATTCCTAAAGTTTCCCGATATTTCAATTTATAAAGACTTTTAATACTGAATGGCCCATATTTTATAACAAACACCAAAACCCTGAAATATCATAAACACAAGTAAAAGGAATCAAAAATGTCAAACCGTAAAGAAACAATCACTTTCAAACATCAAACACATATATAATTTTATGTTAAACTGTTTGTTTCTTAAATTTTCATTATCATAAACAATACTCAATATCAAAATATTTATGCACAGATTCAACTTTATAATGGCGTAACATCGTTTGAGATTCGCGAAATTTCTATCATCCATTGGTACTTCTTCATTTTTACTTCAGCTATTCTGAATTTTGACCATAGTAAGACAAGATGCACATGTTGCAGTACATGACAAAAATAGAAAGTGAAATCGGAATGCAGTGGATACATTCATTGATAAGTACAAGTGTTATACATAGCTTTGCTAGTTGGAAACAAGCCGCTTTTTACGAAATATCGTACCATTAAATGTTGACGCTTTCATAGCCAGTGAACGGTATTTCATACATCATTAGATATAAAATCTATTGATACAATTACAGCTTTTGAAGCTACAGTTGTGTTAAAACTAAATATTAGATATTAAATAATTGAACTATTCTGTCGCTGAGTTGGAAGAGTGTTGATACATTAACTCGTCATTGCTTACTCGTTTATATCTATGTAAAATGATTTGTCCACACAAAGTAAAATCTAGCAATACTTTCCATGTATATTATTTGATTTGTATGGATAATTGACTGGTAATGCATCTCTCAAAGTAATATTTCAAAATTATGGTGTGACTGGATAATGTTCATTTGTATTTGTTATAGTAATAATACCACAACTAAATCACAGTCTCAGCTGACACATCATAGAGGTGCTAAAGCAAACATTTTCAACACATACTAAATTCCTCGTAATCAAATTCCGCTTCTAAAAGAGTCAAAATAAAATTAACAAAACTAGATACACCAAAGATACATTTTACAGACAGAAAAGAATTTACAAATATGAAACCCATGGATAAATATGCAAAAAAAGCAATACATTAATATGTGCTTTTGAACGGTCCAGAGTCGATAGAGAAGTACAGTGCTATCCAGTACCATTGCGAATCTAAGCTCTTTTTTCGAGATAGTTAAATAAAATAATTCGTTCATTACTGGTAACGAAGAATAAAAAATGAAAATAAAAAATTTACTATACAGAGACAAAACCTATATTATTCGCATATGCATTTCAAATGCTCTCTCTCTCTCTCTCTCTCTCTCTCTCTCTCTCTCTCTCTCTCTCTCTCTCTCTCTCTCTCTCTCTCTCTCTCTCTCTCTCTCTCTCTCTCTCTCTCTCTCTCTCTCTCTCTCTCTTTCTTTGTCTCTCTGTTTGGCGAATGACTTCAAATTCTGTCCTATGCTCGGCACTTCCAGTCATTGAGCAGTGAGGGTTCTTTAACGTGCCGACACCTACTGCGGGACCTCGGCTTTTACTGTTACGATATTCATAATAAGGTCGTTAAAGTATTCTTGAGCAAAAAGAAAATACATAAAGTAATCCTTTTCGTTTTAATCTGATATCAATTGTATTACAATCTATCGATCTGCCTATATTTCTACGGTAATCTCGTTCGGAAATTTTCAAAAACTTAACATTTTTACCATTTTATCGCGGGGTCATCTAAGTGCACCATCAAGTCTTTATTTATTTTACTTAATAAACTATTAAACAAGGTCTTCAGATGTATTACAAGCGTCAATTCTTTTTACTCAACAATTCCACATGGATAAAACTCAAAAACAGATTAACAGCTATTATACAAAACGCCTTTGTATACAAAAATGGAAATTGCAAATATAAATATTTAGTTTTAGGTAATGAGGAATCTTATTTTGTGAAGGAACACTCTAGTCTATTGAAGACGATATTATACAGATTCTGGGGGTTCTAGTAGATTTATTTTTCGTGTTTTTGCGGAAATACTTTTCCAACAAAATGTCGCCATTCCAATGGGTACCAATTGTGCACTTTTTTGGCTAACATCTTTTTGTATTCAAATGAAGCCGAAATTATACAGTCTCTGATCACCAAATGAAACAAACAGTTCGCATCTCGGTTCAATTATACTTACAGGTATACCGAGGACGTCCTGTCCATAAATAATTCAGAATTTCAGAATTACCTCGGCCAGATGTATCCTGTTTAACTAGAGATCAATGACGACAGAGAGCAAAACGTCAGCTTCTTACCTATATTTACTCCTGTTGATTGGAAAGGACGGTCAACTTCACATCTCGCTTTATGACAAACGCGATGATTTTGATTTCCATATCACGAACTTCCCGTTTCTAAGTAGTAATATTCCATCTTCCTCTGGCTATGGCGTTTTCATTTCGCAACTAATGTGTTATGCCAGGGAATGCTCTTCTTATGAATGTTTTATTCTGAGAACGAAACGATTCGTCAATAAACTACTTATACAAGGTTACGCTGTTGAACGCTTGAAATCGTCGTTTAAGAAGTTTTATGGTCGATACGGGGATGTCGTAAAACATCTAAAGTCACCCTCCCAGGAACACTAGATAGTATTCTGGAGCACGACCACAGACAGGATTTCCTTATGCCAATCGTGCTTTTCACCGAACTTGACCTTTACACCTAACATGACCTTTTCACCGAATTTGACCCGTTCATCGAACTATGGAACATTTGTGACAGATGTGGCATGCCAGCAGAAGACGCTGACTACTTCCGGACACCTGGTCCTATCCCGTTTGGGATTCGCAATTGTTCTTCATATTGAGACCATTTGCACATCTAATTCGTCGTAATGGACCTGAGTTTCGATTACCAATTGGTACTTCTTAATCTTTACTTTAATAAAGATATTTATGTTAAGTTAAAGTTTCGTTCACTTCAATATTTTTTTTTCAAATACCGTCTGCAATTGAAATATAAGGAAGTAGGTGCCGATAGATATTCGAAGCTCCAAGTTCATTAGAATATTATAAACATAATAGTTATAATGCTCAAGACGATCGTTTCTGTCAGTTAGACTTCATCAGTTGATCTCCAAAATGTATATGTTTTTTTCTTAAGATGAAGTGGTATCATACAAGGTCAAATAATAAATCTAAATGTGTAGCCGAAATCCGTCTAAGATGATAAATAAAATATACCAACACACACACATACACACACACACACACACACACACACACACACACACACACACACACAGAGGAAACAATTGGCAATATCAAACGAGATGGGATCAGTTGCCCAGAGTCAGCGTCAATGTTATCATATAAAAAATCTCAGATACCAAAGTATAAATCAATAGAATATCCAAGACATAGATACAATCCGGTAAAAATGGACAAACACAGACCTCTGGAAACCAAGAGGTGGGATCAGGTGCCATGGAGGAGTAAGCATCCCCTGTCGACCGGTCACACCCGCCGCGAGTCCAGAAATACGTGAGGAGTGAATCATCGGCATACAACACACGTGGTATTCGTTCAAAAGAGATATTGTGCCTTGGACCATCGGAGCTATTTATATAAACGCTGCTGAATATTACCCAATTAAAAGGTTTTTGTTATTTTCATCTTTTACGTGATCTTCATGGTATTTCGGCAACAGCTGATAATATAGTAATATTTCGCTATTTCCCATTCACCATTTAAATTCTAAATTCTTCAAAAACTTTCATTATAACGTGTATATATATGTATGAAAAATTCAAGATGCTACGGGCATCATGGCGGTATGACGAAAACGGGCATCTTGCAAATATGAAGAAAACAATCTCTTGTGTCTTATAATTACCTCACTTAAACATTTCACATCGACATTACTAGACCGGTACAAGTAAACAACGAAATATCAGATACTATAATTGATTTCTTCACATGTCACTTTCAGATGAGATAATGATTAATGTGGTTATCAAAACGATTTTTGAATGTGTTGATTTCAAAAGCATTAATTTGATGCTGTAATACAAGTACATTTTGAGGATGAATCAACAAAGGTATCAGATGGAACGTCAAGCGGGAATCATGGCAACATATACTGCGCAAATATTGAAAACCGTCAATCAATGTAATGTTTAATGTCATTTGATACGATAGGAATAAGAAACAAATTTATCACAGAAATATTCGTGAAAAATTACTTCTGTGCTGCAATACGACTGTTGTATGACAGTAATCAACGAAAAAAATGACTGGTGTTGATTTCAGTGTTATGTTACAAATCACCAAAATGTTTTTGACATACGAACGTATAATTACAAATGTACCAGGCAAGCGTGAATGTTTTTCATTAGATAATGTATTATTTACATCTACAGTATTTTTTTTTAACGGAAACATGCGATTGATATTCCCTGCTTATATCTCGTGCGAAGTGTCACTCTTCAAAGGTCAATATATTTTAAACTGACTGCAAAAGTATCATAGCGAAATAAAATGTTGTTGCATTATTTCAATTCAATTTGATTTCGACTATAGACCTGCAGTAGATGTGTAAATATGATAACAATATATATCGTCCGCTTTTTTCAGTTTAATGAATGAAGCATACAACAGACCCAACATACATGATGTCACTTTTTAGTCTCTTTTACCTTACCTTAACAAAAAGGGCCTTCATCGCATTCGCAGCAAACTTTATTTTGTTCCTTTTACACTACTTAATAAACTTTTTCAGGAAGCAAGAATGAACCGTTACACGGATTCTTCAACCCCAGAATTCCATTATAATGGACATTGCTTATCAGACTGTTCAAGCCTACACGCGTTACAAACGGTGACTGAACAGAAAAGTCTTTTCCTAAAACTTAAATTTACAAAAAAGGTATAGACGCTTTAAACATTGGCATTGTTCTAAATCACAGAAAAGTTCAGTCCTGTTTTCCGTCATATTTTAAACTGAAGACCATGCCTTGCATTTCATATAGCTATACACCTAGCATCGCATCCAAGCTATTCAATTACAAACGGGTTTTGCGGTGCCTAGACATTAACCATCCTCTACACAACACCGTCACATAATCATGTGTATCATCTCCCTTCAAATATAATGTCATCGGGCATGTCATCACCGGCGACGTTTCTATTGTTGAAAATGAAACCTTAAAAATCTTATTTTAAGTGGTCCTAAATACCGCGAAGCCCGATCCTTTAATTGGTGTCAGAATTTCAGTTTAATTATGAATTCTGTGGAATATTATGCAAGACGATGGATCAGACATGAAGACGTGGAACCAGACACTTTGTCTGAATGGCTAAAACCTATACGATGGTTGATAAAATCTCGTATTCGAAAACTTAAAGGAACTATAAAAACACGTTATCACTCTGTATTTATTGACCCAGAAGAAGTAACTGAACAGGATAGATTACATGACCAATATGTGGTGGTCCCAGACAAAGCCTGAAATAATATACTTTTATTTGCAAGGCACATTACTATAATTGTTTAGTAGAAGAACTTGGCTTTAATACGAATTCTGGAAATCTTACATACACACGTAGCTCACAAAGGAGGAGATCATTCAAGATCACGTGTCCGTATTACGCTGGTTTGATATACCTACGACGGAGACCGATTTTGAGCTACCATATTTATATTGGATACCTAAACTTCATAAATCGTCATATAAGCAGGGGTACATAGCAGGATCCAGAAAATGTTCTACCAAACCTTTAACTGTACTCCTTACCAAGATATTGACATCCGTTAAGGAGAAACTTCAGCACTACTGTACAGTTCCCTATTCCGGAAGCGTTGTAAATCAGATGTGGATACTTCAAAATTCTTAACAACTTTTAGGAAAATTAAAGGCACACAATTTTTCTCAGATTCACAGTATCAAAACATACAACTTCTCTACTCTTTACACAATTATTTCAAATAAAAAATTAAAAGAAAGACTTTTTAGCATCATAGACAACTGTTTTTTTCACTAAAGGTGGTACCCGAAAATTTAAATATCTAGTGATTGGCTATCGTGATACTTATTTTGTTAAACACCACTCTGATTCTACACATAAATACACTGTAGTTGATATAAAAAACATGCTGGAATTTCCAATACACAATATGTTTGTAATGTTCGGAGACGTTGTCTTTCTATAAACTGTCGACATTCTTATGGGAACCAATTGTGCCCCTTTATTGGTCGACCTGTTCATTTGTTCATACGTAGCAGACTTCATTCAGAAACTGAAGAATCGAAAGAAGAAAAAGCTAGCGATGTCCTTTAATTTCACATAGATATATCGACGACGTTTTGTCAATTAATAATGACAATTTTCATACATATGTGCGATATATCCCAGCGAACTAGACAAATACAACAGAATCAAGCACATACGCTTCATACCTAAACCTTTTACCTACTATAGACATAGACGGGAAATTCGCATATAAGCTTTACGACAAACGTGACGATTTCGGTTTTCCCATCGTAATTTTTCCAAATTTAAGTAGTGATATCCCTCAGTCACCCGCATATAGAGTTTTCACAAATGATCCGATATGCAAGGACGTGTTCAACATATGAGCATTTTATATACAGATGTAAACTACTCACTGACAAATTATTGACACAGGGATATTGAAAACCGCGTTTGATGTCAACGTTCCGCAAATTTTACTGTCGGTATAATAGTCTTGTATGCGATTACTCTGTTTCACTAAGTGAAATGTTGAGTTGCCTTTTCGTTGGCGGTTGTTGAGACGTCTGTACCAATTGTGACGAGGATTCGTTCCTCATGTATTTCATTTGGAATTGACTATGGACTCACGGCGGGTGTGACCGGTCGACAGGGGATGATTATTCCTCCATGATACCTGATCCCACCTCTTGGTTTCCAGAGATCCGTGTTTGTCCATTTTTGCCGGATTTGTGACTGTGTCCTGGACATCCTAATGTTTTATTTATACTTTGGTGTCTGAGATGTTTTATATTGATAGTATGTTTATGAAATTTATGTAAAATAATAAAAAAGAGATACATATTTTAATTTCAATAGATTAATTCAACCTTACTGTTTGTATATGAATACAACATTGAACCTGACCTTGTTTTTACAAGATATATAGGATTTCAGGATTTTTATGTCTGTGTATAGGTATTATTTATTGTACATGAAGTACAAGTAGTAAAAGTAGAACAAATCGAAATAATTCTTTTTGGTAAACGCCGCTAATTCCAAATTAAAATAAGCAGTATCTTCTTCAGGTATATATAATGACATTTTGTCAACGGGAGATATGTTTTAACCAGGAAAAGTGTCTGTCACTGATGAACAGTAACGGTTTACCGATTTAAAAAAATATTTCTAGCGCTTGTATTCGCGTTTCACTGATAACTTCAAATCTTTTACATTTATTACCTGTTTCATTCTATAACCGTCAGTCAGACAGTCGCACATGCAACATTGATGTTTGAATTTATTTTGTTGATATTTAGATACATTTCAGTATATTCACGCGGACCATAGATGCATGTCATTTTTATCTTTGGTAAACATATTGTTAAGTGGGAGATATGATTTGTTGTTTTAATACATCTAGCTGAGCTAATTTTAAGTGGCTACATTATTATAGTTATTGTAATATTTCTGCATTACCATGAAATAAAGTGTATAAATGCATTTTTGCTGAGAAATGAATAATAAATACGTGTCTAATGGTTACACACCTTGTTAATATTTGCGAACAATATTATGACCATAATACCAAAGTCAGAGTTTTATATATAAAGTAAACACAAATGGTCAAGACGATAGTTTCTGTCCATAGGACTTCATCAGCTGAGCTTGATCGTAAAGTAGTTCCGAAATAAAAAGTGGTATTATGCAAGACAAAAACATGCATCCCCATATCAGTGAAACAGTATCCACTGTAAAGAATGACTCAGTTTTAAAGAGTTTAGAATTCAAACGGTGTTATCCATTCGAAATGTTACTTTTAGAGGTCATCGACGAGTCCTGTCTACAAAAAATCCAGAATTTCAGAATAACCCCTGCCAGATGTATCCTGTTCAGCTTGATATCAATGAGACGACAGAAAGCAGCACATCTGCTTCTTATCCAAATTTACTCTGTCGATTGGGAAGAACCGCCTTCTTCACACACCCCTTTATGACAAACGTGACGATTAATATATGAGCCACCGGCTGAGAAAAAGGTTCCTTGGGACAATTTAGGGCAAATTTGTGATTTTTATGTTTTTAAATACTTGAACATACATGTATTTTTTAAAATATACAAAATGAGAATGAGTGTTTGGGAGAGCAAGCCTTTTTGTTTTTGGCACAAAAAATCTACACAATTAGAAATATGACTTCAAATGGGATTCCCTGTTTTCCCGCATCAGTTTGTTACGTTGTAAGGGCCCTTTTCTCAACAGCTGACTCATATATTATGTAATATTATGTCTTCTTCCTCTGCCTATGGCTTTTTCATTTCTCAACTTATACGTTACGCAGGGTATACTCCTCTAATGAATGTTTTATTCTGAGAGCGAAACGACTTGTCAATAAACTACTCACACCGGGTTACGTTGTTGAACGCTTGAAATCGTCTGTAAGGAAGTTTTGTGGTCGATACGGTGATCTTGTTGAACAATATGGAATCCTCCTCTCACAAATGTTAGACAGTATTCTGAAGCACGACCTTATGCAATGCCTTCAATCAGATCTGGAGCTGACTGGTGATCTTTTCACGATTTCCATGGAATATTTGCGATGTGTGTGGCAACAGGGCTTGTTGACACTTTTCGGACATGTGGTCATATCCCATTTGGGATTCGCAATTGTTTTTCTTGTGAGACCGTTGTTATATCTTCCTTTACACCGAGTTTTTCCTTTTCATTGGTTTTTACTCTTTCACCGAACTCGAGAAGTTTCGTGAGTTATTTGCGACAGGTATGGCGTATTGGCAGGGGCGCTGGTCCCATTCTGTTGGTGATTCGCAATTTCTCTGCATGTTGAGACCGTTGTTCTATCTACCTTTTCACTGAACATGAAAGGTTTCCATGTTATATTTGCAACGTGTGTGCTGACAGGGAACACTGACTCCTTCCACACCTGACACTTGGGATTCATAATTGTTTTTTGTCTTGGGATCGTTATTATACCTATTTTGCCGTATTCTGTTATCAATAGGCGCTTCCATATTATGCTTAAAATTCGTTTCACAATTTTATCTGTTATTTTTAATAAAATCATACATGATAATTCTTAGTTAAGTATCTAATTGGTTAACATAGTTCTTAGTTAAGTATCTGATTGGTTAAGATAATACTTAGTTATTTTACCGAATGAATAACCCAGGGAGATTCTAATATCCAAACCATGACAACAACAGTAACAACAACAACAGCGATAACAAATCACAGTATATTTCCTATCAATAAACAATTGTTTACAACAATGTCATATCGAACTTAATGTAATGAACAGCAATGCCATATAGAACTTAAAATTATGAACAACAATGTCATATCGAACGTAATGTAATGCACCAATGTCATATCGAACTAAATGTCATATCGACTTTAATGTAATAAACAACAATGTCATATCGAACTTAAAATAATGAAGAACAATGTCACATCGAATTTAATGTCATGAACAACAATGTCATATCGAAATTAATGTAATAAACAACAATGTCATATCGAACTTAAAATAATGAACAACAATGTCATATCGAATTTAATGTCATGAACAACAATGTCATATCGAACTTAGTATAATGAACAACTGTGTCATATCAAACGTAATGTAATGCAACAATGTCATATCGACTTTAATGTAATGAACAACAATTTCATATTGAATTAATTATAATGAACAATAATGTCATACTTAATACTATATAATGAACAACGATGTCATACCTAATATTTTATCATGAACAACAATGTCATACTTAATATCATATAATGAACAACAATGTTATACATAATATTATACGATGAACAACAGTTCATTACTTGATATTTTATAATGAACAACAACGTCATACTTTATATTATAATGAACAACAATATCATACTTAATATTACATAACGGACAACAATGTCATACTTAAAGTTATATAATGAACAACAATGTCATACTTAATACTATATAATGGGCAACGATGTCATACTTAATATTATATAATGGACAACGATGTCATACTTAATATTATATAATGGACAACGATGTCATACTTAATATTATATAATGAACAACGATGTCATAGTTAATATTATATAATGGAGAATGATGTCTTACTTAATACTATATAATGAACAACGATGTCATACTTAATATTATATAATGGACAACGATGTCATACTTAATATTATATAATGGACAACGATGTCATACTTAATATTATATAATGGAGAATGATGTCTTACTTAATTCTATATAATGAACAACGATGTCATACTTAATATTATATAATGGACAACGATGTCATACTTAATATTATATAATGGACAACGATGTCATACTTAATATTATATAATGGAGAATGATGTCTTACTTAATTCTATATAATGAACAACGATGTCATACTTAATATTATATAATGGACAACGATGTCATACTTAATATCATATAATGAACAACGATGTCATACTTAATATTATATAATGGACAACGATGTCATACTTAATATTATATAATGGACAACGATGTCATACTTAATATTATATAATGGAGAACGATGTCTTACTTTATATTATATAATGAACAACGATGTCATACTTAATATTATATAATGGACAACGATGTCATACTTAATATTATATAATGAACAACGATGTCATACTTAGTATTATATAATGGAGAATGATGTCTTACCTAATTCTATATAATGAACAACGATGTCATACTTAATATTATATAATGGACAACAATGTCATACTTAATATTATATAATGGACAACGATGTCATACTTAATATTATATAATGGACAACGATGTCATACTTAGTATTGTCATACTTAATATTATATAATGAACAACGATGTCATACTTAATATTATATAATGGACAACGATGTCATACTTAATATTATATAATGGACAACGATGTCATACTTAATATTATATAATGAACAACGATGTCATACTTAGTATTATATAATGGAGAATGATGTCTTACCTAATTCTATATAATGAACAACGATGTCATACTTAATATTATATAATGGACAACAATGTCACACTAAATACTATGTAATGGACAACAATGTCACACTAAATACTATGTAATGGACAACAATGTCACACTTCATATTATATAATGAACAACGATGTCATACTTAATTAATTGTTATGTCATTCTGATTTCTTTCAATTTTCAATTTTTGAATTGATTATAATGGAACCTTTTGGTGACTATAATATCGCTTATAGAATAAATTCAATATGACATGTTCCGTCATGTTATTATTTATTTATCACATAACACTAGAATTAGAAAGACTACGCATGTCATTTTCTTTATCAGTATGCCTTGTTGTCTGTCGTCATAGATAAATCATAACTAACGCACTATAATCATCGTATAACACCAAAGTTACAAACATAACTTTATATGTTATAGGTTTGCAAAAAGGTCAAAATAAATAATCATGACGACCGATATATATATATATATATATATATATATATATATATATATATATATATATATATATATATATATATATATATATATATATATATAAGATTCCTTTATTTGGGGCTCGAATTGAATATATAGAGACAGACGTATCATACAGGGTTGACTGCTAAACCTAAATGAATTACCAAATGTGTTCAAGATTAACGACTGTTAAAAGATTACTATCTTAGCTTTTGGGGAGATTAGTATGTAAACAATAGTGATATTCATAAGGAATATTACTTTTCTTTTAGCATAAAATAATCTGGAGGATCAAAAACTATTTCCGTTATTATGCTCAGCCGCGAAAAAGATAAATTTTTTTAATATCATAAAGTTTATGTATAAGCAAGTGTAAGCGACTTAATTCCCAAACGTGTTGTCAACTGATGTCATTTAAACTTTATAAATTTCACCTAATTTCATTGGTCTAGACACATACAGGCATATGGTAAGTCTGCATTTTACATGAGATATTGAGATATTTTCTCTGGTATCAGAAAATATTAACCCATTTACGGGACTACAGGTTTTTCAACGAGTTTATTCATTTTTATGATAGAAAAATAAAAAAAGAAACTTATGTATCCATGAGTTTCGAGCAGAGAATTTTATTTTTATATGACAGGTTATTTTAATGTGATAACTTAATCAACACACATTTTATTAGATTCATTCCTTAACCTCCTTATATTTCGACAGCTGATAGAATAGATTCATTTTTCTTCATTGAACTTTTTATGATTAGAATACATGTTTCAAAATTTATCAAAAGTAATCTTAAGATATAATTGTAGTATTGGTATTCATCGTGCTAGATCCAGTTCTTGTAAGTTTACAGATCATTGCACAATACCAGGGAAGTGTTAATGGCGTCTCGTCTCAAAACAAAATGTATAAAGTTGAAACCATTTTGCTAAGATCAAAATGTAACTATAATTGTTTCCGAGAGAATTCATCGCTTTTATTATACATGTACCGCTCTATATTTGAAAATCACCAAACCAATACATATATCGTTGTTAACTCATTAACTCATTGTTACATTCACTTTCAGAAGAAAGGTGTTGTAAATGGCTGTTTAAACAAACGGCATACTTTTAAGAATAATCACTTAATGTTTCAACTCTTTCAAAACAGTGGGAATTTTCATATCTATATTGTCTAGCCTTTAGTTTATCAAATCAAATTTACTTTCATTTCTCTTGTGATCTATTTTGGTATTGGTTAAAATGCAAATTCAGAATTTAGAAGTTGGGTAATTTTCCCCTGAACTTGTTTCATACATCACTTGGCACTTATTGATACACAAAATATTGTCAGTATTATTACATATTAGTATATCTCCTGACTATATCATTTGTCGAAACAAAGCAGTTGATGACGCCATTATAAAATGAATTTCTTTAATGGAAATACTTCAAATGACTGCAGTTCTAACGTATAATGATTCGTAATATGGTTACATTACCTTTGCCTGAAAATTGCATTAGCAAAACCATAAAATATATGCAATCAGAGCTTTTGAATAAGTTCATTGCGTGGACCCTGACGTCCACGCAGAAAATGAATAAGCGAGTTGAAACCGGATGTTATAGAGAAAAGTCAGCTTGCACATGCACGGGAGATACTAAAGACTAAAGATTTTGTCCTGACATTGTTCGGATATGTCCTAACGGTGAAGATAACGCTGTGGAACTTTGTTTAAGTAATACTGTATGGTTGGTAGCCGAAAGAGTTCTTTTCAGATGTTGATTTGTTGATGGGTAATACAAATGTGAAAAATGTGTGAGCCACACCGAGATACAAAAGATTGTCGCGTGTATTAAATATATTTAGTTACCCCACATCGAAAAGTCCATAGACCTACGTAATATTTTGTTTCCATTTTAATAGAATAAAATGTGTTCTAAATGTATCCAGTCTTTCTGAATTTATTAATTTTAGTTTTCTTTTTTAAACAACCAGGGAATAAGGCACTAATAGGCATATATAATGTTTATGGTGTTGCTGGTTAACTCGTGCACAAAGCAAATCAGCACTTCGGAAATTTTATGCAAATAGGTATGGCAAACGGCTGGGGAATTTATTCCTTATTTTCTGTTATAAAAATCGGTATCTTTTAAGTATGGAATAAATTATGTGCACTCGATCGGTCGACTCGGGTTTTACTGAATGTTCTTTCTGGACCTGCCAAACTTCTGACTCTAAAATCGACGCTCAATGCGCAAGAAAAAAAATGCATTTTAAAATCTGAAAATTTCCGGGTGGGTCTTGAAACCCTCGCAAGCCTCCCTATCTGTACATTTCGCCATCGTGTCATACAAAGTTATACATGATTCAAAGTTTCTTTTATCCACCCTTGTTGCTGATAAATCCGCAATAGAAGAATATAAGGACACAACTTGACCGAGTACTCGCTAGATGTCCAGTTCGAAATCAAATGCCAGTGTTATATGATTTTCAATTGTGTTAGTAGATTGCATCAGCAGAACGGATCAATAAAGATTCCGAATGAATGGGTGCGTCAGAGTGTACACTTTTTTAAGAACAGCAACTTGTTATCATTTCTATTATCATTATTTGCTTAGTGTATGACAACAGGCCAGAACAGTTACAGACTCACAATGCATTGAACATCTACAGAATAACATGACCGGGATAATATACCTTTTTTGGGGGTGTTCCGTTACGTCATGGTTTGTTCCGTTAGTATGCAGGTTCACTGAAAAATATGGCCTTGATCATTTCCTATTAAAACCTTTGATGTATAGATGACCAGGAATACAGATTATATACGAAAGAGTCAAATTCGAAAAGCAGGAAAGGCGTGTGATCTTTACAATAAAGAACATTTGGCTTAACTTGTTCACCTCTCAAATTAACGAAAACAATTTATTGATGAAGGTCGTCAATGTAAACAAGGTCACATTTTTCTAGACGTCACGTGAATTGAGTACAAAGTAACGGAACGGAACAACTAGGAAAAGGCCTATTCAACATACCCTTTCGTCAGACATGACTATAACTGATGTTTTTTTCCCCGAAGTCATGGATGCCATCAAGAGGTCCCTATTATAACAAACAAGAGTCAAGGTTGACTACTGCAAAAAATCGTAGGAAAATAATCCACGGATGATGGAAAGGGATGATTATATTTTATATTCCCAAGGGGATTTCATTGAAAGGGAAAATCTTATTTGTAGCTTAACTATATCATTTGCCAGTTATTTCAAGCTCTAAATACCTACAGAATTGCATTTTACGATTTATATTTTGTGGCAATAGATATTTTATTCTTTGACACTATTATATCAGTGAATATATAAAATTGAAATGTAATATTGAATTAAAGAACGACGGATCCTGCATATGGTTATTTCTCCTCAACCATTTAAAAACCTACCGCTGCCATGCGACTGAAATAATAGAGTGCTGTGTAACAACATTCAATATCAATTATCCAGCAAATGTTCCACCAAACCTTTATCTTTACTCCTTACCAAGATATTGACAGCCGTTAAGGAGAAATTTCAACAATACTGTACAGTTGCTTATTCCAGAAGCGGTGTGTGTAAATCAGATGTGGATACTGTCAAAATTCTAAACAGCTTTTAGAAAATTTGAAGGCACACAAATTTTTCTCGAATTCACAGTATCAAAACTTATGACTTCTCTACTCTTTACACTACTATTCCACATAAAAAATTAAAAGAAAGACTTTTCAGCATCATAGACAACTGCTTTTTCACTAAAGGTGGTACACCGAAAATTTAAATATCTAGATGATTGGCTATCGGGATACTTTATTTCGTCAAACACCACTCTGATTCTACACATAAATATACTGAAGTTGATATAAAAAACATGCTGGAATTTCTAATAGACAATATATTTATAATGTTCGGAGACGTGGTCTCTTCAACAAACTGTCGGCCATTCCTATGGGAACCAATTGTGCTCCTTTATTGGCCGACCTGTTCCTTTTTTATTCATACGATGCAGGACTTCATTCAAAAACTGCTGAATCAAAAAGAAGAAAAAGTTAGCGGTGTCCTTTTAATTTGACATTTAGATATATGCGACGACGTTTTGTCAATTAATAATGACAATTTTCATACATATGTCAATGCGATACTATCCCAGCGGAACTAGAAATTAAAAGATACAACAGAACCAACACACATGCTTCATACTTAGACATTTACTTAATATAAACACAGACGGGAAATTAGCAACTAAGCTATACGATAAAACGCGACGATTTCGGCGTTCCCATCGTTAATTTTTCCACATTTAAGTAGTAATATCCCTCAGTCACCGCATATGGGAGTTTATATTTCACAAAATGATCCGATATGCCAAGTGCGGGGCACAACATATGAAGATTTCATATACAGAGGTAAACTACTCACTGACAAAATTATTGACACACAGAGATATCGAAAACCGCGTTTAATGTCACGTTCCGCCAAATTTTATGGTCGGTATAATAGTCTTTGTTTGCGACTACTCTGTTTCACTAAGTGAAATGTTTGAGTTGCCTTTTCGTTGGCGGTTGTTGAGCCGTCTGTACCAATTGTGACGAGGATACACTCCTCACGTGTTTCATTGGAATTTGACTGTGGACTCACGGCGGGTGTGACCCGGTCGACAGGGGATGCTTACTCTGCCATGGCACCTGATCCCACCTTTTGGTTTCCAGAGGTCTGTGTTTGTCCATTTTACCGGATTTGTATCTATGTCCTGGACATTCTATTGATTTATACTTTGGTATCTGATATTTTTATATTACTAGTATTTAAAATGCACATTATACATTGAGTAATTGTTTACGGAAGCGTATTAGGGCCAGCTTAAGTTTTTTTTTTTTCATTTCTCGCTTTGCCGACTTTAAAGTTGGCTTTTTGAACTTTTTTCTTGGAATTTCCAACTTTTTTCTTGGGATTTCAAACTTTTGGTCTCGTTTTGCCAACATTAAAGTTGGCTTTCCAACTTTTTTTCTTGGATATTCCATCTTTTTGCTCGTGTTGCCAACTTTTAAGCTGGCTTTTTCAACTTTTTGTTGGAATTTCCAACTTCTTGTCTCGTTTTGCCAACTTTAAAATTGGCTTTTCCAACTTTTTTCTTGGAATTTCCAACTATTTTCTCGTGTTTTTCCAAGTTTTTTCTTGGCTTTTCCACTTTTTTTCAAGAGTTGTCAAGATTAATATAAATATGGCCTACATTTGTAAAGAGGCACTCGGACAGTGTGTATTGAATAAATTTAACATATATAACGTAGTTTTCAATTTTAAGATACCGTGTAAAAAATCACGAAACGCTACAATTACTGATTAGCAATCAGGCGATTCTTTGCTATAATAGTGGAGTTAAAAGGAAAATGACGATACATCTACATCTAAACTACCCTGAGAGGCGATGATAGTGACTCATATTACCAAAAATTGTGCATATATTTAGTGACATGTAGCAATGATACAAATAAATTAAACATTTGGAACATAATGAATTATTTAAAACCGTAGTTTATTAAATGGATGCATTTTAAGTTTCTTTTCAATATGATTCTTAAATATTATATTGCTTAAAGCAATATATAACTTCAGGGTCGACTTTTTTTATAGCATTGCAAATTTTGTCAACTCATATTATTTAATTTCAATACATCACAAGACAGAATATCAATTTTAATCTTTTTAACAACAGATTTTGTTTTTAGTTTTTTGCCTTTATGATCAAGATTGTAGTATAACGTAGTGGCAGATCTATACATGTTTAAAGGATTAACATAAATATATACTAACTCAAAACTCGGTCACTGTGCATTAGATTAATTAACACGTATCTATTAGTGGTTTTATCAGCACCCAGAAATTAAATTGTCTTCAACTGGTAATAATTCAAATTAATTATACATCTCAAAAGAAGCTTATCTGAGCAAACATAATACATATGAAATAAATGTTAGGGAGTATTCTCCCACTGAATCTTTTTATTAAAAGTTATTTTTGACTTGCAGATACTAAATTGTGGCATCTATATTCTTCAAAAATATTCCATTGTCGAACTAATTAACCCTGAAAAGAAACGTTCAGCAGGCATAAGGTGAATGCTCCATTGTTTCTTTAATGCGTACACATAAATATTGTTTTTGATAGGGATGCATGGTATAAAGCTGGAAATGCCAAGAATAAAGTTGGAAAAGCGAAAAAAAGTTGGAAACGCCATCTTTAAAGTCGGCAAAACGAGACAAAAAGTTGGCAAAACGAGAAAAAAATTGGAAAAGCCAACTTAAAAGTTGGCAAAACGAGAAAAAAGTTGGAAAAAGCCAACTTTAAAGTTGGCAAAACGAAACAAAAAGTTGGAAATTTCAAGAAAATAAGTTGGAAAACCGAGAAAAAAATGGAAATTCCAAGAAAACTGTTGGAACTGCTAACTTTCGACACTTAAACTAAGCACTACTGAGTGATACGAAGTACCGCGTATTACAGTACCAACTGATTATTTTATAGTATAGTAATATTTCATATGAATATCGTCATATAAATAGTAAACACCTCAAACATTAAGCTGCTAGTCATCTTTTTATAGTGTTTACTACCAGACATATTTGGGATGTATATTTAGATTATTGTTGGCCTCCTATGATTTCACGTTTTGTTTCAGTGTTTACTACTAGACATATTTGGGATGTATATTTATATTATTGTTGGCCTCCTATGATTTCACTTTTTACGTGGTTACTACTAGACATATTTGGGATGTATATTTATATTATTGTTGGCCTCCTTTGATTTCGTTTTATGTTTCAGTGTTTACTACTAGACATATTTGGGATGTATATTTATATTAATGTTGGCCTCCTATGATTTCACGTTTTGTTTCAGTGGTTACTACTAGACATATTTGGGATGTATATTTATATTATTGTTGGCCTCCTATGATTTCACTTTTTGTTTCAGTGTTTACTACTAGACATATTTGGGATGTATATTTATATTATTGTTGGCCTCCTATGATTTCACTTTTTACGTGGTTACTACTAGACATATTTGGGATGTATATTTATATTATTGTTGGCCTCCTTTGATTTCGTTTTATGTTTCAGTGTTTACTACTAGACATATTTGGGATGTATATTTATATTAATGTTGGCCTCCTATGATTTCACGTTTTGTTTCAGTGGTTACTACTAGACATATTTGGGATGTATATTTATATTATTGTTGGCCTCCTATGATTTCACTTTTTACGTGGTTACTACTAGACATATTTGGGATGTATATTTATATTATTGTTGGCCTCCTATGATTTCACTTTTTACGTGGTTACTACTAGACATATTTGGGATATATATTTATATTATTGTTGGCCTCCTTTGATTTCGTTTTATGTTTCAGTTTTTACTACTAGACATATTTGGGATGTATATTTATATTAATGTTGGCCTCCTATGATTTCACGTTTTGTTTCAGTGGTTACTACTAGACATATTTGGGATGTATATTTATATTATTGTTGGCCTCCTATGATTTCACTTTTTACGTGGTTACTACTAGACATATTTGGGATGTATATTTATATTATTGTTGGCCTCCTATGATTTCACTTTTTGTTTCAGTGTTTACTACCAGACATGTTTGGGATCTATATTTAGATTATTGTTGGCCTCCTATGATTTCACTTTTTGTTTCAGTGGTTACTTCTAGACGTATTTGGGATGTATATTTATATTATTGTTGGCCTCCTATGATTTCACTTTTTACGTGGTTATTACTAGACATATTTGGGATGTATATTTATATTATTGTTGGCCTCCTATGAGTTCACTTTTTACGTGGTTACTACTAGACATATTTGGGATGTATATTTATATTATTGTTGGCCTCCTATGATATCACGTTTTGTTTCAGTGGTTACTACTAGACATATTTGGGATGTATATTTATATTATTGTTGGCCTCCTATGATTTCACTTTTTGTAACAGTGTTTACTACTAGACATATTTGATATGTATATTTATATTATTGTTGGCCTCCTATGATTTCACGTTTTGTTTCAGTGGTTACTACTAGACATATTTGGGATGTATATTTATATTATTGTTGGCCTCCTATGATTTCACTTTTTGTTTCAGTGTTTACTACTAGACATATTTGGGATGTATATTTATATTATTGTTGGCCTCCTATGATATCACCTTTTACGTGTTTACTACTAGACATATTTGATATGTATATTTATATTATTGTTGGCCTCCTATGATTTCACGTTTTGTTTCAGTGGTTACTACTAGACATATTTGGGATGTATATTTTATTATTATTGTTGGGCTCTCCTATGATTCACTTTTTGTTTCAGTGTTTACTACTAGACATATTTGGGATGTATATTTATATTATTGTTGGCCTCCTATGATTTCACTTTTTACGTGGTTACTACTAGACATTTTTGGGATGTATATTTATATTATTGTTGGCCTCCTATGATTTCACGTTTTGTTTCAGTGGTTACTACTAGACATATTTGGGATGTATATTTATATTATTGTTGGCCTCCTATGATTTCACTTTTTGTAACAGTGTTTACTACCAGATATGTTTGGGATGTATATTTATATTATTGTTGGCCTCCTATGATTTCACTTTTTACGTGGTTACTACTAGACGTATTTGGGATGTATATTTATATTATTGTTGGCCTCCTATGATTTCACTTTTTACGTGGTTACTACTAGACATATTTGGGATGTATATTTATATTATTGTTGGCCTCCTATGATTTCACTTTTTGTTTCAGTGTTTACTACCAGACATGTTTGGGATCTATATTTAGATTATTGTTGGCCTCCTATGATTTCACTTTTTGTTTCAGTGGTTACTTCTAGACGTATTTGGGATGTATATTTATATTATTGTTGGCCTCCTATGATTTCACTTTTTACGTGGTTATTACTAGACATATTTGGGATGTATATTTATATTATTGTTGGCCTCCTATGATTTCACTTTTTACGTGGTTACTACTAGACATATTTGGGATGTATATTTATATTATTGTTGGCCTCCTATGATATCACGTTTTGTTTCAGTGGTTACTACTAGACATATTTGGGATGTATATTTATATTATTGTTGGCATTCCTGACGATTTCACTTTTCTGTACAGTGTTTAATATAGACCTATTTGATATGTATATTTATATTATTGTTGGCCTCCTATGATTTCACGTTTTGTTTCAGTGGTTACTACTAGACATATTTGGGATGTATATTTATATTATTGTTGGCCTCCTATGATTTCACTTTTTGTTTCAGTGTTTACTACTAGACATATTTGGGATGTATATTTATATTATTGTTGGCCTCCTATGATATCACCTTTTACGTGTTTACTACTAGACATATTTTGGATGTATATTCCCAAAACCCCCCCCCCCCCCCCCGATGTATATTTATATTATTGTTGGCCTCCTATGATTTCACTTTTTGTAACAGTGTTTACTACTAGACATATTTGATATGTATATTTATATTATTGTTGGCCTCCTATGATTTCACGTTTTGTTTCAGTGGTTACTACTAGACATATTTGGGATGTATATTTATATTATTGTTGGCCTCCTATGATTTCACTTTTTGTTTCAGTGTTTACTACTAGACATATTTGGGATGTATATTTATATTATTGTTGGCCTCCTATTATTTCACTTTTTACGTGGTTACTACTAGACATTTTTGGGATGTATATTTATATTATTGTTGGCCTCCTTATGATTTCACGTTTTGTTTCAGTGGTTACTTACTAGACATATTTTGGGATGTATATTTATATTATGTTGGACCTCCTATGATTCACTCTTTTTGTAACAGTGTTTATACTGATAGACATATTTGATATGTATATTTATATTATTGTTGGCCTCCTTCCTATGATTTCACGTTTTGTTTCAGTGGTTACTACTAGACATATTTGGGATGTATATTTATATTATTGTTGGCCTCCTATGATTTCACTTTTTGTAACAGTGTTTACTACTAGACATATTTCATATGTATATTGATATTATTGTTGGCCTCTTATGATTTCACGTTTTGTTTCAGTGGTTACTACTAGACATATTTGGGATGTATATTTATATTATTGTTGGCCTCCTATGATTTCACTTTTTACGTGGTTATTACTAGACATATTTGGGATGTATATTTATATTAATGTTGGCCTCCTATGATTTCACGTTTTGTTTCAGTGGTTACTACTAGACATATTTGGGATGTATATTTATATTATTGTTGGCCTCTATGATTTCACTTTTTACGTGGGTTACTACTAGACATATTTTGGGATGTATATTGTATATTACTTGTTGGCCTCCTATGATTTCACTTTTTACGTGGTTACTACTAGACCGTATTGGGATGTATATTTATATTATTGTTGGCCTCCTATGATTTCACTTTTTACGTGGTTACTACTAGACATATTTGGGATGTATATTTATATTATTGTTGGCCTCCTATGATTTCACTTTTTACGTGGTTACTACTAGACATATTTGGGATGTATATTTAGACTAATGTTGGCCTCCTATGATTTCACTTTTTGTTTCAGAGTTTACTACCAGACATATTTGGGATGTATATTTAGATTATTGTTGGCCTCCTTTGATTTCGTTTTTTGTTTCATTGTTTACTACTAGACATATTTGGGATGTATATTTATATTATTGTTGGCCTCCTATGATTTCACTTTTTACGTGGTTACTACTAGACATATTTGGGATGTATATTTATATTATTGTTGGCCTCCTATGATTTCACTTTTTGTTTTAGTGGTTACTACTAGACATATTTGGGATGTATATTTATATTATTGTTGGCCTCCTATGATTTCACTTTTTACGTGGTTATTACTAGACATATTTGATATGTATATTTATATTATTGTTGGCCTCCTGTGATTTTACTTTTTGTTTCAGTGTTTACTACTAGACATATTTGGGATGTATATTTATATTATTGTTGGCCTCCTGTGATTTCACTTTTTACGTGGTTACTACTAGATTTCATATTTACCCCCCCCCCCCCACCCTGTACTACACCCCACGTACATTTATATTAATGTTGGCCTCCTTTGATTTCACTTTTTGTTTCAGTGGTTACTACTAGACATATTTCGGATGTACATTTATATTAATGTTGGCCTCCTTTGATTTCACTTTTTGTTTCAGTGGTTACTACCAGACATATTTCGGATGTGCATTTATATTATTGTTGGCCTCCTTTGATTTCACTTTTTGTTTCAGCTTCAGAACTCCACATCTTTTTTTTTTTTTTGTTCCGCCCCCCCCCCCCCCCCCCCCCCCCCCCCCCCCCCCCCCACCGGATTAAATGTTTATTGACAGCAATGATCGTCTTGAGCAATTGTGTACTTTGTTTCTAAGTCTTTTTCAAATGTTTGTAGTATTATGAACAATAAACCATTGTCTGGTTCATCTAAATATGTAAACCATTTATAAATAATTCTATGTGATCTATACAAGTATATATATTATATGTATAAATTATGAAGTGTTTTTTCCAACTTTGAAAGGATCAACTAAACCATTATGTACATTCAATACAACGGCAGATTATCAAAATAAATGTATTACTTAAGTTCTTTTTATTATTATTATTATATATATATATATATTATATTTATATATATATTTCTATATTATATATATACTATATATATATATATTATATATATATATATATATTATATAATCATTTGGCAGATTATGAAAATAAATGTATTACATAAGTTCTTTTTATTTCTAGAGTTATTGATGCATTTGATCAACCAGACGTTCCAGAGCTTGTTTATCGATTCCTCTTGTAATCATATAGATACGTGTACATATAAGATTTGTTTTTAAAAAATCTACCTCTGGCACGTGTCTAAACGACCTGACATCAAAGTGATTTTTTCATGTAGATACTATCTATGCCGAGAAATTAGACATTTTCCGCCGATAACATTCGAAGTATACACAATAAGCGATGGAGTTCGCTATCATTTTCTGATTTGATTTGATTTTGGCGTGGCAGCCACACTGGCTGTTTTGATCGGTGTTATATTCCTTTCCCCTAATGCAATTTATTTGATTATATCAGTGACGGGGAGACATTTTGTAACCAAACGATCGGTTCTGGTTTAGTCAACAATTTTTATCAAAATCCTCGAGAGATAAATTTGCGTGTATAAATTGAAATTACTTTTTATAGAAAAAATGATTTAATGATATCTTCAGATATTCTTATTGCGTTAATTAGGACGCGAAATACATCAACACATGAGCCCCTTTGTGTAGATATCTGGGATTTTACTTGAGAAAAAAGGTGATATATGGTCTAAAGATGAAGTGTTATCAATAAATGTTGATTGTTACGTTTATCAGCACGATTAATTAGTGTTCCTTTCGAGAGTTTATACTACACATGTTATTCCCTGTCTTCACATTTTCAATGGTTGTAAAAAATGAAATTTACAACACATTCGATATTAATTACATAGTGATGGACTACTCAAATATCATCTGGAGTCCACTGCTTCTAGCATATCATTTCCACTCCTCCAAATGCAATACTGAATTCACATTTTTTTTTCTAAAAATTTAAAATGATAATTTGTCAGAATAAGTTAACTTTATTAACAAATTGGTTATCGACCGACTGTTACCAATTTTACGGTTATGTTATAGAATTGACATTGGATACGGTAGTTCATGAAGCTTTTAGAATGCTTTTGTAATCTTTTAGTATCTGTTTAGAATAGAGGAATTATTTTAAGATAGTTCTATTCTTTAAAATATTTCCAAACAAAAAAATTAATAGTAATATTTTACCATGACATCATTAGCTGTTTCATCTTTCCCCTAACGACAAGCTGCTTTCCAACAGGCAGCCGTTGCTGTTATACCATCTTAATTCAAATTAACAAGGGAAACGTTGAGGTCATTCTTAGTAAAGGGTAGCTTAGATAACCAAAGTTTTATTATTTTCTAAAGACTGACGGTAACATTTTCCTTCCTTGAATTAAATCGCCTCCAGTATAATTCTGAAACACGAAATGGAAAGAGGATTTTGTAATAATGGGCGTAACCATGGTCTTACTGGGAGGATGTAAAGGAGCACAGAATGGTGAGAGGGTTTCGTTATAATGGGCGTAACCATGATCTTACAAAGAGGATGTAATGGAACACGGAATTGAGAGAGGATTTGGTTATAACGGACGTAACCATGGTCCTACTGGGAGGATGTAAAGGAACACAGAATGGTGAGAGGGTTTAGTTATAATGGGCGTAACCATGGTCTTACTAAGAGAATGTAAAGGAACACGGAATTGAGAGAGGATTTGGTTATAACGGACGTAACCATGGTCTTACTGGGAGGATGTAAAGGAACACAGAATGGTTAGAGGGTTTAGTTATAATGGGCGTAACCAAGGTCTTATTAAGAGGATGTAAAGGAACACGGAATTGAGAGAGGATTTGGTTATAACGGACGTAACCATGGTCTTACTGGGAGGATGTAAAGGAACACAGAATGGTGAGAGGTTTTAGTTATAATGGGCGTAACCAAGGTCTTACTAAGAGGATGTAAAGGAACACGGAATTGAGAGAGGATTTTGTTATAACGGACGTAACCATGGTCTTACTGGGAGGATGTAAAGGAACACAGAATGGTGAGAGGGTTTATTTATAATGGGCGTAACCAAGGTCTTACTAAGAGGATGTAAAGGAACACGGAATTGAGAGAGGATTTGGTTATAACGGACGTAACCATGGTCTGACTGGGAGGATGTAAATTAGATGTTCGATGGCAGTTGAGACGTGTGACCAATTATGACGAGGATTAGTTCCTCACGTATTTCATTTTAATTTGACTGTGGACTCCCGGTGGGTCTGACCGGTCGACAGGGATGCTTACTTCTCCATGGCACCTGATCCCACCTCTTGATTTCATTTTTTACCAGATTTGTACCTATATCCTGGACATCCAAATGATTTATACTTCGGTATATGAAATTTTTTATATCCATAACATAGATCAAAATTTTAGTACTTCACCTGAAGCTGATGACATTTCTATACAAGTGAAAATGTTTTGTGGGATGTAAAACATTCAATGCTTAAAAACTTTTACTTAGTCGTTGTCTATCTATTGCTATCGATTGATAAACAGACAATAGTGGCAAGTAAATTTCATGTCTTGTTTAGTATCTCCTGTGCCTCTCAAAGCTGACATTTAGGGCGAGATATATACTCCATTTGATTCTAACTTAAGAGATATTGGTTTCTGATATATAAGTAAATGCAAAATTTTATTTGTGCAACACTAATAGTACAGAATTGTTCCCTTGAGCAAAAGATGCGATATTGCGATATTAATGACTTCATGAGGCAATTTTATCTGTGACTATAAATTGTAACAGTCTATATAGATGTAGAAATTTGACTTTGAGCATATTTATATAACGAGCCGTTAGTTGTCACCAACAATATACTTGTCAGACATCAACGCCAAAGCTACGATTTTCTTTTGTAGGTGCCATTTATAAAGAATATTGTTGTTTTCTATATATTATTATATAACAGCTTAATCATTGCTCAACTCGTTTATCATTCATTTTCAGAACGGCAATTACCACGCTCCTTTTATTCTCAGGCGTGTCAATTATTTATTGTACCAACTTAAACGCCTTAACAATTCTTGATTTTCTGTTTTTCTGTCTGTGAACTCCTACACGTGTTTATTAATTCTAAGTGCTGTGAGCTCGTACACGTCTTTATTAAATCTAAGTGCTGTGAGCTCGTACGCATGTTTATTAAATCTAAGTGCTGTGACATTCGTACACGTGTTTATTAATTCTAAGTGCTGTGAGGTCGTACGCGTGTTTATTAAATCTAAGTGCTGTGAGCTCGTACGCATGTTTATTAAATCTGAGTGCTGTGAGTTCGTACGCATGTTTATTAAATCTAAGTGCTGTGACATTCGTACACGTGTTTATTAAATCTAAGTGATGTGAGCTCGTACACGTATTTATTAGTGACATTCGTAACTAGTACACGTATTTATTAGTGACATTCGTAACTAGTAATCACCATTTATCTTTCTTTCTAATTTATCCACGTTGATTTATTCAATTTTGCAGTTTTATGTGTCTATCAGTTTTCATTTAGTCTTGAACTTCTGTATTTTTCATATTCCAGTTTGGAAATCGTATCTTTCAACTTACATTTTTACACATTCCTATACCTATATCTTCATGGTGTGATTTCAATATCTCTGCCATCAGCCCTGTTCCAATTCTACTTTTTTGTTCTGTTGTGGAAATAATATACATGTAGCTGATATCAAATAATCTCCTTTATACATAAAACATGACTAAATCCATAATTAAACTTGTATAAGTCTTTGTTTATACACGTTACCATCAAGTACAGATAACACACAATTTAATAAACACGTGTACGAGCACACATCACTTAGATTTGATAAACACGTGTACGTTTATCACTTACACCCCAAGACCAGTCAAAATCAGTGATTTAGATCATCTGGGCGGACTTTATAGATTTAAAACAAAAGAAAATATTTTTGCAAGGGAGACACCTTATTTAACCGCCCCTGCGGCGGGGCATACCATCTTGTATTCCTCCCAAACCAAAGATTTTCACTACGAGTAAAGTTGTTACAATACGTTTCTACTACTCCAAAACTATAGAGATGCCTATCCGTGTTTGCTTCCATTTCGGTTGCATTTCATTACTGTTTACTTCCGCTATAGGAAACTTGACTTGTTAATGGAAGTTCGAGGTTTTTGTCATTCAAGAATCTTATCCCGAGGATTGAGATTCCTTTGTCATTCCTTCAAAGTACGGGTTGATTATTTTTCTCCCATGTTTTTAAATGCATGTATATGTAGATCTACGCAAATGAAATCTGACACCCTACATCATATAATTAAGGACTTTTCATTTTTTTTAATGCATCGAGTATAAATGCAATGGATTATGGAAAAAAAATTCTGTGCGGCACCAATATATTACCATTTTCTGTGAATCTGCAGTCAGCTGGTTATGAAATTCATTCTATATGTCAATGCGATATATCCCAGCGAACTAGAAATTAAAGATACAACAGAATCAAGTACACACGCTTCATACTGAGACATTTTACTTAATATAAACACAGACGGGAAATTAGCAACTAAGCTATACGATAAACGCGACGATTTCGGCTTTCCCATCGTAAATTTTCCACATTTAAGTAGTAATATCCCCCAGTCACCTGCATATGGAGTTTATATTTCACAAATGATCCGATATGCCAGGGCGTGCACAACATATGAATATTTCATATACAGAGGTAAACTACTCACTGACAAATTATTGACACAGGGATATCGAAAACCGCGTTTAATGTCAACGTTTTATGGTCGGTATAATAGTCTTGTTTGCGACTACTCTGTTTCACTAAGTGAAATGTTGAGTTGCCTTTTCGTTGGCGGTTGTTGAGACGTCTGTACCAATTATGACGAGGATACACTCCTCACGTGTTTCATTGGACTTGACTGTGGACTCACGGCGGGTGTGACCGGTCGACAGGGGATGCTTACTCCTCCATGGCACCTGATCCCACCTCTTGGTTTGCAGAGGTCCGTATTTGTCCATTTTTACAGGATTTGTATCTATGTCCTGGACATCCTATTGACTTATACTTTGGTATTTGAGATTTTTATATCTATGTAATTGGCTTTGCGGTAGGATTTTTTTCATATGAAGTAACAGCTACACAGCTGTGTGAGACGAGAAGTAGTTCCCCTTTTCTGTCCGGAAATACTAAATGGAATTAAGGTTTATTTTCTGATTTTCATATCATTTTGACAGAAACAAGTGATATGGAAAATTTTGAATAATTTTCAGATTTGATTTTAAGTTATTTTATTCGTCTGCTTGGTAACCGGAAGGTTAAATGTGTCAGAAGAGAATTGAAAATGCAAATGGCCGCGCCCAAGAGTATGCTGTATAATGTATTTACAACGAATTTGCGTTTGAATTCTGATATATTATTAATGGGATATACTATAAAAAGTTTGAGTGTGACTTACAAGAAGTGAGACAGCTAATATTCACTAATGACAACTGAAAGTAGCCATTTTATTTGACATTTTTTACCAATCAGCTGGGAACCATGATGACTGATTGGTACGTAACCTACTAACCTACGTAAGTAGGTCTATTTCACACGATGCGGGTGACGAATTATTTCTGATAGGAATATCCAGTGAAGGCAAACAAATCGACTTGTTTATCAAGAGATGCTTGACAAAGTTGCACTAGGCCTTACTCTCTTTTTTTCTGTTGTAACTATGAAGCGAACTTTCATTTCATTTTTGTGCCAGACGGTGGTCTGTGGTTCTGGTCATAACATGACCTAGATATATCGCGATATTGGCCTGTTGGCTATATAATGTGCTACAGATGAAGTCTCGTGTTTCCGATTTCTAATGTACTTACTGGGAGTATATTTGTATATTTGAAACTCCAAGTCCATCAGAAAACGACAAATTAGATATAATAACGGTCTCAACATGAAGAACAATTGCGAATCTCCAACGGGAAGGGACAGGTGTCCGGAAGGAGTTAGCCTCCCCTGTTAACATGCAACACCCGTCGTAAATGTTCCATGGAAACCTCTCAAGTTCGGTGAAAATGTCAAGTTCGGCGAAAAGAAACAAACATTTGATATTACTTTAAAATGATAGCTGTAATAATACACATTGTCATGCTTCATTTTACATTAAATAACACGTTGTCAGTGCAATTATGTTATAATGCATATGGTAACACACAAACTGGCCAAAGGGGGATAACTTTTGAATATATATATCACTGTATTTTCACAGTATTGTTATAACATTTACCGATTCAAATGTAAATGAGCGGGTATTTTATTGGAGTTTTTGGTATTTTGATATCGGTTGATTTACGGTCCAGAGACTATAATTGTAATTATCGACGAAATTGTAAAATGTGATATTTTAAACGAGAATATTCAATTAAAGTGGCATTTTATTCTCCACTTCCGCGTCGCCAGTTTCCGTTTTCATTATATTAAAATGTCCTTTTGTATATATTTGAACACAAAACAATTGATTTTTTTGTAGTTCTATGTTGATCCAATAAGTCTCTGCTCTTCAAAATGACGAAACAGATTACTATAACATTGTAACTAATGTTTAAATATATTTTACAAAAGCCAATATAGATCTATATTAACACAAAATGCTACAGATTCATATTACATCACCGGGTGGTAATATTAACAATGGATGTAAATAATAAAGAATAATGTCATCAAAGCATGACTCTAGGATAAATTTACGCACATTTAATATTTTCCATGTTGACTTTTGTTCAAATGTCAGTTGTTACCGATGTACTTTTATTCTAAAACTGTTTCTCTGATTAATATATATTTGAGAAGTTCACAAGTTGATATACAGTGGCACTCTTTGTATTATATATTGCTGCTTATCTTTCTGTAAAACATGGCCAATCTATTCCATCTCCTATCCTTAATTTCTACTTTAATGTTTCTTTGTAAGGTTAGTGCCCTTCGTTCTGTCATATCCTCTTTCTTTTCCCATCTGGTGTCCAGTAAAGAGCTATCTTTGTATTATATCTTGCTTATCTTTCTGTAAAACATGACCAATCCATTTCCATCTCCTTTCGTTGATTTCTACTTTAATGTTTCTTTGTAAGGTTAGTGACACAGGTAACAATACTTCAAATGGTGAAATTTGTATAGACGAAATAACCAATACTATATCACAGGTGACCCAAAACTTCAAATGGTGAAATCTGCATAGAAGAGATAGCCAATACTATAATACAGGGGACCCAATACTTCAAACTGTGAAATTTGTATAGACAAGAGCGCCAATACTATAACACAGGTGACCCAATACTTCATTAGGTGGAATGTGTATAATAAAAAAATTCTCAGATGCCAAAGTACAAATCATTTGGATGTCCAGGACACAGGTACAAATCTGGCAAAATTTGGAGATAACAATACTATAAAACGTGACCCAAAACTTTAAATGGTGAAATCTTTATAAACGAGATAGCCGATGCTATAATACATGTGACCCAATACATGTAATTCAAATGGTGAAATCTGTATAGACGAGATAACCATATTATAACACAGGTTACCCAATACTTCAAATGGTGAACTCTGCATAGACGAGATAGCCAATACTATAACACAGGGGACCCAATACTTCAAACTGTGAAATTTGTATAGACAAGAGCGCCAATACTTTTAACACGGGTTACTCAATACTTCATAAGGTGAAATATGTATAATACAAAAATATAAGATACCAAAGTACAAATCATTTGGATGTCCAGGACTCAGGTACAAATTTAGCAAAATATGGAGAAAACAATGCTATAAAACATGTGACCCAATACTTGATAGCAGATGCTATAACACATGTGACCCAATACAAGTATTTCAACTGTGAAACCTGTATAAACAAGACAACCAATACTATAGCACAGGTGACCCTATACTTCAAATGGTGAAATCTGCATAGACGAGATAGCCAATACTATAACACAGGTGACCCTATACTTCAAATGGTGACATCTGCATAGACGAGATAGCCAATACTTTAACATAGGTGACACAATACTTCAAATGGTGACATCTGCCTAGACGAGCGTTCCTCATCTTAACCAAGGCGAGCAATAGTAAAATTCATATAACCTGGCGGATGGAGTTTCGTGAACCCATTTCTGAATCTAGACGAGTTTAAGTTTTAAGTAACAAAGCATAACGACACTAAGATTACACTGGCTAGAGTAGTTGTTCTTGCTTGTCATCATACCAAATATGAGTACACAGTGTGGAATAAAAATGTCTTTTCCGTGAATAATATCATAAAGAAAACCGTGAATAATATTATAACGAAAACGGAGTAGAATCATTCGTTTGAAAATCATAAGTTTAATCCGCCTCTATAAAATTTAAGCTGTTGATGTTATGTCTTCAATTGCTTGTTAATTGCATATTCAAGATTGTCATTTAGATATTTTTTCAATCAACAGTGGGGAAAACTTGCACAATTTTAAAGTTTCTAAACGAAACGTACACTTCAATTTTGAAGGGACCCATGGGCACTTTGTTCATCCGAGTTGTTTTGAATCATACATCCACACAGATCACTCAAATGTCATTAGTTGTTCATTCTATGAAGAGATTCTGGGGAGGACATTCAAAAGAGTTTTACCCTGTGAAAACCATTTCTTCAGACCCAGGGTCCACCATTGATGTGAAAAAAAAACATAAGAGTTGTCAAAAGACAACAAAGTTCGCCGAAATGACTGTAAATTTTCAAAATAGATATTTGACCCACAGCTGTCAGGTTTTAAGGTCAAAGGATTGCTAAAATTTGAAAAGTAGGTCAAAGTCCAAGGTCAAGTTCACTAGGTCAAAAGTCAAAGTACCAAATGAAGGCTCTAGTCAAAAAAATATTTGTGAAATAGCAAAGCCCTATCCCTCATGGTCAAAAGATATAGCTAAGGTTAGTATTTTTAAAAAGTCAAGGTACCAAATGAAAGCTCTGGTCATATGAAATCTACATGCGAAATATCAAAGCTTTATTCCTTATGGTTTAAAAGACATAGCCATGGTTAAATTTTTTGAAAAGTAGAATAAAGTTCAAGGTCACTAGGTCAATAGTCAAGGTACCAAATGAAAGCCCCTGGCATAAGGAATCTGTATGTGAAATATCAGTCCCCTGCGGTTAAAAAGTTACAGGTGAAGTTTTGTCTACAGACGCCGACAACGGCTCAACAGACTTTAGTCCTGGCGAGCTAAAAATGGTAGAGGACCTTGAGTCCTGTAAAATTTTGTCAAAATCCCTTCTGTGGTTTGGAAGAAGTTGAAAATTGTGAACATTTTAACAGACATTGGCACATGTTTACCAACACGACGAGTCTAAATCAAATCATAACAGAGGTGTCAAGGTACTTGTCGTCACAAAAGTATTAGAAATTCACTAATGCAAGGAGTCCGTGCAAGACAATATGTTTCACCTGCACAACCTATTTTTGGAAAGTAGGACGTATTGTTCTGGTTTTTGGCTCAACCCCGGTAGACCTGTACTTTTGGCCAGGAGAAACGCTGGTCATAAAATACAACTTCACATGTCAAAATATTATCTTCTCTCTTAACAAAGTCTCTCATAAGTATTTCACTTAGCAAAATAAGAGGAAAAATTTTACTTCGAGAAAATTGCCCATATATAATCTCAATATCTATATCTTGCATTTCTTCACTAACACTATACTTACAAAGGTTCAAGGTGGGCAAAGTTCTTTTCAACAAATGTCGGAATAAAGACAAAATCGCTAAAATAACGCATACACACAAAATAAAACAAGACTGTCGTCGTATACTCTGAGTTTATTTAGTATAATGAAAACAATCATACATATCCTAAACATACACACAAAGATAAGCATTTAACACCTCATGTAAACAGAGCTTCAGTGTGCATACACTTGCATTTTTCCGTCCTATTAATTAATATTAGTTCAGCATAATTAAAATTCTACATCACCATATTACAGAAATATTTTTTTATTGTTTGTAGTTTGCACGTCAATCATTTGGTAGAATGAAATTACAAGTTAAACTACAAAAGTCATCGATGTTCTATGATAGAACACACATACTTTCTCACATGATCAGCCTTAATAAGAGAAAATATAAAATCCTTTCCAACCAGGGGTTACAAAACTTGAAGGTGTAATGCTTTCACCAATTGAACGTTGATATCTAAAACAGAGTATTTAAGTCCCAAAACTACAATGACTCCAAACTGTACATCTCAAAATAAATCAAAAGTATATACAATGTATGTACTAAGTTTCAAGATCTAAACATACAATGATTACTTCATTAAATGTCAAATAAGCAACTCTGTTGTGCCATATGATCGTTCAAATTTTCCCATGACTAAAAAATGCAGGTATATAACACACATAAACATCTAAGAATCATCATGTGCTTGCAATTCTACACATTTCAAACCTACACAGCATCGTCCGTTTTAACTTCAATCTTCACATGATATTTCAAATTGCAAATTCATCAGTTTAATTTGTATAATCTACATTAATCTTCTATTCTATTTGTCTATCCTATGCATGTAGATATTTAACCAATATTTCCCTTTTTAAAATATTAATCACACAATTCTGTACAACACTGAGCTAATATAACATTTTAAACGTTGTCATACTTTTAATGTCTTATTGAAAGACATTAATCATT
Organism: Atrina japonica; assembly: GCA_030159075.1. NCBI lineage: Eukaryota > Metazoa > Mollusca > Bivalvia > Pterioida > Pinnidae > Atrina > Atrina japonica. Next base: position 98,997 of record BROG01000292.1, on the reverse strand, counting down.
CCTTATAAATTGTTAGATCAATCAATTTTGAAATTAACTTAATTTTGAAATTTGAAGAAAAATACGAGCTTCGATAATACAAGAAAATTTCAGAATATTTCAGAAATAGCAAAATAATTCCTTTTATTCAAATACGATAAAAATTCAAATAATTATAAGCCTTAAACAACCAGGGAATGATCGTAAAAACTCATGTATCCCTACAGATTATCCTTTACAATTTAAAGGACCTGTAAGTGGCATATCAAGGGACACTTTGTTAAATTAGCTCAGCTATGCCAGTCTGTTAACATTTGTAATCAAACAACAGAATCAATACTACCTCAACAGAACAACGATATCTTTCAATCACAAACTTTTCAAAGCATTCAATCCAATAAATATAAAAAATTCACACATAACGAAAACATGTAATCACAGGATGTGCCAAAAAGATCTGCCATTTGTGATATATTAAGTTTTGGTTCATAATTCTTATGGAAAAACAGTTGAATTTCATTTGATAAAAAAATATTTAACAATGTTGTTATTCTCTTCAGAAAAACTGATCCATGAAACACTTGAATTCATCAGTTTGTCTAGGTTGCAAATTAATATACATTTGTAGTCAATTGAGACTTTATACTTGGTTTCAAAAAGAGAATGGAACCATCTTATATACCATGCAAGATCATATACAAGCATGTTATCCAAGAAGATAATCAAAACTTACATCCTAAATGAGAGATGTTTTTGACACAAATTCCTACATGTGCGAAAGAGGGTTAAATAAAGTTTCTACCACAATCAAATCATCTGTGCAGTTTTCGTCTCTGAACTGTATTGCTGCCTTGAATAAAACTTTTGGTTTCCGATGAAAACTTTTCTATTCAATATCATTTTCACATCATACAGATACATGTATTATAAACCAGTGTGTCCAATCATTTGCTAAAATATTCGCTGTTAACAACTAGACTCAAACCCAAACAAATCAATAGAATCCCAGACTATCATCTGCAAGTTTCCATCCTCCCTTTCATATGTATAACCATACTTATATTCACAAGTACATATAGAAATAGGTGAGTTTTTATGTGTCGCTTCTTACACAGTCATAAAGCATGAAATCATCTGATATATAAATATCAAATTACCATTAGAATGACAAAAAAATCCAGTCAAATAAAAATACTTCAGAAATTTTAGTAACCAAAATTTGAACAGATTGTAAATAAGCATTATTTTGGGACCCAGTTATAGAAATTACGACTATGCATTTCAACAAGTGTAAGATAGTGTTAACATATCTATACATTAACTGGCTGTTCATGACAACACTCCAGCTACACACAACTTCTCAAAACCTTTCAATTTAAAAATCTAAAGTAAACCACACATCTGAAAACAAAACATCTTATCAATAATTACAGCTTGAATAAGGAGATATATCCTAATGATTACTCAATATTCATATATCAGACATTCTCAGATGTGGTCCATGAAATTATTCTTCCCATCATTACATAAATTTTATTTATAATGAGGGATATATGTATTATTTGTTGATTCATGTTCTAATTACAGCAAATAAAACTACACAATGGCAAATAACTATTAACAATCGGATCACAAATATATCAATCATCGAAAATGTCATATTACAAACTTTCATTTTCATCAACCTGAACATTTTTCATTTACAAACAAATACTGATGAACGTAATTGTACTATTACTGTCCTTGTGTTCAATAATTTACATATGTATTTTTTACATGCTCGTCATTATTATGCAAGGAAATAACATCAAAATATATAACCAGACAGATATCTAGGCATCACTTACTACTTATTTTGATTGAGATACAAGATGTTGCTATGAGTTATCATTATGAAAATATCTTACATGTAAAAAGTATACTGAAACAATCATTTTTTTTTTATCTCAGTCCCCTAATTTTTAAGGTTACTTCCTCTGCTTTAATGATTTTTTTTATTTAAAAATTTAAAATTTAAAAAACAAAATCTAAGTATAAAAATGGGTGAAAAACATATATGAAAGGTAATTATTATAAATCAGACATTTATTAGATTGAGAAAACAAAATTCCTTTAACATAAAAAGAAAATGAAGTTACAGCCATTATATGTGCATATTGAAGTCCTGGGGAGTGCATTTAACTTGTAAGATAGAAACTTAACAAAATACAGAAATCACAACATCAGAAAAAATTTCACCTCACTCAGATATAACCAGGCAAATAACCCAAACACTTTGGAAGCCATGTTTCAATTTAGAGCCATCCGATCCGTTAATTTAGTTAAACTTTTGATCTTGGAAGCATTTGGTAAGTTTATTGCCATTTTTATTCAGTCTCTTGCTATTATACTGAAAATTCATATGAAAACTGTCAGTATGTCAGAGATGATAAATGCTGAATTCAAATCCATGAATCAAACCTTCAGGAAATCAAAACCTTTTAATCAAACCTTCAGGAAAATAAAAACCCTATCATTTATAATGATTGACAGAAACATCTAAAACTGTTGTTAATGCTAGTTAAAGAACATATCTTATCAAAATACAATTAATTTTGTAAGAGACTCCATTACTTTGTTACCCATAGCTTTAAATATTTATTTCCAAACTTCAGTATTATTCAAACACTCTCATTTACACCTGTCATAACCCTGTTATTATGGTTTTGATGAAACCTGTATTGTGAGTCAGTGACACTAGGTGATCCAAAACAACACATCAAATCAAACAGCACATCACGCTTACTCAATGATCTCAATTTATTACAAATGTTTTATTACAAAAACCTTATAAACTCTACTAAAACATTTCATTTACACTTGACCAATAAGCTCCTTGATAATAGCCCTTTTTTACTATTCCTGATGTCTGAAGCAAATACGAAAAATTTAATGTAATATTTGACCAGTTTATCTACCTTATATAACCCATTTTCGTTTAACAAAATATGATATTTCCTTATCTATGAATTTGAATGAGAAACTGATTTAAATATATTGAGGTATGTAGATCTGTTTTTATCAAAGCAAAGGACAAAGAGACATCATTCAATTCGTTGATTCAACAACTCATACAATACTCCCATTATCCTCTGAAAATGAGTTTGTTCTCCACACAGAACAACTTGAGATTGGTCTACCATTAACAATGAAATGGAAAATAAATATGAAATACAGTACGTATCTGTGATGACTGATCTCTGAAGGTCTTACAACAGGTTATCAACAAAGAAGCACAGACTACAGTTAGATGACATAATATGGATGCATGAAGACAATAAAGCAGTTTCCTTTGAATATAGACCCACCCACCCCACCTATACATCAAATAAAATTTTACTTCAACCATTAATTAATTTGAGTATCCTCTAAATACACTTATATAATAGCTACGTTATAGTATGCTTATACAAATTACTAATACCTCAACTTATTGAAAATAAAATGATTTGCTCTAAAATCAACATTCAGAATTGAGGGAAATCAATTTTAAGTATAAGTGACAATTTACTAATAATTCCAACACTACAGAATATAGCAGGGAGGCAAATCAATTTCTCATATAACTTATATTTCATTCTTGCTGCTAATTTAGTATTTCAAAAAGTTAAGAAAAATTATTTTGAACAAAAAAATTTCTTTTCAAATGCAAAAAAGAAGCAAAAATACATTCATGCATTTTCAGAAAACCATAATCCCTATCAAACATTTTCAGTGAAGTTAAGTAGTAAAATGTTTCTGATGAATTGAAAAACAAAAACCCTCATTGATGCCCATATCAACTAAAATCAGTTTTGCTATCGGCTTAAAATTTCCATATAGATAAATATTTGATATATGTATATCTTAAAAAGCAATAACAAACATGAATTACACACTCACTCAAAATAGCATTTACAATTTTTATGTAAATGTCACATGACAACTTGCATAAAAATAGAAAAGGGTATATGTTCAATAAGTCATCATGATTAACAATATCAATGAGCTACATACAGAAATTTGTTACACAAAGCAAAGAACATGTAAAACTTTATCAAATACTGCCACTCATCCTCAGTATTATCATTTCACCTCGAGTGTTGTGATAGCAAATGCAACATAACTCAAATACTTAAGTACTCTTCATTTTCTCCAACTTAAACTTAATTAACAAAGGTGTTTGTTTTCATCAAATTAATTATGTTCTAGGTACAAATTTAATTTCACCTTTTGTAGTGCAAGATATTTGAACTCCAAGACATGGATAACAATAACAATATACAAGTTCTTTAGTTATAACAAAGTCCAAGAAAATTTTATGAATATCTGCATATCAGTTTGACTTTGGATGATACAACTTTCACTAATATTTATAACTTTTGTTATCTTATTAACCCTGCACCCCTAATCTAAATTTTGGTATCTCACTTGGTGAAGAAAGCTAAAAATAGTTATAAACACAGTAAGAAAAACCTTAAGAAAATAAAAGTTTTAAAACCCTTTTGAGTTTAAAATAGGTAACAATATTTGACAAGACGTACTCTTTATTACGTACAATAACCAACATACCAAAATGTACAGTTTCCAATATCTCTTTTCCCATTAGTACTGTATGCTTACATGACTATCATAGCTTAAGATATAAATGCTTTCATCAGAATCCAGGTAAATATATATAACTGCAGTACACATTTAGTGATATTGTTCAACAATACGCTGATCTTGCTTCTGTATTGTAACATGTTGGTAGAAGGACTATGTACTGTTTAATTCAGATTTTTTTATCAGTATGTCAAAAACCAAATTCTATAATCATTTTTAAAATTCACTGATGTCAAAGTATCAAAATAGAACTCTTAAACAAAATAATATTCAGTACCAAACCTTCAAATGAAATTAACATTTTCGTTACCTCAATGTGTTACATGATATTACAAAAACATAAAATAAAAATCTTGACACAAAGCACTCCCTGTTTCTCACCTAAATATAAATACAGTCAGTTTTTAACAGATAACGCTAACATGATGGGATAACAATACAACTACACTGTACAAGTCAATATCTATGCCCTACTTCTGATGCATTAAAATGGTTACAAATAAAAGAAATTTTCTATTTTCCATATGAACTATATGTTCACATGCCACAGTTTATTTTAACCTTCTGAAGACTTCTAACAATATGTAAACACAACAAGTTTGCCAATTTGACAGAGTCTGTAACATAAACAGACAGCTAGAGGACAAGAGATAGTAAGACAAGAGGAGATGATACATTCACACACTAACATTAACCAAAGCATTTATTTACAGTTTGCACACATTTCACAGCACATCAGTCTCTATAACTTAAATATGAGTCATAGTTGTGTCCCCAAAGAAATGGTCAAAAATCTACAATCTTTAAAAGCAGCTACATGATAACAGATGTGGGTTCTGGTTTTTTTTTCTTCTCATAGGAAAGTTCCTGAGCCAGGGGGATTAAATTAACAATATTCCATTGGACATATGACTCTCATTCATATTTCAAAGATGAGCCTTTTTCAAATGTCCCCCAAAAGAAGTTTCAGTTTTGAATTGATAAAGGTCTTCCTTTATGTTTACTCAAATAAAGATCAGTCTGTATGATATATATATATATATATATATCGCCCTGTAGATTGAACTAAAGTCATATGATTGTATGATTTTACGGGGCATTTCACATGATGGTGCCCTAATAACTGCTTGTCTAACAAATGCACTCAACTGTAAAATGTGCATTTTCAACTAATTCAATGGGGAAACAACTGACTAATGCTGTCAGCAGTACTGGCATCTGTCACTCGATAATTAAACAAGATCGACCCAAATTCAAGTTTTCAAGTTATCTACACAATTTACATCACATTTTACAAAATATATATTTGTAATAAACATGGAAACTTCTGACAAGTTATCAAAATGCGATTAAAAATATATATTTACATTGCAATGATGCAAACATTCTTGGAAACAACCATAATATGAATTGAAAACTTTTGTTCTTTCTTCCTTGTGCTAATACAAAATACTTTGCTGATCTGGTAACACTTATTTCAACTTATATTCACGTGACAAACTATTTTACAAAAATGACAGACAAGCCAGGAATAATAACTTGAGAAGTATTTCACTACCTAGAACAAGAGGACTGAAAATATATATGGTATTCAGAATGTTGTGTCATGATACAAGAGCATATGTACAATAGTGTTTACTGAGACACCTTAAAACTTTTCAATTTTATCTGCATAAGATTCATTTATGCACTGGGACTGGAATGGACAGTCATTTACAGAAAATAAACAATCTTCAACTTGTTGAGTGTAAAAGAAAAATATTACACAAATAAAAATGCATATCTTGAGTTTTTTGTTTTTACAATTTTTGTTAGATGTTTCTACTGACATTATCAACACCGGTATATTTGAGTTTGGCATTATCTTCACACATTTATAACTACAGGTATTTCTCAATTATCAAAACATTTCCAAACATATCCAAAAAAGAATATAAAACCACAGACACAATCTCCCTTCACTTATGACTGATTAGTGATAAAAAAACCTCTGATTACACATGTTGGGGTAATGACAGAGAATGAAACAAGTTGTATGTCAGTAAGACTTCTATACATCAACAAACCAGCTACACTTCTGTATAGTTTCATAATGGTCTCACTTTCTTCCCAAATATTTCTCTTATGTTACACTTATGTCACTTTCAGAACAAGTATCATGTATGCATTATAACTTGTCAGAAATTTTCCATATTTATAAATTCTTGTATTCATTTAACTTAATACTTACACTCAAAAATATTCTATAAAATCACATCTCACCATGTACACCATGCATACAGCATTAATCAGCTAGTTCCATGCACCACTGGGTTTTGAATTTGGAGTTCCCCATCCCCCTACCCCTGGACTGCTGCCTGGCTCTGATGCTGACATTTGTGTACTTCCCCATCCCAAAAAGCTGTTGTTGTTGGGAACTGGTGGTGCATTACCACCTTGGCTGTTGCTTCCTATGCTTCCAAAACTCTGAACGCTTGCTTGACTGGAATTGTCACCACCTGTTGGATTGGCACTGACTGATGTTACAGTACCACTGACAGGTTGGTTACTACCCTGACTAACCAACCCGATAGGACCCCAACCACCCTGGCTAGTCAGCACAGCTTGTGCTGCAGCAAGCATAGCAGGATTAAACTGCAAGGCTCCAAGACCTAAATTTCCAAGTCCAAGATTGTTTTGGATACTTCCTTGTACAAGCTGAGTTCCTTGGTTAGGAAGAGGTATATTATTTCCCCTTGGACCCTGGCTCCATGGACTGGGGGCAAAATTCTGTGTATAACCTGGGTGGCCGGGGCTGTTGTTACTCTTTTTATCATAATTACGATCATAATTTTTTGGAGCTGCACTGCTGATGTGGACACTGGCACCTTTAATGATGTGATCTTCTCCACACAAACCTTGTGAAACTTCTGGATCAGCAAATGTTACAAAGGCAAATGCTCTGAATGGCTTAGGTATGAAGACATCCACGACTTCACCAAATTTACCAAAATAATTTCTCAAATCTTCTGCAGTCATATCTTCAGTGCAGCGACCAACAAATACCTTCCTGTTCATCATCTGCTGAGCACCTTCCTACAATGATAACATTTTCACATGGGAACTTAATTGTCAAGCATAAGGTACATGTAGGTTTTTTTGTTTGTTTACTGTTGTTTAATATCCCACTCAAGTGTCTTTCACTCATACGAAAACGTCATCAAATGTCGTTGAAGAGTTTCAAATTTTGGCCTATGCTCGGCACTTACGGCTATTGAGCAGTAAGGGTTCCATAACGTGCCAACAACTACTGTGACATGGGACCTAGATTTTTACGGTCTCATCCGAAGGACAGGAAACTGACCAGCTGTCAGCTCGACTTGACCTCATGAGTTCACAATCAAGAGTCGAGCACGCCACTGACTGAGCCAGGACGGCTCAGGTACATATAGATATAAATAACCAATCTCTCATTTTTCAGAAAAGAATACTCATATTTGGTTGTAAAATACTGTTGCACAATTTGTTTTTACACTAGTCTATATATATTTAATTCTTTTATCTAATAAGAATGTATACAAAAGGATAAGTATGGATTTCTAATCAAGTCAGTCCTCTTTATATCTGATTTTAAGCAAGATAACAAAATTAGGTATTCAAATACAGTAAAACTTCGATGAGTCAAAAGTTCAAGGGACCACCTACAAAAGTTCGAAACATCAAGACTTTGACTCAAGAATGATAGATTCATAGATTTTTAGTTTCAGATGTTCTATAAGAGGTATCTGACTGCTTCAAAACTGAATAAGACATAAACAATCGTAAGTTCTAATAATTTGTGCTAAATTAACTAAATTTTTGTTAAATCAAAACATAGAGTGTTTATGAGAAGGAGAGGAATTGTCATTGGGTGCTTTCATACACGTGTAAATTTTACCTTTGAATTATTTGTATGAATTTTCTCTATTTTTATATATAAAGGCCCCAAAACTGGAAACATTGAGAAATTCAACTCAAAAATGTTTGTATTATATATTGTTTATACATAGTGTTAAATATCAAAATTATTTTTGACTTTGTCAATAGTTCGAAACATCAAGAAAATTGACTCATTGAGATTCAATTCATTTAAGTTCTACTGTATACTGATTCTGGACTTAAACCAAATAGTTATTTTACAAAACCACTTATAAACAGATACTTAAGTGAACCCACAAATATTTTATATTTAAGTCATGTTTACTAAAAGAAATTTTGTCTGGTCTGACAACATCAAGATTCACAATTCAATAACATTTGTTTAAAATTTTGCTACTACATGAGAGTCCACTCAAATTTTGTATTGTCTTAAATGCTTTTCTTTTCAGTTTAGCTTACAAGAGCTTGAAGAAAATTAAAAAAAAGATTGAAAATCCATTTACATTTGAAAAAGTTATGATCAAATGTGTAATGGAAAAAAGGGGCGTAATTCAGAATTTTTGACAGTTTGTTCAGAAACGTTATGAAAAGCAGTTTTAATGGGTTAATAAAAAGATAAAGATAATTTCTGTGTCTAAAACTTCTGAAATTGAGTCTCAGCAGAAAGTTCATCACAAAAAAGTGACAGGTGAAAAAGTTTGGTATGAAATTTAAAAATAAATTAGCAGTAAACTTGAGAAACTAATCGTTGGACTTAAAAATTTTACAGCAGTACAAGCAAATTTTAATGAAAGTTTTATAATAACCATATATTAAATGCTCATACTTTCAAAACTAAGCAGAATAAAAAGGTTTGTACAAATACATTAGAAATACTAAGAATAGTCCTTTCAATAAATTGGAATTATTTTTTTAAACAAATCTTTATTTTGTAGAAATGCATGTGCAAACATGAATGAAAATATGAGCACACATGCAAATATTAGTAAAATGGGCATAATTCTGCTGAAAATGGACCAATTTTCCAAATTTTTTGTATTTTGTTATTTTTTCTTTAAACGGAACAAGCTGAGCTAGAAAAAGAAGTAAATTAAAAATTTTCAGAAGTATCTATTTTCAGAATGTACAAAATTTCACTTTAGATTCTATTTCATCTTAAAACATGCCTGTATTATCTGATGTAATAATTTTATTTCAATTAGAAAAAGGGACTCAAAACAGAGCATTCTTCACTGACAAAAATTGAAATCCATATCACATCAATGAAATAAAAATTAGAAATTAAAATTCTCTCTAAAATTCCAAGCATTGAAATATTTTTTTTCATCCTGTAACATATCCTGTATGAGGCCCCATGATTTCCGATCGACAGTACAAGTTATTTTCATGATTATTTCTAGGAAAAAAACATTCTCTTGTATTCTCAGCGTAAGAATAAGTTGTAAATAATTATAGCAGCTTAAAATGATAAAGAATACAACATTATGCCTGGAAAATAATCATAAATACTGATATAGCGATAGTAAGAGTTGATCGACAATGTCAACGCGTAACCCCTTGTGAACCACACACTAGTTGCCTTTTCCTGTGTTCAGTGTGTTGGCGGTTGAAGGCGCATCGACTTATGTGTTTTAATTACTAATTATGCCTTGAGCTGAATGGATTTTTTAAATTATCAAGTTCAAATTGGGAAGACAAATGTCTGAAAATTGTCCGACAGTATGTGTCAGTCATTCATACACATATTTTCTTATTTTTTATCTCCCTGGAAAACTTCACATGGTAATTTGCATATGAAGGGGGCTACCCAGTGGAATGACCCTTATATCATCGTAAACCTCATTTCATTGGCTATTCAACCACATCCGTTTCAAAATACAAATCCCATTGCCTCATGTTGTACTTTTGTTTTACGATGGCCTAGTGTTGTGATTAAGCCGGTCCGCCATTACACAATGAAACATGAATGCCGCAACCAACGATTTTTTTTGAGCGGATAACAAAAATAATTCACGTAAACAAACAGGGAAAACCTGTAAATCCTTTGAGGAATAATTAATCAACAAACATTTTAAAATGCAATATTCTTGCTGTAATCAGTCATCAACTATAACGGTTCAGTAGATGTGATAGATAATTTTGTGACATTATCGCTACAGCGAGTGGACTCCCTACTACTACTAAGGCTGTTACTGTTATGGCTGTGTGGCCTTAAGATTTTCTATCATAAATTATTACAATCGTGTATTAATGCTTTGCTGTCAAGTAAAAAGTAACAGAAAAGTAACATTTAGCCAATTTCTAGTTATATATATGTACCACGAAAATCCTTTGACATCACACATCTGCTTCCATTACAAAAATTACATCTTATTTGCAATTTATTCAAATCTGCATTTTTCCACTTATGAATACAGATCAATTATTTTCCCTTTACTTGCCATATTTGTTTTTGTAACATGTCTGACAATAACTGATACAAGTCAATGCATTATTTTATTAATTTTAATGGACAAATTAATCATATTTCTGATTTCAAATTGACAGTACAATGTATTGATAAAATATACTACTCCAATATGATGATTAACTCATCAACCCCTGTGGCCACATTTATACTCATCCGAATCAGTAATTGTAAACTCTACTGTCAAAATTCAGGGGTCAACAAGTTAATGTTTAAGGTAAAATCATTTTGAAATTGTGATTCTAAATTATACATCCCTCATTTCTGACATTGGACTTTACCATTCTTTGAAATGGATGATTCCAAATGTGACTTCAGGGGTCAATGAGTTAAATTAGATCCCATAATGAAATTTTCACAACAATAAAAGTCAAGAGTATGTATGAAATGTTCCTTACCTTTGAGTTTGGTATCCTTACATCACACCATCTACCATCTATCATGTGGCGCTGAGACATGCATTTAATCTGAGCTTCGTAGTCCGAAAATCGTATAAACCCAAAGCCTTTAGATTGTCTTGTTTTAGGATCTATCTTCACCTAATCCAAATAATTATAACTGGTTAGCAAATGAACTAAAGAAAGACATTCATACATTGTATCAGGGATCTCTGGATCATGACCTGTTTTATGATGGCACTGCACCATCGTTAAATTTTCTTGCCCCATTGTCAAATTGTCCGGGCCATCGTTAAATTTCCAAGCATCATCGATCATAAAATACTGTAAACAAATTTGGTATCATTTTTGTTGATATCTTATTTTGTTTTGATATAAGCTTATTTATCCCCGATGTTTGAGAAATAATAAAACATGAATGGTCTTAATTTTTATGTCTGTATATAGGACAGAACTTATGGATAGTGATTATAGGTGTGGACGGTTAAATATACAGGTAATATTTTGGGTTTGGTGTTGGTCTAGATCTGACCATTTAACTTGTTGGAACTTAAACATGATGGAACACATGTTGTGGTTTAATATTTTCAGTGGCAAATGAATGGATATACTGTTAATATTGTTTGGGGTTTTTTTTGTACTTATACTGGTATTAATGCCAAAAATTCATTTTTGGTCATTCATTTTCCCATGTAAGCCAATGTTGCTGTCAGTGGCACTGTTGACAAACAGCATTTTCATGAACATAGCAGGCAGATTTTGTCGGCTGTTGGCTTCTATTGAGAGGCCTGTAGGTGTATATCATGCGATGTTTAGTCTATACAAGCCTGTTAATTTATCCTTTTATTAATTTCATGCAGCTTGTATATATATATATATTCATACACATATATATATACACATATATATATATATATATATATATATATATATATATATATATATATATATATATATATATATATATAATAATAATAATAATATATATATATATCAATCCTCAATGATTTTACTTAAAAATTTTAAGTGAGAAAGAAACAAGATCATGGTGTCTTCTGCGATGTCTGCACTCCACACCATAAACTATACAGTGTTATGGATACACCTTAAAAATTGTGGTGAATTCAAATACAAAAACAATGTTTTATTTCAATTACATATTTTAAACATAGACAATTTTGTCTTCTTGTAACTCATTAAATTGAATAAAATAAATTAGCAGTAATGACAGTTAACACATTTATGTAACCTTAATAATCTTTTTCTATTGACATTGAATCTGGCTCCAAAAATTTCAAACTGGCGACAGATTTTGACAACTCTTACTGGCGATTTTTTTAAGCGCCACAAATTCTTCAACCAGCGCAATTACGTACAAGTATGTGATAAAACAGCTTTAAAACAGAGTGATCAAAGATTATAAATCTCACCTCACACCTACATATTATATATTCCCAAATTAACCTTACATGTACCTCAAACAAGCTTCTAAACCACTGCATTGAACATAAAAAATCAAACAATTCAAAGCTTACCTGACATAAAAATGTTTTAACCCCTAAATTAACTTGACCTCAACTAATCTTCATAACTACAACATTGAAAACAGACAAATTCCAAAACAGAATCTTACAGGTCCAATCAAGCATCAGACACAAAGCATGTTCTAAGTGTTGTGAGGGTTGATGGGTGCTCTTTTACAAATATTTGTACTTGTTGAACTTAGTGCATCTGGACCTTTCTGGAAGGTCAATTGTTTGTGTGTTTGGTCAAGGACATTCTAACTCTGTCATCATGTTACTATTTTTAGCCATAGGGACTTTCCTGAAAGTGCTGCAAAGACCATTTTCTTTATTATTCCTATCTAGTGATTTTTAGAACTATTTTAGAGTATATACACAGAGATGGTCAGGTCTTTGGGGCAGAACAAGTTTAGAACAGCTGAGACTAAATTTAGGACCAAGATATAGGAGAGCAGACCACATTTTTATATTGGGAGATATACGAGAATATTGCACATCAGTATTACATACAAATTGGAATTTATTGTGTATTCGAGTGGATCCTTTTAATATAACATTTGGATTGGAATTTATTGTGTATTCGTGTGGATCTCTGAACAGGAACTGAACTGTGAATTGTGATTTTAATTACTGTAAACTGTCAATTATATTAAGTTTTTATTTTGTTATTGTTAATAAAATTTACAAATTTACTTTACTGTGTTCTTGATTTTTGCTGGCATATTTTAAGGTAATTCTGACCTCATAACATTACTCAGATACAAGGTAATTCTGACCTCATAACATTACTCAGATACAAGGTAATTCTGACCTCATAACATTACTCAGATAAAAGGTAATTCTGACCTCATAACATTACTCAGATACAAGGTAATTCTGACCTCATAACATTACTCAGATACAAGGTAATTCTGACCTCATAACATTACTCAGATACAAGGTAATTCTGACCTCATAACATTACTCAGATACAAAGTAATTCTGACCTCATAACATTACTCAGATACAAGGTAATTCTGACCTCATAACATTACTCAGATACAAGGTAATTCTGCCCTCATAACATTACTCAGATACAAGGTAATTCTGACCTCATAACATTACTCAGATACAAGGTAATTCTGACCTCATAACATTACTCAGATACAATGTACATGTTAGAATGCATGGTTGATGTAGGACCAGTATAAGTATACAATAGCAATAGTGACCTGAACAAAGCATTTTAACCATAGCATTGAAAATAGACTGATCACACACTGAAAACACACCAAGTCCAAAACAGGGTCAGTTTTGCAAAACAGAATACATGTACAGGCTCAAATCTATCAACTGCCTTAGGATTAAACCAGACATACGGTAAACAATTATCACATGTATGTCATACGTGTAAGAGTTTAGATGATGTATGAACTGTATAAGCAGCTGGTACACCGAACCTAGGAATCAACAGACATACAATATACAGCCACAGTTTTTAGACATTATCATTTTTTACTATATATTTCATATAAAACCATATTTTAATAAATAAAAATATTGTGAAGCCATTTCTTATCAGATTTCAATAGGATATTCACTGTTAAACAGAGAATTGGATACAGTTTTATTATATATCTCCGTTTCAATTTTCCAAATTAGAAATTATAAAATTCATCAATTTAAACAGAAAGTTAAATTTTTGTAATAAAAATTCCTTCTTTGTGTAAGTAAAATTGTGATATCTAATTTTTACTTCTTGTTTAAATTTTCATATTTTTAAAATTACAAATTAGAAAAGTACATCCAAATAATCAATGAAACTTGAAAATATTTGGAGTTTAACAGCGAAAATTCTATTCAAATGTGATAAGAAATGGCTTCACAACATTTCTTTGGAAAAAATGTGGTTTTATATGAAATACACATTGTATAGTTAAAATGATAATGTCTATAAAATTTTGGCAAGTGGCTTTCCATGTAAGTTGGTGTATATGAACTGTATAGGCAGGTACACCAAACCTAAACCAATCTACTTACTGGTACATGTACATGTTTTTGCTCTCCTCAACATTGCTGAGATGAGCTATACATCATTATTTTGTAAAAATTTTCATGTTTTTAAAGTTACTTTAGTGAAATCTGATATCAATTATAGAGTCCTGTTACAGCTACTGTAATGCTGACAGGAGAAATCATTGTACATGTACACTGAAACTCATCCTATCAATTATGTTACATGACGATTTGTTTTAGAAACACAAACAAATAAATGTGGTAATTCAAATATCTGCCAATGTGGATTCTTCATCATACCCAACCCCCAGTTAAATATTTACTGTCTAACATTAGCAATAAAGACAAAATGAATTTGCTCTTGTAGTCTTCAAATGACAGATTTTAAGTTGAGAGTATAACATCATACAGACCCAGCAAAATCTTTCAAACTAATTTAAATCATACTAAATGTATACATACTTAACATTGACTTGTATTTAAAGTTGTAAATGAGTGAAAAAAATCTTTATTCACATGCATATGAATAATAAAAATGATATTCATACAGGTTCCTTGAAACAACTGGGTTTTTTTCTGAAAAGGTACAGCATGTTCATTATTTATCCACTTATGTTTTTTCTTGTGATAATCTATTTTCATTGTAAACATTGGTATTGCCAGAAGCAACATCCATTACCCTACAGGCCTTTTTCTGTCAATGTTGAGAAAATGCCATTGGTGACACAATTGGGAATTTTACTTTGAATTTGTGTCAAATTGAGAAAAATTGTTTGCACACATGAAAATTTAAATGTAATGGAATCTCTTTTTTTTAATGCAATTTCTGTTACATTAATTTATCTTTCATTATGATCATGGCCTCATTACCACATTGGGAAGTTTTTTCATCAAATTGGGGGGAAAAAATTGAGTATTTTGATTTGGGAATGTGATCAAATTTCAGCCCTGTGGAAACTATAGAAATAGAAAAAGGCCTGTAACTAATCATTAAAATAAAAATGAGGTATTGTGCATTTTTTGGTGTATTGAATGTTATTGGCATTTGTGTAGCTTTCAATATTGAATGATAATCTCATTATTCTCAGATATGTTGTTTATTTTTCAATTTTCATACCTGTACCATCAGAAGATCCCCAAAAATGATATTAAAAATAATACTGATCACAAAACATTCAACATGAGAAATAAATAACCAAAATCCTTAAAAAAAAACAGAATCTTCTTCTGTACTTTTCCAGGGTAATCCAAGAACAATCAGGTCACTGCATCTCTGTCTGTCATGTTTCTTCACTGTTTTTGATGAAACATTATCTTGTTCTTCATTGGGCACTCCAGGTTTTTTCTTAATTTCTGCTGTACACAACTTAAAACAAAACAAATCGACCAGTTGAGGGTCGATAGCATAAGCTGAAAATTTCAAACTTACTTTTAGTGCATTTTCGGGAGGGTTGGTGTATTGAACCTGTGTCAGGGTGTTATTGGCAGCACATCACTCCTCAATATGTTCAATACTAAATACTTTTCAAGTTTCTACTATCAAATAATTTTCTAATATGTTGCATAGAGGATCTAACGAGACCTGCTATGTGGTCACATGGGAGTGACCTTATAGATGTTTCATTATGTTGGACCAATGAATATGTGGCTTATGCAGTCTTGTACATGTAAGATTATATCTATGGTAATTATAAAGATGTATAAATCAATGTAACAGTGCATAACCAGCTTTCACACCTGATGTTTCATATTTACACCAGATCAAGCACAAATCCTCCCAACTAAGTTAGGTGGTAAATTCCACCCTCAGTATTTACCAGCGGTAAATAACGCGTTACGGTAAATACCATCCTGGAAAATACTCTTCAAGTGACAAAAACTTTTGAGGATTAAAACAATCCATAGAGGTGACCTAGATTGACTGAAAATGATATGATTAGGGGGCGCCACCAGTGGCGCTGTTGAAATAATACTAATTTACTCATAAACATTTACTGATCACAAAACATTCAACATGAAAAACAGATCAGACTTTTTAAATAACCAAAATGTGGAAATTGTCATTGCAATTTGATCTAGAAAAAAAAACAGACTGCAATGTTGAAGTATCCAGTATGTTTAGCATATTTTTTGTCAATGTTTTCAGAGGTCTAACTGAACCTCTCTCTAATGTGACTTTTTTTACAGTATCTTAAATAAAAAAATTCAAACACTCACCCTATCGTGTATCTTGATTACTGCATAGTTGAAAAAATATTTTTTATCAATAATTAAAAGTATGTCGTTGCAATTAATTCACCCGTCTCATTAATGCATAATGATGTTTGTCCACAGTTTGATAAATAACAAAGTGAATTCTCTTGGATTTGGAGGGGAAACAAAGTACATAGATTTCTACAATTTGAACAAGTCATGGCCCTATTTAAATTGTCAAGTCATGTAAAATTAATAGAAGTAAAAAATGAAACTGGTGGTAAAAGACGTATTAAATAATAATTATTAACACAGAGTAAACAGTTGTGACTGGTCGTAAAAGGAAGTGAAATGTCTTTCATTTGTTGAAACCTGATTGCTTAATTTGGCAGGAGTTACGTCCCCCTGCATCTGTCAAACCAGTTCAACTGACAGTTTCGCTTTGGTTTTTTGGAACGAGAGTTTCACAATGAAAGATGGTTCCAGGATCTGGTCATATATGCAGTATTATAGAATACACATTCTAGAATCAAAAACTGGCAACGCTCTTATATGAAATACACAAGAAGCTTGCCTTATACAAACTTAATACCTGAAGAATATTTTCAAAACAAAAAATCGAAAAATCTTTAGCGTCTGCTGATCACCATTACGATTGTATCGTAAGATCGAGGACTGAGAGGGTCGATACGCATTTCCCTTAAGCTGAAAATTTCAAACTTACTTTTAGGAAACACAGCTACATATAATCGGTTACCCCATTCTGTGTCGGGAGGGTATAGTCTACCGTCTGCTAACCTTATTCCCCTCATAGAACCTGTGTCAGGGTTTCGATATTTTAACCCACAAGCTCCTGGGAACTGAGCAGACAGAGTTGACAGAAGAAGAGTTCCGTCCTCTTCGCTCGGGACCTCCATCGGTTCATCCCCTTCTTCTTCCGCAACCTGAATATACTGACTCATCCTTCTTTCAGATTTTATCACCTTTCGTGACGAAAATTCACAAAAATAGCCATAAATTCAAGCTACCAGGACGGATCCAGAGTTTCCACGGTCCCGAAGTTCCTAAAGAAGTGCGCGTCGTTACGTGGATGTATGTTCTTTGTACCCATTTGTCTTGAAACATGATGGCGGATTACACATGATTTCTTCTGTTGACAATTTCAATGTTTGGAGCGCCATCTTTTGTTGACCTAGATAAACGTAAACATTGCATTACATTACCCCCCAATTTGTAGATTTCCCCGACTT
Organism: Atrina japonica; assembly: GCA_030159075.1. NCBI lineage: Eukaryota > Metazoa > Mollusca > Bivalvia > Pterioida > Pinnidae > Atrina > Atrina japonica. The sequence continues at coordinate 80,672 of BROG01000292.1, read as the reverse complement.
TGCTGACACACGACGGCGATATGTATGTCAGTGTCGTGTCGTTATCTGGCTGTCATTTTTTATATCCTTCATAGTGCTAGCAGCCTTTAAAACGGTTACATCTCTATTCCACCCTAGAAGAAGAGAACTGACATCCCACGGAAGGTGTTATTGCTGTGTTATATATGTATATGACGTCACCAATTATTCTGATTACACAAGGTCAAAACACAGGATGACTGGAATAAGATTTGCCTTTACCTTATGGATCTCATTTTTTCATTGACATATAATACACGCATCATGATCTATATCTATGTATATTTCCCTGCTGTATATAGCCCCGATCTTATATCATGGTGTATTCAGTAAAGCACCAGCTTTTACTGAAATTGATAAAGAAACGAACACTCTAAAACTTTTCGCTTTTTGGTTTGTTTATTTTATGCGTCTCCTGTTGCTTTTAATAGTCACAAGATCCAATACTTAAAGTTACACAGTATATAGCGATGTTGTAGACAAGTGACAGAGTGATAAATGATGGTAGATATAGATGAAACGAATGTTTATGGAAACACATTGGAGAATTTATTCCATATTTTCTGGTATTAAAAAAAACAGTATTTTTAATATAACAAAATAGGGAATAAATGGAAAGGGGAGAAACAGAGAGAAGAGAAACAGAGAGAAGAAGAAGAACAGAGAGACAGAATAGGGGAAACGATGGAAGGACCACTTTGAAAGAACGTGCAAGCCGTTCGGGAATTTATTGCTGATTTCTTTATATTAAGAATCCATTTTCTAATATCAATAAATCCATTTTTTATATTAAAAATACCGATTTTTCACAACTAAGATATTTGTCCTATCTTTTAAAAATGGAAAAATTATTTTTCATTGTTAGAAAATTATTTTTTAGCATTTGAAAATTGATTAAAAAATGATTTTTAATACATGTATTAGGAAATGATTTATTAATATCAAGAAATCCCCAACGGCTTTCCATAAATGTTAGAATATTCGCAAATTAATTGCATTATGATGAACAAAAACAGACCAGTTAAGAAAACAAGAAAATCGAAATATGTAACTCCATGTCTAGCTCAAGTTTATAACGCAATATATTGTGGCGGATCTAAAAAAAATCAAGGGGGTTAGACCGATGAGATAGAATTTCTCATCAGAGGGAGACCGAGGATTCAAATTTCAAGGGACGCAAGTAAATTTGGGGAAATTTTTATAAGTTTTCAGACTTTTTATCGAAGAATTACAGGTTTACATCTATTTTATCAACATTACGATTGAACCCCTCCTGGTCATTGTCCATAATTTTAAGTGTTTGATTAAGGATCAGCTTTTATGCATCTTTCACAAAAGAAAGACCAGACCCGAAAATAATCACACTGATTATTCTTCTTCTAAAAAGTGGATTCAGTAACTTCAAATCGGGGCAGAATTTCGGCCTGTTAGGCTCCAGACACTGAATCAAGACCTCTTTATCATTAAAAATCTAAAAATCGACACGGAATTCAGCTACGGTAAGGGGTTCGGGAGTATGTTCCTGAAACACATTTTGGAATAATCCCATTCGGAAGTCTGATGTGGCACTCTCTATCTTCCAGAAACATTGTTTCTGCGGCGGTCCAAGGTATGTTTCCAAGATACATAGAAATGTTCAATTTATAGAGCCAGGTGGGTTAATTATCTCGTTTTTATCCCAAATGTTTTTGAGAAGCAGAAGGCCGGCTTGGAGAGATTAAATTGACAGACTAATTATTAACCTAATCAAAATTTAGCTTTAGCAAACACAAATCTTACAAGAGCAATGCATGAGGGGGAGTGTTTAATTTTTTTTTATTTTATATACAGTAGTACAAGGACTTTTTCTGAATTCCTAACACTAAAACTATCCTTTCTAAAGCATTCCATGATAAAAGAAACTTCAATGGACAAACTGCTTAATTTTGACAAACTCACTTCTTTATTTCCACTCCTGCCGTGACAAAAAAAACTTAAATTCCATGTCAAGTGTATACCCCAATAAGTCATCCCCCTCTAGATAAGTAGATAATAGGCAACATCTTCATATTCTTATTACTTATCGTCATGGAAAAGATATTAAATTGCGCAAGAAAGGATTAATTTCCGATTCAATTTGGGTCTCCGTAGCAGAGTGGTTAGAGCATTTTGCTTCAAATCATGGAGTCTCTCACTTTCAAGTCCCGATGGAACCAAAGGTAATTTTTTGAGAATGTTTGCTAGTTTACTTGCAGAAGGCCGATGGTCTCTTCCCAGGTATATTGTAACCGGATTCTCTCCTCCACCATCAAAATCTGACTGTCAACATATAACTGTGGCGTAAAACATTCTAAATTCAAATTGAAACGATTCAGTTTCGGTGAAAGGTTACATTGAACGTCTCGGTCGACCGTTCGAATGCAATCTTTTCGATTGACAAAGGGTTCGATCTTGTATTCGGACGCCCTCCCAGTTGTTTCTGTATTACTTAATCTCAGAAATAATTCCGTCGTGTCATATATTCGCTTCTGTTTCCATCAAAAACGTGGGCCAAATAGATAAAACTCTACAAGAAGAAACAGGATTATAAGAGGAGATTCTTGGATAGGAAATACATTTGTAGGGGGATGCTTATACATGTTCTCAATATAATAGCGATGCAACGAGTAGGTTGATATGACAGATGTGACATAGCAACAACACACGTGTTGGTTGATATGACAGGTGTCGCATAGCAACAGCTCACGCGTTGGTTGATATAACAGGTGTGACATAGCAACAACATAAGCGTTTGTTGATATAACAGGTGTCATATAGCAACAAAACACGAGTACGGTGATATTACAGATGTCACATAGCAACAACACGCGTTGGTTGATATGACAGGTTTGACATAGCAACAACACCTAGTAGGCTAAGTTGATATGATATGTTGGTAGGAATAATAAGCAAGAGGCTGATATGACGTAAATGACATTGTAACAATACGCGACTCAGGAGTAGGGTAATATGAAAGATGCGACATAGCAATAACACACGAGCATGTTGATATAACAGATGTGACATAACAATACAGGGGTAAATTGATATAACGTGTGTGACAGAGTAACAACACAGGGGTAGGTTGATATAACAGTAGTAATAGCCAACTCCATAGCGGACCATTTGAATTCAGCCGCCACTGATGACATCATTAGAATCCTGGCTTCTGATTGGTCAATTCAAATGGCCAGGTATAAAGCTGCATGTGACATCATAACCGGAAGTGCGTCATACCGGAAGTGATTTCATACATTGATATGACAATAACAAACGACTATGCTGATTAGTATGACAGATGTGACATAGCAACAACTCACGAGCAGTTTGATATGATAGATGTTATACAGCAACAACAAACGAGTAGGTTGATATGACATAGCAACAAAAACGAGTAGGTTGATATGACCGATCTGACATATCATAAACACATGCGAGGGTTGTTATGAAAGTTGACACATAACAACATTACATGATAATCGATGTTGTCTGTGTGACTCTGCAACAACAAACGAACAGTGTGATATGACATGTGTGACACAGTAAGTAAAATTGAAGAAGTACCAATTAATAATCGAAGCTTAAGTCAATCAGAACACGACGAATAATATGTGCAATGTGCATGCCACATCCGTCGCAAATGTTCCATAGAAACGTTTCTAGTACGATGAACGGGTCAAATTTGGTGAAAAGGTCAAGTTCGCTGAAAAGCACGATTGGCGAAAGGGAGTCACTGTCTCTGGCCTTGCTCAAGAATAATATATCTTATATTATTGAGACGGGATTCTGCTGTGATAGGTGTCACATAACAACACACACGCGTTGGTTGATATGACATGTCTGAAATAGAAATAACAAACGACAAGGCTGCTGTGAAATGATCAGGTTTATATGCCAGATGTAATATAACAACAAGAAACGAGCAGGTGATATGAAAGATGTAACACAACAACAAGAAACGAGCAGGTTAATATGACAGATGTGACATAGCAACAACAAAAGAGGAGGTCGGTATAACAAATGTGACATAGAAACAGCAAACGAGCAGGTTGATATAACAGATGTGACACAGCAACAGCAAACGAGCAGGTTGATATGACATGTTTCACATAGAAAGAACAAACTAGCAGGTTGATTTAAAAGGTGTGACATAGCAACAGCAAACGAGCAGGTTGATATAACAGATGTGACACAGCAACAGCAAACGAGCAGGTTGATATGACAGGTGTGATTTTGCAACAGCAAACGAGCAGGTTGATATAACAGGTGTGACACAGCAACAGCAAACGAGCAGGTTGATATAACAGGTGTGACATAGCAACAGCAAACGAGCAGGTTGATATAACAGGTGTGGCATAGCAACAGCAAACGAGCAGGTTGATATAACAGGTGTGGCATAGCAACAGCAAACGAGCAGGTTGATATAACAGGTGTGGCATAGCAACATAAAAGGAGTTAGTGGATATGAAATGTTTCATATATCAATATAACCTAATTGTTAATATGACAGATGTGACATAGTAACAACACAAGCTTTGAATGGTATGACATTAACAATACAGGAGTATGTTCATATCACATGTGACATGGAAACAACGAGATATGACAGATGTGACACAGCAACAACAAACGAGAAAGTTGATAGAAAAGATGTGACATAGCAACAACACGCGAGCAGGTTGATATGACAGATGCGACATAGCAACAACACACGATTTGGTTGATATGACAGATGCGACATAGCAACAACACACGATTTGGTTGATATGACAGATGTGACATAGCAACAACACACGATTTGGTTGATATAGTATATGTGACATATAGAGCAACAATAAGCGAGTAGATTGATATGGTAGATGTGACATAATAACACAGGGGTAGGTTAATATAACGTATGTGGCAAGGTAACAACACAAGGTTTAGTTGATATAACGTATGTGACAAAATAACAACACTGTGGTGAGTTGATATAATGTATGTGTCATAGTAACAACACATGGGTAAGTTGATATAACGTATGTTACATAGAAACAACACAGGGGTAGGTTGATATGACAGATGTGACATAGCAAAACATTGGTAAGTTGATATAACGTATGTGACATACTAACAACACAGGGGTAGGTTGATATGACAGATGTGACATAGCAAAACATTGGTAAGTTGATATAACGTATGTGACATAGTAACAACACAGGGGTAGGTTGATATGACAGATATAAATGTAATATATATAATACCAAATTCTTAATGCTCAAAACGACGATCGTTTTGTCAATTTGACTTAGCCTTTGAATTTAAAAGATAATTGGTGTTTTCAGTGCGAAATAGCACATTATATTTTATATAAAAAATAAAAACGAGATATAAACAAGTATACATTTCTTAAATGTTGAGAAAAATGCTTGTGAAACCCAGATTAGGTTACCGTAATAACAGAGCTGACGTGTCAGCATCATACGGTTTGTAACAATATGAGGTACGGGAGAAAATACTTTATACGAAATTATATAAATGATGATATTGGTGTGCCTTGGAATAATAAATGTAATTGTACATACATGTAATTTGGAAATACGGGCAGCTAAAGTAAGTGATTTTGTAATTCGGGCTACATAAATAATGTTGATAGTTATTTAATGTTATAATTATAAAAGTGAATAATAAAAATTTAGGTTTGTAAATCAGCTTTGATAATTAAATATACTGTTTCGGATAAATCAACTTGTCAACATTTTTACAACTTAGAGCATCACTTGTAGCTGCGAAGTTATAAATGTCAACTTCTGTCATCATCATCCTTGGTAAACAATGGATTGCAATGTTAAATAATATAATGTATTAAAATGTCATACTAAATTTGGTGGAGTTAAAAGATTATTAAAGATTAGAATTTTGATCGATTTTGATAAAATAATTGCCAGTAATTCTATAATTGTCATGTTGCACAGATGTATTAGAAGCTTCTGGAACTTTGGTGTTTGCTTATAAAAGCATCAAGGTTTCAAAAGTAGATGAGACCGAAAAGTGTGACCGATTTGAAAGCAATATAGAGAACGCCACTGCTCTCTGTTACTTTGTTACCAATGCTGCATCTCTGCTAAATAAAACACTATACGATCATCGCTGTTATTGATATCTGTAATAAGGGAGAAGGTTACAGGTATCGATTTGGTGCCGTGAAGATCTGGATATAAAGAAGGTATCGATTTGGCGCCGTTCAGACCTGGATTTAAAGGTAAGACTTTTACTTCTCTTAGTATACTATGATTTGACCATAACTTATGAAATTTTCCTTTTTGACAAATTCTAAACTTTAACTTTTACTAGTTAAAATTTCAAAAGTCTATATTCTGAAACCTAATTCGAATTGTTTAAAACATAACTAAAACTCAACTTATTTTTGGCAATATCATTTAACTTTAACAAAATTAGTTAAACATAAAACATAACATTTCGAAATAAAACTCTAATTATAAAGATATACTTGACTATTACATTTAACTAAAATGGCAGATAGTAATAGTAAAATTAACTTAAATAGCATGGCTACAGAATTAGAGGACATAGAAAATGATATGTTTAAACGAAAATTAGATGAAGCTAAACAAAGAAGTTTTAAATCATCAGAAGTAAAAACTGAAAACAAATACAATAGTGAATCAGAAAAACGGGTGTTATAGGATAGCAGGGGGTTAGGACCTAAAGCAACCGAAAACAAACATGATAGTGAGGACAAAGAAATGTTTGAGAAAAATAATGAAACAGTTTTTCAAATATGGCTAGTGCTATGGCAGTCAACCCATACACCAAGTAATCACAGAACTTCTCAGGCAAACCGGCAGATTTCAAGGCGTGGATTTCAGATATTGAAAGATATGCTAATTTAGTAGAATTAGATATACAGAAAATGCCGGGTGTAGCTTTGGTGACATGTTCAGGGGCAGTGGCGGAAGATTAGAAGATATTTGGTTGAACAAAAAAGTAATGAAAATTTACCTAGTTGGGGGGACCTCAAGAAATTGTTAAAAGGTAAGTTCGGGGAAGTAACAAATAGAGACAGGCGTTAATAAAATTACGAAATTTACAACAGAAAACACAGATGAGTCAGTTCAAATGTTTTGGCGAAAGAATAATTCAGGCATCTCAAAAATGTTTATGACTCAGAACAAAGAAAAAACAAAAACACAAAAGACTTAATTGAACAGCAACTGAAAGATATTTTTTGTAAGGGTCTCACATTTGACTATCTAAAAATGAAATTAATTAGGGAAGAACCAGCAACTTTAGATGCCGCTGTAAAAACAGCAACACGTGAGCAAAATATACGAGGGATCAAATTTCATTGACTTTAGAATCGCAAAATGTGTTCAGATTAAAAACAGAAAAAGATGATAGAGATATTCAGCCAATGGAAGTTGATCATTTGAGAAATAAATTATGTAAGAATTGCATGAGGAAAGGTCATACCACGCAAAATTGTCCCAGAAACATAGATGTAAATGCCGCGGACGAATCAGACAGTGACAGTGACGATGTCAACAAATATTCCCAATAGATAAGAGTAAACAGGTAAAAGTTCAAAGATGTTAAGAAAAATAAACAGCAAAATCAACAAATGTTTCGGCCAAAAACATGAAATGCAAAGAAATAATCAAGTAGAATAGGCAATATCAACAATCAGTACCAGATTGGGTGTTAGGCGTTGGGTATGTCACATGATTGGTCACCTCAAAAGAAATTGCCCTAATCGCAAAATCAATCCACGAAATTGGGTACCGTATTGGCAATATCATCAGGGACCACCATCTAATCGTGGCAGGGGTAGAACAAATTATAATAACTATCAAGATAAACAAAATTTCAATCACCCACCTCAGCAATTTGCACATAATACCTATCAAAATAGTCAAAAATTACAACCTGCGACCTCCACAATTTACCTACCAACATGCTCAGCCAAATGATCAAACGTTAGCACTACCAGTACCACCTCAGATGCTAGCACTTTCGGCACCCCAAATGCAAAATCATACATCTCAGTCAAATAAGCAATTAGCGCTCCCTGCACCACCTGTAGTAAGTGAACAAAATTCGGAAACCCACACCCAGCGAATAGGACAACAATGGTCTCAATATAGGGGACATGGGGAACAGGAAAACTAATAGGCTCTTCTTATAAGGAAGCCGGTAAGAAGAGCAGTAGTAGCAAATTAGGAAAAAGTAAGGTAGATAATTCTAGAAGTAAATTGGACAAAAATTATGAAATTCAATTGGCGGGAAATCCAAGTTCATGTGTATTATGGATTCAAAAACAAAAATTTAGAACATTAGTAGATACAGGAGCAGAAGTTTCATTAATTAGTAAAAAGTGCTTCCAAAATCTTCCAATCAAGGTTAAGGTTATTAATGAAAATACAAATCTCACTATAAGTGAATGGTCAGTCACTTAATGTTATAGGTGCAGTAAATATTAAATTTACGATGAATAAAGTGACCATGAATCACAAGTTTTATGTCACGGGTGGTTTGAATAGAAACTTTATCCTTGGTAGGGACTGGTTAAGACAGAATAGAGTAAGATTATACTTTGATTTAGGTTGCTTGAGAATAGGGAGAACCTATGTCAAATTTGATAGATGACACTCACATATCATCCATAGTAAGAGTATCAAAAACAACTACATTAAGACCACAGAGTAAGACAATATGTTTTGTTAGGACAAATAGAGCATTTATAACAGGAGAAATAAAGAATTAGAAATAAATGTAGGTGTAGGTGTTTCGGACCTTGTGTCAAAAGGAAAAATAAAGATAATAAATGGTCAAGTGATAGGGGAAAGGAGGAGTTTGAGTCTTCCAAATCTTTCACCCATGAGCCAGAACCTTCAACCACACCAGAAACACAGTGAATCAGAACCAAACAGTCAGCCAATTACTATAGCACAAGGACTACAGATAATTGACATTATTAGTTACATACAAGACCGTGTTAGTCAACGTACAAGAGACACAGCAGGCATACATAATGAAAACCAGGACATACGAACTGAACAACAATCACACGCTTTTCCAGACATAAAACTATGCAGAATGTACCTCAAGGACAAATATAACATGGACTTAATAACTGAAAACAATCAGACCAATAACAGCAAAGATAATAGCCAAGATAACAGCGAAGAAAATAATGAAAACAGATAAAAGGAACAAGTTTGAAAAACTGTACCCAGAATTGAAATCATGTGAAACATTTAAAAACGGTAACAATGAGGAAAATGAAATACAGAAAATAAATTGTACCAGAATCAAAAAGAGTCAAAACAGATGATGTAAATCAAGGAAAACTAGCCGACGGAAGATCGTCGATAGAAGATATCGAGATTGATGTCAACCAATTGGTTTCAATCGAGAAACCCGATCAATAAGACTGTTGGAACTAGTTTTCATTATACAAAGTAACTGAGAGAAAAGAAATTCGACTCACTGGAGAATGGAAATAATTAAAATTTTATATTGCAATAATCACAGTGAAATGTGAATATACACAAATAAATATAATCCAGGAGGGGTCGGGAAAGTTTTTATTCAAAAGGAGGACATTTTCCTTAGAAACAGATTTTTGTGCACAGGACGGAGGACTTTCCGTGAACATTTATTACAAGACGGAGGATTTTCCGTGAACAATTATTACAAGACGGAGGACTTTCCGTGAACATATAATTCCAGTAATTTTGAAGATAAACTGTAAATAGCTGGATTTCTCAAAACATTAACTTGACTAAAATATGTGAATCAATGCATGAGGTTCACATGTATTATTATATGCATATATTTAGCTTTTGCTTTTACTTATGACGATAATTACTAATAAGAGAGGAATGAACTTGAATAATTGGTCAATGGACATTGTGAATCAACGTTGAATGATTATTGAAATTATATTCAAAAGCATGAATTGTACATAGAAGAAATCGTTTAATATCCAAGTCAAGATATCCAGGTCACGATATATAATATAAAATTGATATAATATGAATGGATTATGTAAAAAATCCAGGTCAAATTGTATTGAAACAATCCAAGTCACACCAATGGGGAATTTTATAAAACGTAAACGTTAATAGTTATAATTTAAAAAGTATTTATGTAAATGAAATTTTTACAATTAGTAAAAATTTCAGGGGATAGGGACGTTTGTAACAATATGAGGTAGTGGGAGAAAATACTTTATACGAAATTATTATAAATGATGATATTGGTGTGCCTTGGAATAATAAATGTTGTGTACATACATGTAATTTGGAAATACGGGCAGCTAAAGTAAGTGATTTTGTAATTCGGCTACATAAATAATGTTGATAGTTATTTAGGTATAATTATAAAAGTGAATAATAGAAATTCCAAATTCCAAATTGAAATCAGCTTTGATAATTAAATATACTGTTTCGGATAATCAACTTGTCAACATTTTTACAACTTAGAGCATCAATTGTAGCTGCGTCGGAAGCAAATTGAAAGTGGGAGGCTAAACCAACTTAAAACACGCACACACGCTAAGCCCCACCCCGGTTCCGACGCCATTGTATTGTTAACAGAGATTAACTGTCAGCGACATGTTTTGTTATAACAGAGGTTAACTGTCAGCAACATACATTGTATATTGTATTGTTATAACAGAGGTTAACTGTCAGCAACATATATTATATTGTTATAACAGAGATTAACTGCCAGCGACATGTTTTGTTATAACAGAGGTTAACTGTCAGCGACATGTTTTGTTATAACAGAGATTAACTGTAAGCGACATGTTTTGTTATAACAGAGATTAACTGTCAGCGACATGTTTTGTTATAACAGAGGTTAACTGTCAGCGACATGTTATGTTATAACAGAGATTAACTGTCAGCGACATGTTTTGTTATAACAGAGGTTAACTGTCAGCGACATTTATTTTATTGTTATAATAGAGGCTTTCAGCGACATTTATTATATTGTTATAACAGAGGTTAACTGTCAGCGACATGTTTTGTTATAACAGAGGTTAAATGTCAGCGACATGTTTTGTTATAACAGAGGTTAACTGTCAGCGACATTTATTGTATTGTTATAACATAGGCTGTCAGCGACATTTATTGTATTGTTATAACATAGGCTGTCAGCGACATTTATTGTATTGTTATAACAGAGGCTGTCAGCGACATTTTTTATATTGTTATAACAGAGGTTAACTGTCAGCGACATGTTTTGTTATAACAGAGGTTAACTGTCAGCGACATTTATTGTATTGTTATAACAGAGGCTGTCAGCGACATTTATTATATTATTATAATAGAGGTTAACTGTCAGCGACATGTTTTGTTATAACAGAGGTTAACTGTAAGCGACATGTTTTGTTATAACAGAGATTAACTGTCAGCGACATGTTTTGTTATAACAGAGGTTAACTGTCAGCGAAATATATTGTATATTGTTTTGTTATAACAGATGTTAACTGTCAGTGACATGTTTTGTTATAACAGAGGTTAACTGTCAGCGACATGTTTTGTTATAACAGAGGTTAACTGTCAGCGACATGTTTTGTTATAACATGTTAACTGTCAGCGACATGTTTTGTTATATCAGAGATTAACTGTCAGCGACATGTTTTGTTATAACAGAGATTAACTGTCAGCAACATGTTTTGTTATAACAGATGTTAACTGTCAGCGACATGTTTTGTTATAACAGAGGTTAACTGTCAGCTACATGTTTTGTTATAACAGAGGTTAACTGTCAGCAACATATATTGTATATTGTTTTGTTATAACAGAGGTTAACTGTCAGCCACATACATTGTATATTGTATTGTTTGTTTGTTTTGTTTTGTTTTACGCCATACTCAACAATCTTTCAGTCATATGATGGCGTCCAGTTTTTATTGGTGGAGGAGAAACCCCGGTCACCCGGGTAAAAACCACCGACCTTCCGCAAGAAAACTGGCAAACTTTCTCACTTAATTCGAAATAACCCTAGCTGGATTCGAACCAGAGGTGAGAGGCTTTTGTGATTTAAAGCGCAATGCTCTAACCACTCAGCTACGGAGGCCCCCATTGTATTGTTATAACAGAGGTTAACTGTCAGCAACATATATTATATTGTTATAACAGAGGTTATCTGTCAGGATCATGCATTTACATGACAGGTTCTCGAAGCTATAATAATTTGATATGGGGGTAAGATACATTTGTAAGAATTATTTACTAGAATTTACATTGTATATTCTATTTACTATTTTTTCTGTTGCCCACAACTCTGCTCACAAGGATCCATGTTTCATTTTGCTTCAACAGGGAGTAACTTTTCATGCGGCCTGTTATGGGAGTCATTTCCCTTGTCAATAGATTTTTCATGTTTATGACTGTCTGTGGTTATTATCTTGAATATGATCATAGATAGAGAGAAGGTGCAAAAGCAAAAAGTACGCAAATATATCTACAAGACAAAGTCAGGTGATTTTATGGGAGTTATCTCTCTTCTGGTTGAGTGGTGTGATTCTACTTTTATCCGGGTACTAAAATCACCAAATGTACTCATTACTCAAGCTCATCTTTTATTATTATTTTTACAGTATAGTATTGGCTTATACTTCTGAATTTGACTGTATAGATCATCATTCACATTAAACAATTAAGCACTTCTATGATTTTTTAAAGCGGAATAAATATGAAGAGTATTGTGCTCAAAATTTCAATATGTACTCAAATAAATTCTTAATGTTTTTGACTTTCTCTCCAAATGAGCTGGCCTAATGGTTTTCGTCATTATCTAAAATTATACGTCATCAATAATCAAACTTGTCCAGTTGCAGCATACATTTTGTATGGTTTTACCTTAATTACAAGAAAAGTTACCCGTAGTTGAACTTGGGTACTGAGTAAATTTGGCAACTTTTGGGCACTTTTAGCGTTAAAAGTAAAAATATTTTGTAATTTGTTGCTATCAGTTGAATCCGCGTTGCATGACTGTGCTTCATGTACCGCAATGATAAACTTAACAGTTGAGGATCTGAATCTTAAATCAACATTCGATTAACCTTTTCCATATATATTATATATTCAGGCAGACAAACTTTATACACAGAGATAGTGTTTGAACATGGAATTGTATGAATGTCTGTTCAGTCCTTGTGCAATGGAATTCAATTACTTTATTCTCACATACTAGTGGCATACACAATATAGAAGAAAAATCACACACAAATTACATTATAAAACTGTATCGATGGCCGAAACCTTTACACACACGATAGTGCGCCAAACTAAAATATTATCAATCTTTATGCGGAAGGAATTATATCAAAAGAGAAGAATATAAACAAAACATAGATACATAATAAGAACCTAAAAAAAAGATTTACACTTTGGTATCTTAGATGTGTGTATCCACTGAGAAAAAAGAAATGAAAGTAAACCTTTTCCAAAATTGGTAGCCACGGTCCAAGTGCTAGATTTGCGTCCTTCTGGCTTCTGATATATCATCTCATCAGCTTGGTCTTCCTCTGTCGCGCTCTCCCTGTAGATTCCATCGAAGAGCCTGTCGCGTGCTCCTTTTCCTTTTCATGTGTCCAGGTCCACTTTCGCCGCTTCTGAATCTGTTGGGAATGCGGGATCTGATTTGTCATCTGCTAGTGTTCAGTCCGGTTGTTTGTGTACTCAGGCCACCAATGTCTGTATAATTTTTTCTTATGCATGTTAAAGCATTCCAACTTTCCCTATTCTCAATTTGATATCCATGTCTGTATCACCTGTTGTTCCATCGATGTAACATCATCCAGCTCATCCTTCGCTTGTGTGGCAATGCGCAGTACTCTTGGCGTTGACTTTGATCTTTTCGCTATTGATTCTAAGCCCAAAGCAACTATCGACTCCTGCCTCGGACTGTGTTTGAGAGAGAAGAGAGCTAGGTCGTCTGCAAAATTACCACGTTGCTCCAGGAGGGTCCACTCGATACCATTCTTCCTTCCACAAAATGTTACCTTCTTCACCCAGTCTATGGTCATCTAAAAGAAGAAAGGTGATAATATGCAGCCTCATCTGACTTCTGTATGTAACTGGAAACTTCTCTTCTGCGTGTAAATCAATCATAGTTAGCACTAAAATAAATGTTGTTATATCCCATAGATCTTCAATATATTAGTATTCCTCGTGTGTTTTCTGTTTACAATATCAAATGCCGTCTTGAAGTCGATAAAGTTGATGTTTCATGCCTACCACAAATACCTTCAGTCTACCAAACATGATGAGAGAAGTGAGATGAAGAGAAAAGAACAAAACAACATGTGAAGAGCAGGCTAAAAGTACAATACAGTGCGAATGATAAATGCGAAAAGACAAAAGAAGCTTAATTTAAAAAAAACAGAAAGAGCAACTGATAGTGCCAGAATAAAAAAAAAGTATATGAAGTTACCAGAACCTTGAGCAATGAGAAAATGAGGACATCACCAGTGGTGAAGAGCAAAGGTTGAATGTTACCGACTAATGATGATAAGCACAGACAAAGATGGTAGGAGTATTTCCAATAGATTCTTAACAAATTAGAAACAGTACACCTTATAGAAAATATACCAGACAGAAACAAAGTGGAGGAGATTGTTACAAACCCTATTGCGCTGGATGATATTCTATATACTCTTAAGAGCTTCAAGAACGATACCGTAAATAAGACCGAAAAGATGAAAACAGTAGAACTTTTTAATGTAGATCAAGCAACTACAGCAAGAGTCCTGGAGAAGTTAATTTTGAAGAGTGAGAAGCTGCCAGCAGATTGGAACAAGGAAGTAATAAGACTAAGTAAGAATAACAAAAAAAAAGAGCTCTAACCTTGTGCGACAATTGCAGAGGGATAATCTAACTATCCATCCGCAGCAACGTTTTTAGCAAAATAATGATTGGAAGAATTAGAGGTTGAATTGATACCGAGCTAAGAAGAACAAGAAGGCTTTAGGAAAGAGTGAGGAATAATAGATCATTTTCGAGTTCTTATGTAATCCGGTTTTGGATCCGGGTTTTTCTTGAGCCGCTTTAACTTTGTTATGCTTAGATATTTCCGGTTTGTTTCTTTGTGTCGTTCAAGAAATAAAATGCTTGATTTTACAATACATCAAAATGTCACAATATTTCATTTCTGGTATAGAGTTCAGACGTTAACCTTAATTTGTTTTTTGACGTAAATGGACTAAAGACCACAATCTGGCTTTCAGATATATTTATTGATCGACGCAAAGACACATAGCCGAAATACCTACGCATAACAAAGCTGAATCGGTGCATGAAAAATCCGGATCCAAAAACGGAGGAATCAGGCTATTGTCTGTGTTCTCAAACACTCATAAACCTGGGTGAATGATGCTATATTATAACAAAATACACTGAATAACAAAACAACTCACACATTTATCATACTTTACATCATTTATTTCGACTTTGTGTACGATACGAAAAGCTTACAGTGCACCCCAAACGCTATTTACGTTTCAAAAATTGTTAGTTTATGATGCGTAAATGCATTTGTCGAAAAGTTGACGTCAATCCAATGTCTCGTTCTCGAGATATTTTGCAAAAAGTAACTGAATCCCGTTTGCACACCTTTAAAATTCTCGCGAAGCGATCAGGCACTATAGAGTGTGAAAGCCATTAGCCTACAGTATTACGAGTATAGCAAGATAACACATCGGCCAATTTGGTTAATTGATGGGTTGTAGCGAGGTACGGAAATACATTTAAACAGATCTCGTTGTTCACAAGTTTCCAAAAGATAAAAAGTAACTTAAAGACAGTTGAGGACTAGATTCGTAAAATTATCACGTGCTGATTTTCAAATCTTTCCGGTTTCAGATGTAGCATATGAAAGGACATGTTTAAACACCTTACATGGATTACTGCAATTTCTTAACACATTATTTTTTTTTTAAATGTACCGAAATAAAGTAAATGAATAAATAGATATATAAATAAATAGGAAAAATAAATAAATGGATAAATAAATTAATTAATTTATAAAACACCAAACAAAGTTTCTCCTGAACAAAACGGCGGAACACACACACACACACACACAAACACACACACACCAGATAATAAACACTTCATTAAAATTTGGGTATGTGCATTGTTTTTAATTCACCCGTAAATGACATTTACATCTATATTTTACAAATTGATTTATAATTGTTTATGGAGAGAGAGAGAGATTACTAACCATATAGTTTTGAACACGTCATTAATCTATCGTGGACTTTACTGACAATTGATATGGCAAAGAATATTTTGAATTTTAGGTGACTTATTTTCTTGTTATTTTTTCGTTTTTTTTTTTTTTTTTTAGTTATTAATATCATGAATTAATCTTCAATACACTTTTGTAAAAATAGCAATACCTTTGTCAAATGCATGCAAAAGAATTGTCACATATTTATTTTAATGTACGCCCGTTCGGGCGTCCTATTGATAATAAGTTTATTTACAAATGTCCGCTATTCTAAATCTGTTAGTGATTCCCCTACATCAATGGGGATTAAAGATGAAAGTGCCGAAATGACAACATCTGAGAGTTTATGTTTACGGAATATTGTACACAACAGTCAAGTAGTTATGAAACACCGGACGCTAGTATTTCTATATACACAGCGGTGATTACAAAGACATATTTAGCACATACTAATTATATTTATAGTAAATGAAACACCTCGTAATTAACATGAGAATTTCTTTCATCGTCACACCAGGATTGAGTATAAAAATCATTTTCCAAACTGGATTCTGAACTAGAAAACTTGCCCACTTTCTCTATACCCGCCAATGGCTATTGTACCGGGTGTTCCTTGAATGACGTCACGACCATTAGACGTTTTCAATTTTTTCTCTTGATTGGATTTCCAGCAGGTAAAAAAACAACTTTGTGGGCTTATATCTCCGGAACGAGACGTCGGATCTATTTCAAATTTTCGACAAATGCATTTATGCATCATAGATTAAGGATTTTTGAAAAGCAGTACATAGCGTTTGGGGTGCACTTTAAATAATATGTTAAGATTTATATATCGCTACCATAATGCCATTATATATATATATATATATATATATATATATATATATATATATATATATATATATATATATATATATATATATATATATATTATCTACTTTTATACCACTAGACTGAATATTTATCCATTTCCTATTTGATATTGTTGTATTATTACTTCACCTCAGAGTCTGCACCTATGTCATGATTATAAACAAAGAGTTATCAAGATGAATGTCCGATCATACACCTATGTGTGTTTGTGTATGTTACATTTTGTCTTTACCAGTTTCCAGGACTGCCGCATGACTTTTATCTGTTATGGTCACTTGGAACCATACGGCTGTCTGATGAAGGTTTCAACTTGACAGTAATGTTTACATATATTCATTACACAATTTCTGACAGATTGCTTTAACATATAAGGTTTGTAGTCGTCAATGAATGTAGGAAAAAAAGTCACAGGAAAAAAAGTCACGTTTTAAAGAACTGTTTATTACTGAACTTACATTTCCAAATAAAAATAATGTATCTGATACATATATATATATATATATATATATATATATATATATATATATATATATATATGATATTGGATTAATAGTCTGTTCAAAGGATGTGTCCTGAAATCTGACCCTAAAAAGACACAATAATGGTTATTTCCTGTTAATGAAATAAAATGTTTAAACTTATTCATTTACTTTATTAATTATTTTATTTATTTATTTACTTGTAAGATATTAAAATATTTAAGTTAATAATTAGAAAATAATACATGTATGTAAATAAAAACAAGTAACAATAGGTTTTTCAACTTGGTTGGATACTCGCACCCATCAATATGGCGTTTTTTGGAATGGATTAAAAGAGAAGAAGCCACAGTAAGAACCATTGTCCTGCAAGACGCAGTTGGAAATCAGCTGTGAAACGTGTTTAAATAACGTTATGTACAACTACAGATAAGGCTCCAAAACCTGTGTAATACTTTACAGCGGGAAGAAAGACTGTTGCACAGTTTCTTAGAGGTGTTGGGTGGAATATTAGACTTAGCCATCAGCATTAAGTAAATTTGAAAAAGGAAATGAGCAAATGTGATAAAACTGTGCAAATGTAACAAGAAAAACTGTAAATGTGAAAAATAACTGTAAATGTGAAAAAATAACTGTGCAAATGTGAAAAAATAACTGTGCAAATGTGAAACAATAACTGTGCAAATGTGAAACAATAACTGTGTGAAACAATAACTGTGCAAATGTGAAACAATAACTGTGCAAATGTGAAACAATAACTGTGCAAATGTGGAAAAAAAGATCTGTGCTGATGTGAAAAAAATGGTGCAAATGTGAAAAAACTGCAAATGTGAAAAAATAACTGTTGTGAAAAAATAACTGTGCAAATGTGAAAAAAGATCTGTGCAGATGTGAAAAAACTACAAATGTGCACTGTGCAAATGTTAAAAAAAAAACCTGCAAATATGAAAAAATGCAAATGTGAAAAACTGCGCAAAGGTAAAAAATTGAACATGAACATGTGAAAAATATGAACTGTGTAAATGTGAAAAAAAAAACTGTTTATATTGCAATTTTAAAGTGAAAGAAAGAATTTCTTCAGATGTCATAACTTAAATTATTGAACTTTTATATATAAAGATATTATAACTTACTTCAAAATAACATAAGTACTGATGATTAAAAAGCCGAATTTAGTTTGGTGTTGTTGCTTTTTTTTAATTGATTTGTAGATGTATTTGAATATGGTATTGAATTAAATTACATAGGTCTATATTGAAAACGTGACTGAATTTGTCAACTGTGGTATAGCTACTGTTTACTTTGAACACAGGTACATGTCCTCTACTGGTATCCCAAAATTAATATAAAATTGTATAAAATGTGGAAACCTATTGTCTCTTCAAACTAAAAAAAAAACTGTGACTTTTTTTCCTGTGACTTTTTTTCTTGTGACTTTTTTTCTGTGACCTTTTTCCGTGACTTTTTTTCCTGTGACTTTTTTTCCGATTACCTCGTCAATAGAGGGTGCACACTGTACCTTATTCACTCAATTCAATCACAACGGGATCCGGTGTTAGGTCAAGAAAAATAAAAAGAACAGTGCGATGTGCTTCTTTGTACGTTTACAAAACCAAATTAAAATACCAGTACTTAAATTTTGGACTCATACAAATTCATTAAAATGATATTTGACACATTTAATTGAAAATACGACAGTACAAAGATATAGAGTATGTTGACAAGTCGGGTGAAATGTAATTCTTTTAGTTGTTTATTTCAGACATAAATGTTCTTAAATTGTTAGGTGATAAATTGTAAATCATATAAGTATGTCAACTTCAGGTATATACTAAGAGACAGGGTATTTATCCTTGAGCATGTTTAATTGTCAAGAGAGAATTGAAACGCATTAACTTTCGGAATATCAAATAAATTCTATGACAATTCTGTAAAATGGGATTATCCTAATTGAACTAGAATTCGGGAAACTTGAGAATTAATTTTAAATGCTTGAAGTTGGACATAAGTTATACTGTGAACATTTCAGATTCAGACTTCAGAGTGTGATGTTGTGTGTGTGTATATAATTTAATAAAATATTGAAAGTGGAGACCAAGCAATTTTCCGGACATGTAACCTATCGGTTATGCGATATATTCCACCAAACTAGAAAGTAACGATTCCACAGAATCTAAAACGTTGGCCTACACTCCCTTTTTGGACAGTTTATTCACCGCAGAAACAGATGGGGAATTTACAACTAAGATTTACGACAAACATGATGATTGCGGCTTTTTGATTATCAACTTTCCATTTTTAAGCAATTATACCCCCTTTTCAACTTTCCATATTTAAGCAGTGATATCTTTTCGTCCGCATGCGGTGTTTATGTATCCGAAATGCCAGACCGTGTTCAACATACGAACATTTCATATACATGGGCAAACTATTTACTGATAAGCTGTTGTCAGTGATGTGTGTATATAGATAGATAGATAGATAGATAGATAGATAGATAGATAGATAGATAGATAGATAGATTGATTGATTGATTGATTGATAGATTGATAGATAGATATTAGACTGAATACTTTTTAATTCGGCAACATTAGGTTTTACAAAAAAGTAACTAAAATTGGGTCAGACATTGGGCCTAACGTGAGTACTGATGGCTTGTTTATTATGCAACAAACTACATAGATCAGCGATATGATTATAAAATTTTGTGCTTTCAGCGATATTAAATTTCTATGCAACAGGGCAGTGCGCTATACGTCCTATCAGTAGCCTTAAATCTCCTGGTCAATACGTGTACTTGTAAAACATTTTCCCAACTTTATATCTACTTTTGTAGCACAATAAAGTCAGCAGAATTAAAAACTTATCTTAAATTATTTGAAACGGATTGACATCTATTTTGTCTTTTAAAAGAGGTGACAGGTTTAGTTACATCTTCATTTTATTTGGTAATGTTTTGCATGGGCGTCGGAACCGGGGGGGGGGGTAGCCCCACTTTTTTGCAAATATAGACATAGGACATAGACGTTTCTGGCGTGTGTATGTGTTTTAAGTTGGTTTAGCCCCCCCCCCGCAACTTTCAATTTGCTTCCGACGCTGATGTTTTGGGTAAGCTACAAGTTGGCTTCACTTAGTTGGGCATGACTTCGTTTTATTAGCGATAGATAAAGCTAATATTAGCTTTATCTATCGCTGATTTTATTTGGAAACAAAAATAATTTTAATTCATTCCATTACGAGTTGACTTCCACTGTTTTAGGACGGAGAGTTCAATTGTACATGTAGTTACAGAGTTACACAGATTTTCTAAAGAATTTCGTTGCCAATGTAAAGTTCTAGACTCTAGATTTGCCTTGTACGTCGTCATATTGAACATAGTACGGGAACCAGACAAGGTCAGTCCGAACTTACTAGAGTTATCGTTCGTTTCTGCATGTTGCATATCGACAATTCGCACTGACCTGTTTCTGTTGTTAGGTCAGTAAAAGCAAGATTAATGAGTTAAAGAGCTATGGATGGAATTATACCCTCGGTAGCTAAAATTCTGGGTGCTTCTGATGTCGCCACAAGGTTTTTGTTATCATTATTAGCTGGTAAGTTACTTTTAAAAACAGTGAATCTCCGTTTGAATCACGAAATTAAAAAGTAAACATAAAACATTGCTCATAAAAAAACCACGTGGGTTAGGACTAATTTGGTTGCGTCATTTCAATTTTGTCGAATTGTGCTAAATCGGGGTGGTAATTAATGACACCCTACCGTTCAATACGATTGGTTAAAATGTTAACATAATGAATATGTAAGAAATATTTCATTCGTACCGTATACTCCCCCATGACTTTGAACGGGTAATGAATTTCAACTGTATTGGCCGGGTCAGGTTGGCTGTTTACGTAATTCTCGATTACATTGATAGAAACAATTACCTGTGGTATTAGGGTGGATTGAACAAATATTGGAATATCTGTGATATATTAGAATTCCCCATCCTGAATTTCTACAGTCCAGGGTCAGGGAAACAAGGACACCCCCTTCAAAAAATTCTTTCAATAAATAGGCCTATGTTTCACGTAGTAGAACTAGAGCCAATGTATGGCCTACTTTAAAGCATTCTTTTAGGGGTGGGGTTAGGGCGTCCTTTCGCCACACCCCTCTAAAAAGAAAAAAAGATTCTTGAGAGTAACAAATGGAATTCTAGTAATTTTGGCACCAAGTAATTTCTGCACTTAACTTTTTGGTATGCAGGTATTTTCAGCACACGAACAGGTAATATCAGCAGCTAATATTGATTAAAATAAATGAATTAATATCTCATGATGAATTCTGATGCCTAAAAATAAATTGTCAATGCCTGTTTTAAGAAGTGTCGAAAATACCTGCTTACAAGTGCCGAAGTTACTGAAGTTACTTGGTGCCGAAATTACCTGATACCAACATATGGAGGTTGTTTGGATGAGAGATCTTTGAAATATCTTGGTACTTTATACATATATTTAGATCATGTAGATAGTTGGCAATACATGTACACATGATTGTGAGCATTCCCACAATAACTCTTGGAAAGCAAACTTCCAAGAATGAAATTGCCCTGTGGTAATGTTGTTGATCCAATGTTGAAAACTGTCCCTACCACCAAAGGTACATGTAGGATTATCATGGCTGTAATTAGTTCTGAGTGTTCCAGCCAGAATTCTGGAGGAACATGCACATGACAAGAAAAAGGTTCATTTTTTTCAATTTTTGTCCTTTGCATTGGAAATAACATGTACATGTATGGCCATTTTGCACCATATCTGTCAAAAAATGAGGGGCTTTATCAAGATCTGTTTTTAGAACCAATACCATCTTTTATATTACATGTATTTCTGGATTAATTTATGAATAAAAGACAACATACTAGTAGATTTGTAGGTTGGAGGGAGGCCATGTAAGGTAGGATGGGGCCAGGGTTGAGTGCACTGCTGTCAGCTGTGCTAAAATTGTCTAACTGGAACATTGTAGCCCAGTCTGTTCTTTTTCAAAGTTAGTTCCAAGTAAAATATGGTGAAAGAATCTATACTGTAGACTAGGCACACTGCTATACTCTGTTTATTAAGATGAATGACATAAAAGTTATTGAAAAGAGTGATGAAATGATTCATAGCTCAAGTTTCAACTTGTAGATGTCTCACATGATACCTCTTATATTTGATGGTTTTGTTGTTGAGTGTTAACTCATTTACATGTACCCTTGAGAAACAATGAACTCTTCTATAAATCAATGACATGGGCAAGTCCAAATTTGTCTTTAGGAGTGAATGAGTTAAATGTAGGCTACATGTATATAATTAGAAAAAGTGAATGGCATAATACAGTGGTCAGTGTTGGTCCTGGATTTGCACTTACAACTGCAGGCTATACTTTACTGATGTACGTTGTAAAATGTTATGTTTTACCATTTACTAGTCTACATGTACTAAAGCTGCTGGAGTATAATGATTCCATTAATTTACATTTATTCATCATTTTATGGGCAAACTATTCCCCAATGTGACACACTTAGATTAAAATTTCCACTTGTGTTGCCAGTGGTATATGTAATCCCAAAGTTGTCAGAAAAAGGCCTAGCAAGTAAAACTATATGTACATCATACTTGCTAAGTCTCCCCCATAAATAGGGAGACTCCCTATTTTCTATGTAAAATTTGGATAATTTCTTCAAGAAAAATGCATATCTCCCCCATGAAAAATTTTAATTTTACTATTAATTCTTACTAAAATTTAGAGTCTCCCCCATGAGATTGAAAAATCTCCCCCATAAAATTGTTCAAGGTTGGCAAGTCTGGTACATGCATATGTAGGATCTAGATTTTATTAGCTATTCATATGGACAAGCATCAGTGGTCCGTCCGTCCATCGTCCATCCATCCTGAACAATTATTGTTACTGCTATTTCTCAGAAAGGATGATCTTGAAATTTGACATGAAGTTTGCCCTTGAGGCTTGGTTGTGCGTATTACATTTTCAGAAAGAACAGAATCCAACATGGCCCACAGGCTGCCATCTTGGATTTTGACCAAAGGAAGATTGCTAACGCTACTTCTCAGAAAATACTGAAGGAATCTCCTTTAAATTTGACATAAAGGTTCCCATTGATGTCTAGTTGTGCATATTACATTTTCAGAGAATCAAACTTGGCTGACAGGTGGCCAGCTTGGGTTTTGACCAAGAGAAGTTTGTTGCCGTCATTTCTCAGAAAGGACTGAATGAATCTCCTTTAAATTTGATATGAAGGTTTTCCTTGAGGTTTTGTTGTGCATATTACATTTTCAGAGAGATCAGAATCCAACATGGCCGACAGGCGATCATCTTGGATTTTGACCATAGAAGTATGTATTTCTCAGAATGTACTGAAGGAATCTTTTCGAAATTGATTATGGAGGTTACTCCTGAGGTCTAAATGTAGGTATTACATTTTCAGAAAGATCAAAATCAAAGATGGACACCTGTCAGCCATGTTGAATTCCATTTTCTCTAAAAATTTTATATTTTTAGTTTCACTATAATCTTGTGAGAAAAGTATTTCACAAAAATATGTATTTAAGTTCAAATTCAATGTTGAGACACAAAATAAGAGAAAAGAACAGTCAGTCATAGATCAGACATAGAACATTTCATGGTGGGCGCCAAGTTCTCTCTGGGATCTCTTGTTCTAGCTCCATGTCACTCTTTCTTTAGACTTCCTAAAAACAGGCTGGGATACATATACATGTAGCTCTGGTAGAAATTTTTGGGGGGAACCAATTTTGCTTATTTCAAATGAATTTTTATATCATCCAAGAAAAGTGGTATTTTTAGAAAATATTATACAATTTACGGTGACAGGATTGCCATTTACAGGTGTATGTACCCTGTCATTAAAGGTCAAAGGAAATGATTTTTAAGTTTGTCTTTTTTTAAATTTCCCAAAGATAACCATCTAAATGTTATACATGTATAGCCAAATTATCTCGGGTGAAAAATGACAAGATACCTGTTTATTCTGTCATCAAATTTTACTTATCTGCATCTCGCTTGCGCGCTTAATTGCCCTGATTTGATGTCACATGAATAGTTTATATTAATCCAGTCGCTATTTCGCACACTCAAATCACAGTTACAGACTATGATAGCAGTATTAATGTGTATTATGATACAAGTGTACCAGACTGACATTTAACGTTGATGGCTCACTTTTTAATGATTTGTGATCTTATGAGGTTATCATAAATTCTGATAAAATTATGTAAATATAGTATGAAAAATAGTCACTGATAAAATTGTGTAAATGTAGTATGAAAAATAGTCACTAATGTGGTTTTTCAAAGATTTTGTGTAGGCAGAGATAGGATTTGTATAACATTGCTGGTGTAATGTAAAAAAAAAATTGAATTTTTTTTTTATTATAGATAATATATATATATGCTTATACATAATATATATATTTGCTATTTGTTGATGATTTGACCATAATTATATCAGCGATGTATTATATGGTAGGATTTATATAATTTTGACTTAAAATAATGTAAGTAACTAGAAGCATGTAATTCTACATTCCTGACTGTATAGATGATACTGGGGAATAGTTACACCTGTTAAAGTGATATAAGCTGTCACAATGATTATTTTTGTCCAGAATATGACAAAAGTGTGTTCAAATACATTATCAAACACGTAAATGGTTGTAAAAGATCATCTTTTCGAAGTTATTTGTTTTATTAGAATTAAAGTTTTCCCGTACCTTAAAAAATTCAGCTGTATTTCCATATGCAATGACCTTTCAGATAAATTCTTTTGCCATATCAAATGTACTTCATAATTCGGTCAGGGGATCTCAGTCCATTACACGCTCAGATTATGTGAAAGTTGGCAGATTTTTATGTGTTTTATAATTATTCTTTAAAAATACAGTAAGTGAATTTTATAGGAAAGTGCATGCATTATGTAAAATATATGCTCTTCAATGCTATTTTAAATACCTGAAGAAAATCGGATGAATATATGTATAAATATATCAGGTCACTTCAAGAAATTTTCCTGATCTTTAATGGTACCCTCAATACTGACATTGACAAAATAAAAACAATATAACTGAGAAAAGTATGCGTACCTCATGTTTTACAATCTTGCAGCCATGTCCAACAGAGTTCATGATCATATTTGTCAAGAATGATAAAGCTGAGAATGCGATGGGGCAAATTAAAAATGGTTTGTGATCACCCTATATACCCGGCACATGGACAATTTCAGAAACAAATGTTCTGAAAGACGAAAAAGACAAACTTTGCCTATTTAGGTATGAAATTATGATGTACACAAATAAATACAAAAGGTAATAAGAATGGAATGTATATTGACTGCAAATGGCATGTGTTTAATGGTCAATCGGTAATCTTTATAAAAATTCACTGCAAGTTAATTTGCAATGCTTAAAGTATGGTGGACAAAAAATAACCGAAATTACAGGTGACATTTGGCAAGGTTGTTGCAATTTTACACATGCACTTGTTAGTCTAACCACCAGATGGTCTCTTTGGAATATATATGACATAGAATATCACATAAAATGGGCATGTAAAATTTTCACCTACAACAGCTCATATCACTTTAATCATTGTATGGATTCATATGTAAATGGTCACTTGTAAAAACAAATACTTCTACAATAGGAAGTGAGGTTTACTTTGATCATTATTTTAATGAGTGTCAATTTGAGAGAGCGTGGATATGTGAGTCTGATGTATCTTCTCTAAATTATTTATTTTTCTATATTACTATGTAAAAATAAAAATAAAATTATCAGAGTGAAAAAAAAGACGGCCACAATAAACAAAATGGACGTATGAGCATCTTAACTTAAAAATTCATTTTATAACATAACAAATCTGTCTTATCAATTTTCTGTCTTACATGTATATTAAAAAATATTTTTTAACATTAAAAGAAATCTAATTAGCAATTAAAAAGAAATTAATTATGAAAAATCAGTCAATTTCTTAATATAAAAAAAATTTAAAACAATATAGGAAATTATTTTCTAAAATCAAAAAAATATTTTCTAATATGAAAGTTTGTTGATTTCTTAATATTAAAAAATAGGTCCATTTCTAATACAAAAAAAATTTGTAATGTTTAAAAAATCTCATTAATATTTGAAAACTCAATTGAACTTTTCATTTTAAAAAAAAATTTTCTGGTGCATTTATTAAAAACTATTTTTAATATAAAACATTCAATTTATTGATATTAAAGATAATTTAAAAGGCAATAAATTCCCCAATGGCTTTAAGTTAAAAGTGGAATGTCTTTTCTTTTTTTTACATAAGAAAATATCAATTTTTTTAAAATTGAAAAATAGGGAATAAGTTCCGTATCAGATTGCTTTATATACACGAGTGAAGTGAGTAAAATGTTCAAAAAGTAAGTTTTTTCTAAAATTTTGGTACAATGTATATAGCAAAAATCTATACTGTAAATATTGTAAACATAATACCAAAGTTATAATGCTCAAGACGGTCGTTTCTGTCAGTTAGACTTCATCAGTTGAGCTCCAATTTAAGATGTATATGTATTTTCTAAAGAGAAAGTGGTATCATACAAGGCCAAATAACAAATCTAAAAGTATAGCCAAAATCCGTCTAAGAGTAACCACTGTAAAAAGATAACTATCTTAGCTTTAGAAAACTTTGGAATTTAAATGGTGTTGTCAGTGCCAAATATAACTTTAGTATAAGATTATTGGCTGGTAGTCACCAGTGAAATACCAGATACTACAATGTAGGTTTATGTATACCCTCTGGGACTCAAACGGTCCACCAGCAGTGGCAACGACCTAGTGGTTATAAATATTGTAAACATAATACCAAAGTTATAATGCTCAAGACGGTCGTTTCTGTCAGTTAGACTTAATCAGTTGAGCTCCAATTTAAGATGTATATGTATTTTCTAAAGAGAAAGTGGTATCATACAAGGCCAAA
Organism: Atrina japonica; assembly: GCA_030159075.1. Classification (NCBI taxonomy): domain Eukaryota; kingdom Metazoa; phylum Mollusca; class Bivalvia; order Pterioida; family Pinnidae; genus Atrina; species Atrina japonica. Next base: position 53,035 of record BROG01000292.1, on the reverse strand, counting down.
TAACAAATCTAAAAGTATAGCCAAAATCCGTCTAAGAGTAACCACTGTAAAAAGATAGCTATCTTAGCTTTAGAAAACTTTGGAATTTAAATGGTGTTGTCAGTGCCAAATATAACTTTAGTATAAGATTATTGGCTGGTAGTCACCAGTGAAATACCAGATACTAGGTTTATGTATACCCTCTGGGACTCAAACGGTCCACCAGCAGTGGCAACGACCTAGTGGTTATAAATATTGTAAACATAATACCAAAGTTATAATGCTCAAGATGATCGTTTCTGTCAATAAGACTTCATCAGTTGAGCTCCAATTTAAAATGTATGTGTATTTTCTAAAGAGAAAGTGGTATCATAGCCTACAAGGTCAAATAATAAACGTTAAAGTATAGCCGAAATCTGTTTAAGAGTAACCACTGTAAAACATCATTTTAAGCATTTGGACTTTCAATGTTCGATTTCAAGATAATACTACATTACATCTATCCACAGAGCAAAAATATTAGATAATAGAGAGCAAATACTTGTATAAAAAGTCGGTTCCTCCATTTTTTAAATTTTCCAATGTACAATGTAAAACCTTTAAAGGTATGGTTCACCCAAAACACAAATTAGGTTTATTTGAAAGAGATTATCTTCCTGATTCCAAAACCAAAAAAATGTTTTCAATCAGACCACGCATTTGCAAGAAATCAACTTATAAAGTTCAAATTTAAGCTGCTATTGGGAAATCCCGCTTCATGATAGAGGGCGCTGTTTTTTTGACGTAGGTTACACCATTTCTGAATAGCCAACAAGCCAGGAAAACACACTTTGTCACTGACAATAAATAAATTAGATCAACAGAGAAGTACAGAATGTATACATGTATCATTACTTGTTTGAATGAATAAGGGACTTTTTCTTTTTTTATCACTGCTATATGGAAATACCAGCATCCTATGTCCCCAGCTAGGTCTAATCTGCTGTTGTGTACAATGCCCCGTAAACGCGACTTTCAGAAGTTGTGATGTCATTACCTACATCTTTTAATCCCCTTGATGTTGGGAAATCATTTTACTTTTAATGAAATGACACGTTGCTATTCAATGGTGTGTGGGTATAGTCAAGGATGAAATAGAAGATTAATGATCTCCCAACCGTAGCCGTATGTTAAAATAAGTATGAGACAATTATTTAATAAGCACTGCAGAAATATATCGTTATGTTTACATATGTGTATTGAACATTAATTACTAATTTCAATTAATAAAACATAAATGAAGCTTTATATATTATTACTGAAAATGGCAATTAAATTTTAATTTAATTTCAAAATGCACTAAATACAAAATGAACATGTAATATCTCTCTCTCTTTCCTCTCTCTCTCTCTCTCTCTCGCGCGCGCGCGCGTGTGCATATCACATATTAATTAATATCATTAAAGACGAAGTTTTAAGGACCGTTCACTACCTGTACAGGTAACTCACTCTGTTGCCTGAAATTAGCTTGAGTATGTTTCATCAGTGCTATACACGTCTCTGGGTAGATTTAGAATTAAATTCATGCAAAACGAATCCAGTCAATGATTATTTATAACAAAATCAGGATTTTAACATTTTTATTTCATTACCATTTAACTTGACTTTTTAAAATTCGAAACCCATCATTTAAATATAATTTGAGGAGTAAAATGTCATCTGGAATCTGTAAGCATGTACGTACATGTACGTGGTATACATACATGTATATGAAAAGAATGATGTAGCCTATGTCACAAACCACAGAGGGCACTGTGTTTTTTGAATGTTTGAAAAACAACATGGTCGCTTCCTATAGCTGTAATTTTATCGTTATAAAATGACTGTATCTCGGTTATTTCTTGTCAGAAAAACATAAAAATTTTGGAATTGATTCTAGGAATCATAATAATTATCTTAAACAAAACTTGTCAAAATGGGGAACCATCCCTAAACAAAACTTGTCAAACTGGGGAACCCTCCTTTTAAGTTACCTCTACATTAGTCTATTTTCTTTTAACAACTGTATGCAATCACATGTAAATATACAGCATTAGTAAATCTACGGGTAATTTCATGTAGTGCTAAAACACTTATATAAAAATTTAACTATTCCCTAATTTATTAGAACTTATCTTCTAAACATTCACTGACTTATTAGTAAATTGATGACAACTCGGTCTTTACGCTTCAACAATTTTCACACCTCGTGGATGCCCATTGAGGTAGATTACTGGTAAATATATCTATTAAAGTCAGATGTATCTTCACATCTATCATTATCCATCGAATTCTTGTGAGAAATTGTACAGGTGTGATATCACAGACAAGCAGGATCCGCATGGCGTTTTTAAAGGTCTGTAGAAACTGTGATATAAAAGGCAACCAAACAACGCTTTATGATGAGATATTTTTTTTAAAACTGCGTAGATCTTTTTAAATATGTATTTTCTTCATTTATTTTTAAATTACAAAAGTTTTATTACAAAAGTTTTATAAAATTTGTTTCCTATGAAAAATTGAAGAAGAAATAGACTTTATAGAGTACATGTACATTTGTAACACTCCAAACAGGGGCATGATACAGTGAAATGGAAAGATAACCTATATGATTAGCATACAATATATTCTTAAGATAACCACTTGTCATTTTTTTCTCTAGGAAGTACACACACACATTTTTCATTGATTTTTATCGGCAGGAAATTTAAATTTTAACAGGAAGTCCTGTAATTATATTTGTAAGGAAGTTTATGTAACTTAAGTCTTGATATAAATAAATGTTGATGAACTTATGTAAACGAAGCCTTCTGAAGGAGTGGGGTGTCATTCTTGTATATAAAGACCCCCCCTAGGGTCACAACAAAACAAGTCTTTATAGGGAGGTGGCCATTATGTAGAGATTGAATTGTATACAAATGGTAGTTTTGGGGACAACAAAAACAGTCTTTATGACCAGGTGGTCTTTACAGACAGGTGGTTGCTATAGCAGGTTCATCTGTATTGACATTAGAATAACACTAGATAACTAGAGTAATCTTTCCAATCGTCATCATACTTAAATGAATCTAGGTGCAATAAAACTCATTTCCTGTGATGCTTTTCTTAATGAAGAATTGTGATGAATCCTGTGTGTGATATACAACTTACATTACCCGGCCCTGTCATGTCAGATCTAGACAATAATGTGTCAATAGATGCTTCTCTCAGCAATGACCTATGTGATGAAAAGCACCTGCTTGTAACCTATTTTTATGGAGTTAATTTTTGGTTAGCAGGGGCGTAGCTAGGCAGTAAATGATTTGGAAGCACATATAGGCGAGGGATCTGGGGACTGTCTAGATCCTCAGTGGGTCCAGGCCTGAATATGCTTGATAATGCATAATTCAGATAATTTCCATACATTGAACATCAACATTTGCACCTTTTTTCTCTTCTAGAGACATTTTGTATGTATTGTATGAGAACATCTTTTAAGATTTAACTATTTTATCCTACAAATAATCATGACAAATGTAAAGCAGTAGAATGAAGGAGAATCTTTCAGTTTGAATCATTGTCTTCCTAATGAATTGTACAAGATTTACCTTAAGCTAAATATCCTTCACAGTTTCATGAATCATGTTATACAATGCTAACAAGATGTCCAGTAAATGAATTGGATCTAAGTAATTTGCCTACCAGCCATTCCTCTGGTCATCAGGGTACATGAGACAAATTGTGTAATTGATAAACTTTTAAAATCAAGATAATTCAATGAATGAAGTTTTCAATTACATGTAATAGAAATATTTTATGATGAAAAAATAATGAATAGACATATCCACAACGCATGTGCACAGCTGGATTTCTGAGCAATTTTAGGACATACAGTTAAACCTGCTTTAGTGACCACCTGTGTATAAAGACCACCTGGTTTTTTTCTGTCCCCAATAGTACCATTTGTGTACAAATCAACCTCTATATAAAGACCACCTCCCTATAAAGAGCAGTTTTCTTGTGGCCTTAAGGAGTTCATTATATACAAGTTTCTCTGTATAATAAAACAGATGAAATTTTAGAAATGAAGAAAATACAAATTGAAGCTGGGAGAATTGTTACTTGGGCTACCAAATCTTGTTCTTATCTTAAAATCTTAGAAGAAATCGGTTGGGATACCTTACAGAATAGGAGATTTAAATGTAGATTAATAATATTTTTTTAAATGGTGAGAAACCAAGTTCCGACTTATCTTAATACACTAATTCCACAAAATATTGGTCAGCTACGCAAAGAAGTCTTAGAGCACAAGACCACATTCAGGTACCTTGTTAAAAAACTAAAAATTCTTTTCTTTCAAAAACGATTTCTGACTGAGATGCCTTACCTGAGAATGTTAAATCTTCAACATCATTACATTCATTTAAAACTTTGATAGAGATCAAATCAAAGTTTCAGATTTTTACTTTATAGGTGAAAGGAAATTTCAAATTTTACAAACACGGTTTGTCTAGGGTGCAACTCTCTGAATGCCAACCTTTTTTCTAATCATGTATCTGACACAGCCTTATGCCAATGTGTTTAAACCAAAACTTCTGAACATTTTATCCTCGCGTGTCCTCGTTTTGATGTCATAAGATCAACCACTGTAAACTCTGACATTTAACTTCAACTCAGATATTCTTTTGAAAGGCTGCCCCCTCTATAGTGATGATGACATGTCCCTCCCCTCTATAGTGATGATGTCATGTCTCCTCTATAGTGATGATGTCATGTCCCCTCTATAGTGAAGATGTCATGTCTTCTCTATAGTGAAGATGTCATGTCTCCTCTATAATGAAGATGTCATGTCCTCTCTATAGTATTGATGTCATGTCCTCTCTATAGTGATGATGTTGTCCTTTTAAGCTAAAGTGATGATGTATATGTATTATGTCATGTCCCCTTGTCATGTCCCCTCTATAGTGATGAGGTCATGTCATTTCTATGATGTCATGGCCAAATGACAGTAAACAGATTTATCAAAGAAAATTCTAAATAATTCAAATAAATTTCTCTGAATAAAATCCCATTTCAAAATCTCAACCTTAGCATTCAGTAATTTATTTAATTATATTCTAATTTCTCATTCACTTTTAAGAATTGTTTTTTGTTTTAAGCTGTATATATTATGTTTCTTTGGCCAAATGTCAGCATTCAGTTGTTACATTCTTTATTGATGTTCATAATCATAAGAAACAAGCTTTATATAAGATTACAAATCTTGTTACTCAATTCGGATATTATAATGAATTGAATTACTTTGATATAATTGGAAATTGAATAGTGTTTAAACCAATATAACAGATCAGACAATGGGTTCATTATGACCTCTTAGTCTTAATCTGTGTAAGCTATTTCATTACATTCTTGTGTTTCCTGGCGTGTGATGGTAAACCACAAGGTGTCGACGAAAATACATTGTATAGGCACACTCCATAGTAAAAAGGTTGAGGTTAGTCACAAGCCATAAAATAGACCGGGTCAACAGCTGTTCACATATGGACTAGTCTTTCAGTACATGACAGTATGAACATCCCCAAAAGGTAAAATTGGACTGGCCCATGTCATTGTCAAGAGTTGAGTCCATTGCTTTCCAGGATTAATGAGCTAAAAATATAAAGATATACATGTAGGTTATATTTCCCAAATTTAAAAAGTACATGTAACTGAAAAATTAGCATTCATTCATTATACATGTATTTTCATATCAATTATCATATATTGTTTTCAAATTGTAAAACAATAATATAATTGAGTGCTTAAATCAACATACATGTACATTTGGATGCAAATTTGAAAATACATGTATGCATTTTAATTTAATATTTCTTATCTGTTGCTTTAGGGTTATAAAACAAAAATCAGGAAATCAATGTGTTATGATGTAGACCTTGTATACTTGTACATGTAGTGATGTACTTACTCACTTATTGTACATTACATGTGCTAAAGATTAAATCTACACCCTAATTGGTGCATCCCAGTACCAGCTTAAGGAGTCATTAGCTGTGTTTAGTTCTCCAAAAAATATTTCATTTTGTTTCTACTTTTACTACTTGTACTTGATGTACAGAAACAAGAAGAACTAAATGTATACAGAGGCATAAAAAATGTTAAGTAGGAGACTCAGTGTTACATTGTAGATACAATGTACCTATACCTGTACCTGTACCTGTACCTGTACCTGTATCTGTACCTGTACCTGTACCTGTACCTGTACCTGTACCTGTACCTGTACCTGTACCTGTACCTGTACCTGTACCTATACCTGTACCTGTACCTGTACCTGTACCTATACCTGTACCTGTACCTGTACCTGTACCTGTACCTGTACCTGTACCTGTACCTGTACCTGTACCTGTACCTGTACCTGTACCTGTACCTGTATCTGTACCTGTGCCTGTGCCTGTGCCTGTACCTGTACCTGTACCTGTATCTGTATCTGTATCTGTACCTGTATCTGTACCTGTACCTGTACCTGTATCTGTATCTGTACCTGTACCTGTACCTGTACCTGTACCTGTACCTGTACCTGTACCTGTACCTGTACCTGTACCTGTACCTGTATCTGTATCTGTACCTGTACCTGTACCTGTACCTGTACCTGTACCTGTACCTGTACCTGTATCTGTACCTGTACCTGTACCTGTACCTGTACCTGTACCTGTATGTATATAGATGGAGGAAGGCTATAACATGTACATGTATAAGCAGAAGTCCAGGCATCAAGTCATGTGACTAATGTGCTCAAGATCAGATCTATGAATAGCATGTGATTTGACTGACTTGCTCAAGATTATTTCTAATGACCCAAGAAAAGCATGTGATTTGACTACAAAAGTACTTTCATTAATTTTATATACATAAAGCATAACACTTTTTATCATATGATCTGGTCGTTATAACAGATTGCATAAATATTTTGTATGTTTGTTTGTTTATTGTTGTTTAACGTCCCACTCAAGAATATTTGACTCATATGGAGACATCACCAAATGCCGATGAAAGGCTTCAAATTGATCAGTGAGGGTTCTTTAACGTGCCGACACAGGACCTCAAGTTTTACTTTCCCATCCGAAAGACAAGAAACCAACTTGCCGCCGGCAGGACTGGAACTCACGATCCAGAGTTGAGCGCGCTACCAACTGAGCCAGGCCGACTCTCTTTTATATGTAACACATATAATAAAGCCTTGCTTCGATTTGATTGGCTAACATGCAGCAAACTGAACTAATTTTATTCACTACGTACACAGACTTCATTCATCTGAGGGTTGGCGATGACTTGGTGTTTGTCAACAATTCAAAACTCCTATCGTAAATATGATATGAATGGAAATTCATGACAGATCCTATATACAATATATATACATCTGAATTGCAATGTATACATACATGTAGTTATATAGATGTATATTTATACATCTCTTGACATAATCTTATTGTTCTTGTGTTGGACGGTATATTTACAGACCTATAATCTTAAATATTTTGTCAAAGTTTCAAAGTCATTTAGTTCAAGGTCTGCTTTTGGGATGAATGAAAATGCTAATAAAAATTCCTAGAAAATTGTCAACTTTTCATACATGTTATATAGACAGGATTTCAACCATTTGAAAGTTGCTGGATTTAACATGAAGAATATATATATATATTGTCAAATGTTTTAGGTTCAAATGTTAGAGGTCATTTGGACTAAGAAAACTGAAATAGATATTTTCCTTAGAAACCATTAAAGTTTTGTATAAACGTTTGAATTTGCAAGCTGTTGAGTCTGACATTTTAAAATGTTCAATGTCATAGGGTCAAAGGTTATAGAACCTCTGTTGTTAGGAGGACTAAAATGATCATTTTCTTCAAGATTATACATTTTCTTACAGCACATTCGAGCTGAAAACAAAACTCAAATGATATCTATATTCATTCATTGTCCCGATGCTCCCTTGGTCTTCATCTTTTTTTGTAAAGAACCACTACATACATGTACATGTATATACATGTATTTGTGCAAACAAAAGTTAAACCATTAAAGGAGTCACAAGGGGCTGCTTTTTATATACCTCATTACCTGTAGATTATTAATATCATACCATTACTGTGTGCCCTGATCCCTGTATGCCCAGATTACTATATGCCCTGATAACTGTATGCCCTGATCCCTGTATGCCCTGATCACTGTATGCCCTGATTACTGTATGCCCTGATCCCTGTATGCCCTGATCACTGTATGCCCTGATCACTATATGCCCTGATAACTGTATGCCCTGATCACTGTATGCCCTGATCACTGTATGCCCTGATCCCTGTATGCCCTGATTACTGTATGTCCAGATTACTGTATGTCCTGATCACTGTATGCCCTGATCACTGTATGCCCTGATTACTGTATGCCCTGATCCCTGTATGCCCTGATTACTGTATGTCCAGATTACTGTATGTCCTGATCACTGTATGTCCTGATCCCTGTATGCCCTGATTACTGTATGCCCTGATCCCTGTATGCCCTGATCACTGTATGTCCTGATCCCTGTATGCCCTGATCCCTGTATGCCCTGATCACTGTATGTCCCGATCCCTGTATGCCCTGATTACTGTATGCCCTGATTTGATTAGATGTGATCATATGGCATATGTAACTGTTAGTGTAACCACTTGTGATGGTAGAGCATCTGACTTGTAACTGTTAGCGTGACCACTTGTGATGGTAGAGCATCTAACCTGTAACTGTTAGTGTGACCACTTGTGATGGTCTATTGGTAGAGCATCTGACTTGTAACTGTTAGTGTAACCACTTGTGATGGTCTAGTGGTAAAGCATCTGACTTGTAACTGTTAGTTTGACCACTTGTGATGGTCAAGTGGTAGAGTATCTGACTTGTAACTGTTAGCGTGACACTTGTGATGGTCTATTGGTAGAGCATCTGACTTGTAACTGTTAGTGTGACACTTGTGATGGTCTATTGGTAGAGCATCTGACTTGTAACTGTTAGTGTGACACTTGTGATGGTCAAGTGGTAGAGCATCTAACTTGTAACTGTTAGTGTGACCACTTGTGATGGTCAAGTGGTAGAGCATTTGACTTGTAACTGTTAGCGTGACCACTTGTGATGGTCTATTGGTAGAGCATCTGACTTGTAACTGTTAGTGTGACACTTGTGATGGTCTAGTGGTAGAGCATCTAACTTGTAACTGTTAGTTTGACCACTTATGATGGTCAAGTGGTAGAGCATCTGACCTGTAACTGTTAGTGTGACCACTTGTGATGGTCTATTGGTAGAGCATCTGACTTGTAACTGTTAGTGTGACCACTTGTGATGGTCTAGTGGTAAAGCATCTGACCTGTAACTGTTAGTGTGACCACTTGTGATGGTAGAGCATCTAACCTGTAACTGTTAGTGTGACGACTTTTGATGGTCTATTGGTAAAGCATCTGACTTGTAACTGTTAGTGTGACCACTTGTGATCGTCTAGTGGTAGAGCATCTGACCTGTAACTGTTAATGTGACCACTTGTGATGGTCTATTGGTAGAGCATCTGACTTGTAACTGTTAGTGTGACCACTTGTGATGGTCTAGTGGTAAAGCATCTGACCTGTAACTGTTAGTGTGACCACTTGTGATGGTCTATTGGTAGAGCATCTGACTTGTAACTGTTAGTGTGACCACTTGTGATGGTCTAGTGGTAAAGCATCTGACCTGTAACTGTTAGTGTGACCACTTGTGATGGTAGAGCATCTAACCTGTAAATGTTAGTGTAACCACTTGTGATGGTCTATTGGTAAAGCATCTGACTTGCAACTGTTAGTTTGACCACTTGTGATGGTCAAGTGGTAGAGCATCTGACTTGTAACTGTTAGTGTGACCACTTGTGATGGTCTATTGGTAGAGCATCTGACTTGTAACTGTTAGTGTGACCACTTGTGATGGTAGAGCATCTAACCTGTAACTGTTAGTGTGACCACTTGTGATGGTCTAGTGGTAAAGCATCTGACTTGTAACTGTTAGTGTGACCACTTGTGATGGTCTAGTGGTAAAGCATCTGACCTGTAACTGTTAGTGTGACCACTTGTGATCGTCTAGTGGTAGAGCATCTGACTTGAAACTGTTAGTGTGACCACTTGTGATGGTCTAGTGGTAAAGCATCCGACCTGTAACTGTTAGTGTGACCACTTGTGATGGTAGAGCATCTAACCTGTAACTGTTAGTGTAACCACTTGTGATGGTCTATTGGTAAAGCATCTGACTTGTAACTGTTAGTTTGACCACTTGTGATGATTGATATATTGAATACTTATGTATCTATGATTTAAAATGTCGTATATTTTATGTATTTCGAGTCCTCTGAAATAAAACTGAAATTTGGTATTCAAGTGGAAAACCTGTGTATGTAATAATGTATATGTAAATAATATTTATATACATGTAACATCCTTTCCTATGTTTCAGGTTATCCCCTTGCTTTGGTTTACAGAATACTATTACATGGTCGATCAGAAGTGCTGCACCATATTTTCTTCACAACAACTGGAATAGGACTGATTTATTTCAACTTTGGTAACAACACTTTCTATAATTTTTATCCAAAGAATAACATTCCTAGTATCTTGTCGTAATTTCAGGTTTTAAGTTATATTCAGCTATTATATAAATTTTCATTTCTGATTCTTTATTCTCACCCATTTTTGGCAACATATTGACCCCATATTAAATTCGCCCTGAATAACCATAGTCTCGTGGACAGCATGTATGTATGTACTTCAGCTATATAGCTTTAGATTTCACTTCCATTTTAAATTGGCCCTCTAATCTAAGGGTGAAAATGCTGAAAATTAAAAGATTTTACTGTATTTTATATCATTATTAGGTCACCTGAGCTTTGCTCCTGGTGACCTATTGCTATCACTTTTTTTCATTCGTCGTGAGATAACTTTTCACATTTTTGACTTCTTCTCAAGAACCAAATATTGGATTGGTTTCCAACTTGATACAGATGTTCTACATGAGATCCCACACAATGTCAAGGTCCTACAGAAGTGTTGTTACCTTTCGGGGCCCTGAGAAATCCAAGATGGCCACCATGGCCTCTGATTGGCTGAGACATTTTGAACTTCTCAAAAATGACTGAATGGATCATGTTTAAGCTTGGTATAGATGTTCTACACAATGTCAAGGTCCTACAGAAGTGTTGTTAAGAAACACTAACATTGGACCTAATATGAAACAGGGACCTAACACTGTAACATGGGACCTAACACTGTAACATGGGACCTAACACTGTAACATTGGACCTAACACTGTAACAGGGACCTAACACTGTAACAGGGACCTAACACTGTAACATGGGACCTAACACTGTAACATTGGACCTAACACTGTAACAGGGACCTAACACTGTAATATGGGACCTAACACTGTAACATGGGACCCAACACTAACATTGGAACTAACACTGTAACAGTGACCTAACACTGTAACAGGGACCTAACACTGTAATATGGGACCTAACACTGTAACATGGGACCTAAAACTAACATTGGACCTAACACTGTAACAGGGACCTGTACACTGTAACATGAGACCTAACACTGTAACAGGGACCTAACACTGTAACATTGGACCTAACACTGTAACATTGGACCTAACACTGTAACAGGGACCTAACACTGTAACATTGGACCTAACACTGTAACAGGGACCTAACACTGTAACATGGGACCTAACACTGTAACAGGGACCTAACACTGTAACAGGGACCTAACACTGTAACATTGGACCTAACACTGTAACAGGGACCTAACACTGTAACATGGGACCTAACACTGTAACATGGGACCTAACACTATAACAGTGACCTAACACTGTAACAGGGACCTAACACTGTAACAGGGACCTAACACTGTAATATGGGACCTAACACTGTAACATGGGACCTAACACTGTAACAGGGACCTAACACTGTAACAGGGACCTAACACTGTAATATGGGACCTAACACTGTAACATGGGACCTAACACTGTAACATGGGACCTAACACTATAACAGTGACCTAACACTGTAACAGGGACCTAACACTGTAACAGGGACCTAACACTGTAATATGGGACCTAACACTGTAACATGGGACCCAACACTAACATTGGACCTAACACTGTAACAGGGACCTAACACTGTAACAGGGACCTAACACTGTAACATTGGACCTAACACTGTAACAGGGACCTAACACTGTAACATGGGACCTAACACTGTAACATGGGACCTAACACTATTACAGTGACCTAACACTGTAACAGGGACCTAACACTGTAACAGGGACCTAACACTGTAATATGGGACCTAACACTGTAACATGGGACCCAACACTAACATTGGACCTAACACTGTAACAGGGACCTGTACACTGTAACATGAGACTTAACACTGTGACATGGGACCTAACACTGTAATATTGGACCTAACACTGTAACATTGGACCTACCTCTGTTACATGTATTTCAGGTACAATGTAGATTTGGATCTATTAAAGGTACTAGTCCCAATGGCAGATCATATCTGTTGAGCACAATAATTTGCTAATTTCTTGCCCTAATAACATTGTGATAATTTGTACATACCGTGCCAGTGGAACCTTGCCTAGTGTACACCTCTCTTTAAAGACCATAGATAATGGGTCTTATAAAACTTTCTTAATAGATGATTAATAAGTCCAGACTCCTACTTATTTAATGACATTAATAAGACCAGTTCGCTGATTCTGATAGGTTAAGTGTGAGGTGGTCTATAAATGTGAGATTGTTTCCTAAATGAGGTAGTCTATAGATATGAGGTGGTTTCCAAAGTGAGGTAGTCTATAGATATGAGGTGGTTTCCAAAGTGAGGTAGTCTATAGATATAGGTGGTTTCCAAAGTGAGGTAGTCTATAGATATGAGGTGGTTTCCAAAGTGAGGTAGTCTATAGATATGAGGTGGTTTCCAAAGTGAGGTAGTCTATAGATATGAGGTGGTTTCCAAAGTGAGGTAGTCTATAGATATGAGGTGGTTTCCAAAGTGAGGTAGTCTATAGATATGAGGTGGTTTCCAAACTGAGGTAGTCTATAGATATGAGGTGGTTTCCAAACTGAGGTAGTCTATAGATATGAGGTGGTTTCCAAAGTGAGGTAGTCTATAGATATGAGATGGTTTCCAAACTGAGGTAGTCTATAGATATGAAATGGTTTCCAAAGTGAGGTAGTCTATAGATATGAGGTGGTTTCCAAAGTGAGGTAGTCTATAGATATGAGGTTGTTTCCAAAGTGAGGTAGACTATAGATATGAGGTGTTTTCCAAACTGAGAAAATCTATAGATGTGAGGTGTTTTCCAAACTGAGGTAGTCTATAGATGTGAGGTGTTTTCCAAAGTGAGGTAGTCTATAGATGTGAGGCATTTTCCAAACTGAGGTAGTCTATAGATATGAGGTGTTTTCCAAACTGAGGTAGTCTATAGATATGAGGTGGTTTCCAAAGTGAGGTAGTCTATAGATGTGAGGCATTTTCCAAACTGAGGTAGTCTATAGATGTGAGGTGTTTTCCAAACTGAGGTAGTCTATAGATGTGAGGTGTTTTCCAAACTGAGGTAGTCTATAGACCAGTTTACACTGTTGAAGGTTATTACATACATGTTGTTACAGAAAGTTACATGTATCTTTCATTGTATAGTCAAGCATTTACATAGAGTATTGTTTTCCAGGTTTACAAATATACCATTCCTTGGTCAACATTCTTGTGATCTATGCGCTACTAAAGGTTGCTGGTGGCACCAGATTTTCAGTGGCATTCGCATTTCTATTTAACACAGTAAGTATCATGTCAGTCTATAGCATATCATAAACTTCTAAATTTAACTTACCTGAATGATTGCAAGGTTATTGTGACATTCAGATTTGTCTTGGAAGTATATATCTTATGAATATTAATTTCATTATTCAGATAATTAATTATGTTATTCATTACAAGTTGCCTTTTTGTTACAGTCATAATTATTTAAGATATTGCAGGGATTAATATCATCATGTGGGTCTGGTAAAAAGCCTGATTCCCAATGCAAACTTTACTATTTCTTTCCTCAATTCTAAGTAAAATTTCGCAAATATGTTCACTGTATATATATATATATATATATATATATATATACACACACAGCTCACATTTGGTACACCAACAAATGAGAATCTCACAACTTAAGGACCACTTAATCAAAACAAATGAGAATCTCACAACTTAAGGACAGCTCAATCAAAACATGTCTTCATATGAAGATTGTATGTTGTCAGTTAAGTACATTGGAGGTTAGAGAGGTTTGATGAATAAATGATTGTCTTTAGTGTTATGAGAAAAATAACAATTGTTACTTTTTACTTCCCGACTTGGCCTATTGGGATGTAAAATTCCCAGCTGAAAGGGTAGGACCCTGTACAATACAGGGTTTATTATTAACATCTGCATTGTGTCAATTCTGATGTGTAAATTTAATGTCATCGTCTGCCACACTGATGTGTAAAATCAATGTCATTTGCTGCCACACTGTAAAATCAATGTCATTTGCTGTCACACTGATGTGTAAAATCAATGTCATTTGCTGTCACACTGATGTGTAAAATCAATGTCATTTGCTGTCACACTAATGTGTAAAATCAATGTCATTTGCTGCCACACTGTAAAATCAATGTCGTTTTCTGCCAGACTGATGTGTAAAATCAATGTCATTTGCTGCCACACTGTAAAATCAATGTCATTTGCTGTCACACTCATGTGTAAAATCAATGTCATTTGCTGCCACACTGTAAAATCAATGTCATTTTCTGCCAGACTGATGTGTAAAATCAATGTCATTTGCTGCCACACTGTAAAATCAATGTCATTTACTGTCACACTGATGTGTAAAATCAATGTCATTTGCTGTCACACTGATGTGTAAAATCAATGTCATTTGCTGCCACACTGTAAAATCAATGTCGTTTTCTGCCAGACTGATGTGTAAAATCAATGTCATTTGCTGCCACACTGTAAAATCAATGTCATTTGCTGTCACACTGATGTGTAAAATCAATGTCATTTGCTGTCACACTGATGTGTCAAATCAATGTCATTTGCTGCCACACTGATGTGTAAAATCAATGTCATTTGCTGCCACACTGTGTAAAATCAATGTATTTTGCAGCCACACTGATGTGTAAAATTAATGTTGTTTTCTACCACAATGATGTGTTATGTCATTTTCTGCGACACTGATATGTAAAATTAATGTCATTTTCTGTCACTGATGTTGTTTTCTGACACATTAATGTGTAAAATTAATGTTGTTTTCTGCCAGACTGATGTGTAGAATTAATGACATTTTCTGTCACGCTGATGTGTAAAATCATCGTAGATTGCTGCCACTTTGATGTTTTTAATCATTATCATTTTTCCTTGAGATACATTGTACCACCTGTCCTGTGATACCATCTTGAGATGCCATGTGTTGAAATACTGTCTTTTTTGACATACCATTTTTCATTTCGAAATACCGCCATGTCTTGAGAAACCATTTATTTAAATACCATCTGTCTTGAAATACCATTTTTTCAAGATACACTGTACAATCATGTGTTGAGATATCATCTTTCTTGAGATATCGTCTGTCTTTTTAAGATGCCACCTGTCTTTTTAAGATGCCACCTGTCTTTGAGGCAAATCAAGTGGTCCTTTAGGTTCCACTGTATTACTTTTATCCAGACTTGGTAATAACAAACATCTTATTATTTTCTTTCAGTTCTACTTACTAATAGGATACATACAGAATTCCCTGTCGTCCGAATACAGCATTTCCTGGGCTACCCCTCACTGTGTTCTAACACTGCGTTTGACAGCATTAGTGTTTGACATCTTTGATGGAAAGAAAAATGAGGTAAGTAATATACTGTAAAGATTTTGATTACTATTGTTATACAATGAGTGTATATGTACATTTTAGGTTGGTATTGGGCTTGTTAATTAAATCCCCATTGGATTGCTGGGGTTGGGGCGTATGTTGAATATAGGTTAAAGAAATGATTAAACTGGAGTAGATTCAAGGTACTTTTCTTTATCAGAAACATTGTCATTTTTCATGAGAGACCACCTGTTTTGTAAGATCACATTTCAGTGGTGGAATGGTGTATTTTAAAAACAGGTTCCACTGTATAGATTTCCTAGATATCTTTGAAATTGTGAGTTCTTTTTTCCAGTACTTTGATCTGTTAGTTAAATATTTACATGCTATAGTAACATAATGAACTTCTTATTTACCAGGAAAAACTGTCAACAGATCAGAAAAACACCTGTTTAAAGGAAGTGCCATCATTTATATCAATATGTGGACAAACATATTATTTTGGTGCTGTATTAGCGGGCCCACAGGTGAGAACAGTAAAGATACCATTTTGAAGAGCAAAATAAGATGTTCTGTTTAATAGATTTATATTTTATTAGCATGTAAGTACATTACCAATATATAAATAAATATATATATATATATATATATATATATATATATATATATATATATATATATATATATATATGTGTGTGTGTGTGTGTGTGTGTGTGTGTGTGTGAATGATACACCAAATATTGTGACAAAAGTGAATTTTTGTTTATTGGCTGGCTCATAGGTAAGTACAATTTACAATAACCCAGTAGAGTGAAACACAAATAAAATATTCCAATTAAGAAAATACAAAAATCAGTGTCTTTCAACTACCTGACACACAGGTACACAGGTAAGGTAATTAATGATATAAATATAGACTGCATAATATTGATTGTAAATCTGACAGAATTGGTTCAGAATTATGTACATGGCAGATTTGTGGAATATATTTGAATGAATTAAACATTTTATAAAAAAGTTGAATTTTAATACAGAAAATTTAATATTAAATTTAAATAAAAATTCGGTATCCTAAAACTATATATGTTAATTACTGACAACTGTTAACAACAACCCACAGTCATTACTGTATGTGAACTTTTAATTAGGTTAAACTTAGGAACTTTTAAGTAGGTTACCATCCCACAGGAAGTAAAGCCTGTCACATTTACCTTTTGTGAAGTATGTTACCAACCTACAACAGAAACAGCCTGTCACATTCACCCTGTGTGAACTGTTAATAAGATTACCAACCTACAGTAAGTACAGCCTGTCACATTTGCCCTACGTGACTTGTTAATAAGATTACCTACTTACAGTAAGTACAGCCTGTCACATTCACCCTGTGTGAACTGTTAAGTAGATAACCTACCTACAGTAAGTACAGCCTGTCACATTCACCCTGTGTGAACTGTTAATTAGGTTACCTACTTACAGTAAGTACAGCCTGTCACATTCACCCTGTGTGAACTGTTAATTAGGTTACCTACTTACAGTAAGTACAGCCTGTCACATTCACCCTGTGTGAACTGTTAATAAGGTTACCTACTTACAGTAAGTACAGCCTGTCACATTCACCCTGTGTGAACTGTTAATTAGGTTACCTACTTACAGTAAGTACAGCCTGTCACATTCACCCTATGTGAATTGTTAATTAGGTTACCTACCTACAGTAAGTACAGCCTGTCACATTCACCCTATGTGAATTGTTAATAAGATTACCAACCTACAGTAAGTACAGCCTGTCACATTCACCCTATGTGAATTGTTAATTAGGTTACCAACCTACAGTAAGTACAGCCTGTCACATTCACCCTATGTGAACTGTTAATAAGATTACCTACCTACAGTAAGTACAGCCTGTCACATTCACCCTATGTGAATTGTTAATAAGATTACCAACCTACAGTAAGTACAGCCTGTCACATTCACCCTGTGTGAATTGTTAATTAGGTTACCTACCTACAGTAAGTACAGCCTGTCACATTCACCCTTTGTGAACTGTTAATAAGATTACCTACTTACAGTAAGTACAGCCTGTCACATTCACCCTGTGTGAACTGTTAATTAGGTTACCTACCTACAGTAAGTACAGCCTGTCACATTCACCCTTTGTGAACTGTTAATAAGATTACCTACCTACAGTAAGTACAGCCTGTCACATTCACCCTGTGTGAACTGTGAATTAGGTTACCTACCTACAGTAAGTACAGCCTGTCACATTCACCCTATGTGAACTGTTAATAAGATTACCTACTTACAGTAAGTACAGCCTGTCACATTTGCCCTACGTTAACTGTTAATTAGGTTATAGCACACTCTGATCTTTACTTGAGACATTTCAAACCTAAAAATATTTGGTCAGTTTGATCTACTTTTAATGCCTGTATTACTGTGGTTAAGTGTTGTATCATTAGACATTAGACATTATTGTCAGTCATTTTTCTGGCCTATATTTAGAAGTCTTTTGCTTTGTACCCCTTTCACACCTGAGTTTTTGAGTGGTTGTTCTTTGCTGTTGTTTAAGACCAGTCCATTGTTGTCTATAGGGTTGGAAGGGTGAACTGGAAAAATTTCAATATGTAACAATATAGACATGTTCAGCAAATTGTAAAATGAATTTAAATTTTGGGAATAATGAGATTTTTTCCTTTATTTTACAGTTCAGTATGAGAAGATATCTGTCATTTACTCGTGGAGAGTTTACAGCACTGATGACTAAAGATGCCTTTCAACAAAAACTTGTAAGCCCCCCAGCAAGGTAAATGTTTTCTACCTTCTTAATGTTGTTGTGTTGTCATGGTAACACTTTACTGACGTGAAGAAATCACCCATTTCCTGTCCTTTTGATAAACATTTTTTCTTGCTACTGTTTATAAACTCATTTTTGCAGTTAGGTGTACAATTCCTTTAGTTACAAATTTTGATAGTCAAAAATGGTTTAGTTTGATTAGCTTTTTACTTGAAATGAGGTCTCTATGACTAAATGGTTAGAGCATCATGCTTTAAACTTTCAAATCTTTCAGCTTTAGTCGGCTTGAATCTAAGGTGATTTTGTGAAAATGTTAAGTTTCAGAAGGCTGATGTTCACTTACCGCGAACACTATAACTAGGTTTTCTTTTCCTAGCGAACACTATAACTAGGTTTTCTTTTCCTAGCGAACACTATAACTAGGTTTTCTTTTCCTAGCGAACACTATAACTAGGTTTTCTTTTCCTAGCGAACACTATAACTAGGTTTTCTTTTCCTAGCGAACACTATAACTAGGTTTTCTTTTCCTAGCGAACACTATAACTAGGTTTTCTTTTCCTAGCGAACACTATAACTAGGTTTTCTTTTCCTAGCGAACACTATAACTAGGTTTTCTTTTCCTAGCGAACACTATAACTAGGTTTTCTTTTCCTAGCGAACACTATAACTAGGTTTTCTTTTCCTACCTTAAAAAACTTGACCACCAATATTATATCTTGAGTTTGGCATAGAACTGCAATTGTTACATTTTGTAACAGAAATGAAATGCATTATCAGAAACTGACAATAGGTATATACTGTATAGTTGCTTTTATTTAATTTCCATATATTCGTGTTCATATATAAATCTGCGAATTACCTGTGAATATTTAATACCTTACATTTGTGAAGTATCAGAATGACAGTTCATATCCTATCATGGACAAAATTAAATACCCATGAATAAGTTCCTTTTAGAAAAAACATTAAACTAAACAACTATACACAGTGTATATATGATGACTTATTGTCATTGTGATTGTGTGAAGGACGTCAATCCCACAATACACCTCTCTCATGAAAATAGATATTGAGTTATTCTTAGAAATTTGTTCACTTTTCTGTCTGGCTGTAAACCTATATAAACAGTGAACATGGTTAAACTGCATTTAAAATCTATGTAAGGCTAGCTAAATTTCTTTTTAAAACTAGTTTTGGGTTCTTTTTCAGCAATACATGGTATACAGGGTATGACTAAAATTTCTCAACACCATGTTATAAATCACCTCCTTCACAGGTCCCTTTGACCTGTGTAGTCCAAAACTCAACACAATCAATGCTCATATCTTTTTTAAAATGTGTAACCTGATTGTTAGTAAGTCAACCTGCAAAAAACTGCACCACGCTTATTACCATATGCCAAACAAACCATACATCCTTCCATACATTTAATTAGCTCACCTGGTCCAAAGAGCCAAATGAGCTATTTCCATGGCCCATTGTATGTTGTTCTTCACCATATATCCATAAACTTTTCCATTTACAGTCAAACTTGTATATAAAGACCGCTCAGGGGAAATTACAAAAATGGTCTTTATAGACAGGTGGCCTTTATATACAGGGTCACATGAGGTATTATGAAATCCAAGGTATCAGAGATGACTTTCATTATTTCCAACTATATATTTATTTCCTGGTTAGATGTTTCATTTAGTAATTAAACGTATATTGTATTTTTTTTACTAAAATGATTTTCCTAAGTCCAGGGTCTGGAAAATTGGAATATATTCATTTTTTTAATTCCAAATTGGGAATTTTTGCATATTTTGGAGAAAATACAAGCCATTTTTGCATTGAGAAGGATCCTGTAACCGGATCAAAAATAGGCACAGGAAAATCCCTGTAACCAGCTATAGTACATGTATAACATATAAATAATGAGATTAAAAAATAATTCAATGTTTTAAGTAATTTAAATTATTTATGATATAATTGAATTATATACATGTACATCGAGGATATGGCGCATTATTAAAACTGAGACAAATATCTAAAACATGTGCTCAAAGTCGGTGGTCTGTGTTGTTAAGTCACACAGAAGTGTAAGAATATACAGAGAGCTGTAGATCATACAGAGGTGTAAGAATATAAGTTGTAGATCATGTAGATAGATGAATTTCATTTAGTTTTCATTTTATTTGACATAATCAAATGCTACGAGTGCCGGTGATTTTACTGTTGACTTCCTAATTAAGTGATGTTCGATAATATAAGATGTAAGATAATTAATTACCCCATTGCATTCCAGAATACGAGTAAACAATTCACCAGTCGTTCAGTGATAATATTTAAATGCTCCTGTTTGTAAAAACACCTTGTCACAAAGTGTGTCCTTTCTGAATTTTTTTCTTTTTAGTCTTAGTCTTAGTCTGATTAAGTAATCATCAATGGATTCTTAGGTCATTAATTGATGATCGAAAACAAAACAACAATCAGTCAGCGATGATTGTTAGTTCCTGGTTGTAAAAACACCCTGTCATAAAGCACATCTGAGTGCCTAATTACTACCCGGGGCGTTAATTGACACCTCAAGGTGTGTTGTGACTGTCAAAACATTGTGTATCGGCCATGTTGTTGATTAGGTCTCGAATTGTCCCAAGAGAATTATTTACGAGATATCTCTCTTCCACGAGTAGTAAGTGTGTAAGCAGTCACTATACGCAAAATGTAGGATTCGCCAGTCGTGTAGGGCAGGTGGTCGCTATATAAGGGGTAAATATATAGTAATTCTCAAGGGGCGGTCCAAATATGGTTGTTATGGACAGTAAGTAGTTATATGAGGGGGGGGGTCGCTAAGGCAAGTTTGACTGTAGAATGTTTAAATGACTTCTTCTCTAGAACCACTGGACAGATTTTAACCAAATTTTGCAGGAAGCTATGTCCATAGAAAGGGGTTTAAAATTGCAAACAGAAAGGGGCTAGTACCCATAGGTAGCTACAAAAGGCCCCCAAAAAGGACCAAAACTTGATACATCTTAAAAAAAATTTCATGAATCAATGACCAGATGTTTTTTTAATATAAATTTTATATCAACAAAGTTTGTGAAATAAATGAACCTCAAATGATAATACAAATGGCTTACAAACTCAAAATTGGTTGACGTTTTGTTTGCAAAGATATTATAAGTTGTAAGGAATTATGTAAGGTTCTTGTGACAAAGTTTAAAGGTTATAGGGTCAAAGGTCCTGATCACAGACACCTAACTAACAAATTAGATTTTGGTCAACTCATACCCTTTTTACTTCTTACCAATAAATAAGTCAACAAAACTTTATAGGTAAGATGCCCATGTGAAGGTGCTTCAAGTTTGTGAACAAGAAGGGCCTCATATCTAAAGGGACTTCAGAAGGGCAAAATCTTTGCACATCTTTAAGGATCGTCTTTTTTATTATGAACCAATCTTCAGATTTCTTTTAAATTTGATATCTATGATTTTGAAGTTAATATCTCCGAAGTTTGCAAATGAAATTTAAATTAGTTCTTAAAAGAGCTTTTATCAGGCACTGCAAATGATATAGGATATGTTTGATACATATTGCTTATTACTTCAAAACTGATTGCATTTGTAGATAAATATATATTAGACAAATGTCCAAGGTCATGGTTCAGATTTTGCCAGACGAGTGTTTTAAGGGCCATTTAGGCTCTTGTTTTTACATATACAAACTTGCATAAGATATTTGAAAACATTTACAACACATGCCTACACATAAATGAACACATGCCCAAATTAAACCTGTATTTGTATTTCTGCATTTCTTATATAAAGTTATTGATAATTTACTTGAAGAATTTGGATAAAATTTTGTCTCGCTCCACTTCAACACCTGTTGTTTATAAAGAGTCTTGCATGAGTGAGCATTCAGTATAAAGTTATTGACTTGTGTTTAATAATATGACATATACTAGCTAGCAATTTAAAAAAATAAACCATAGTAATAACTTGATCAATAAAACAATGTCAAACTAATGTCATACCTCCATCGTCATTGTTGTTGTTATTTTCATTTACTTCTATAGACAAAACTTTAACCAGGCCTATATCTTTTACACTGTAATGAAAGGGGCTATGGTATTTCACATGTAGATTCTTTATAACCAGAGCATTCTTTTGGTACCTTGACTTTTGACCTAATGACCTTGACCTTGGACATTGACCTAATTTTCAACAACTTTAACCTGAGCTGAAGGAATCAAAATATAAACCATACCTTGAACTTAAAGCCTGACAGCTATTGGTCAAAAACCTTTTAAAAACTTACACCCATTCTGTGGAGCTTTGTTGTCTTCTATTTATATACAGTATAGAACTCCCAAAGCTTCTCAGACGGAACAGCTCTTATTTAGGCCTACCCCTGTGTGTCTTGATTAAAGATTCATACTTAAAGCAATGCAATGAAACTTGTAAATAGAAAAAAAAAAGAATTTTGTAAAATTTTGTTTAAGAGTACCTATAATTGTCTAGATGTGATCTTCTGTTATTTCAGTGTGGGGCCAGCCATCAGAAGATTCATGTTGGGACTTCTTTACATCAGTATTTATCAAAGTGGACAGTTGTTTTTCCGAGATGATTACTATTTCACCGAAGATTATCAGGTATTCTTTCTGTTTCCTGTAATATGAATCATTTTTATTTTTTATTTACTACTCTTTCAGTGTAATACTCAATCTTAAACACACTACAAGTATAGCCTTCCCAACACAAATATCAATTTGTATTTTTTTCTTTTTCTTCCTGCTAAAAATGAAATTAAAAAAATTGCATCCTTATCAGCTGCAGATGAAAGCCAAAATATTTTAATTTGTAAGTTATATTGTCACTCAAAATTGACATTTTTTAATTAATATGTATTGATCCAGATTCCAAAGACACCTCTGATAGGCTAATGGCTGACAGTTATTTTAGACAATGACCTTGACTCTTATGATTAGTGCCGAGGTAAAGAGGAACTGTAATGAAAATACCATTTTAGCGTGCAAACTTATCGCCCATATACCCGATGTATTATGCTTTTGTTTCAGTTAGATACTACAGCGGATCTAGTGTTTTTTCTTATCCAATCTGTTTGTGAGCGCTTACTCTCACTATTGAATATGTAACTTTCAGATCAAATTGAATGTTTTTATCTGCACAAGAATTCAACAAAGCCTTATTTCTCACATTTAGACCTCAAAATATTGTGAACTGTTGATATGTTTTAAAAGAAACTTTGAATGGTATTATTAATTTCTGATTGTATCACATTTCAAACCTAATCAAAATTTGGATTTACTGGGTGACAATATATATATGCCTTTAAAAAAGTATTGTTGGATAATGGAGATTGTCCCTATCATTTTATATCTTATCCTCTTTGAATTTTACAGAAACTTGGACTGCTGACGAAGTGCCTATATATTCTTCTGTGGGGTAGGATCCTGTTATGTAAATACATTGGAACTTGGCTTCTTGCAGTAAGTAAATCCATTATTAGGACTTAAATACTGTTATGTAAATACATTGGAACTTGGCTTCTTGCAGTAAGTAAATCCATCATTAGGACTTAAATACTGTTATGTAAATACATTGGAACTTGGCTTCTTGCAGTAAGTAAATCCCATCATTAGGACTTAAATACTGTTATGTAAATACATTGGAACTTGGCTTCTTGCAGTAAGTAAATCCATCATTAGGACTTAAATACTGTTATGTAAATACATTGGAACTTGGCTTCTTGCAGTAAGTAAATCCATTATTAGGACTTAAATACTGTTATGTAAATACATTGGAACTTGGCTTCTTGCAGTAAGTAAATCCATTATTAGGACTTAAATACTGTTATGTAAATACATTGGAACTTGGCTTCTTGCAGTAAGTAAATCCATCATTAGGACTTAAATACTGTTATGTAAATACATTGGAACTTGGCTTCTTGCAGTAAGTAAATCCATCATTAGGACTTAAATACTGTTATGTAAATACATTGGAACTTGGCTTCTTGCAGTAAGTAAATCCATTATTAGGACTTAAATACTGTTATGTAAATACATTGGAACTTGGCTTCTTGCAGTAAGTAAATCCATTATTAGGACTTAAATACTGTTATGTAAATACATTGGAACTTGGCTTCTTGCAGTAAGTAAATCCATTATTAGGACTTAAATACTGTTATGTAAATACATTGGAACTTGGCTTCTTGCAGTAAGTAAATCCATTATTAGGACTTAAATACTGTTATGTAAATACATTGGAACTTGGCTTCTTGCAGTAAGTAAATCCATCATTAGGACTTAAATACTGTTATGTAAATACATTGGAACTTGGCTTCTTGCAGTAAGTAAATCCATCATTAGGACTTAAATACTGTTATTAAATACATTGGAACTTGGCTTCTTGCAGTAAGTAAATCCATTATTAGGACTTAAATACTGTTATGTAAATACATTGGAACTTGGCTTCTTGCAGTAAGTAAATCCATCATTAGGACTTTATTACTGTTATGTAAATACATTGGAACTTGGCTTCTTGCAGTAAGTAAATCCATTATTAGGACTTTATTACTGTTTCTTGAGGACATATCAACTTCTGTTTTTTACATAAACTCATTCACCCCTTAACCCTGGCCACCTGAAATGAGCCGTTCTTCCACCCTGGGCTCCTGGACAAAAATACAAAAAAATCAAATTGCTCTCATTTCCTTTATTTTTTGTTTTTAAATTGATTATTATGATCACTACTTTCACAATTAGCTACAGAGTCATCTGAATATTAATCCCATTCAAAATTGCTTGTCCCTATTCATCATTACCCAGACTTTCCCCATTATAAGAGTTCAACAACAGTTCAAGAACTTGATCAGCTGTTAACACGGTTGAGTGCCTTTTACTCATAATGTTTTGTCAAATTACCAAGCAATGCTTTTAGATATGTTCTACACTTTAACCGGAAGCATGATTTATCAAATACAAGATGTTATAGGAGCTCTGATTGGTCAGTGAGAGCTATAGGAAATTCTAAATAACAGTATGACTTCCTGGCTTACCTGGGCTTGGAGATGCAATGATTTATAAATCTAATTACCTGGTCTTGGAGGTTCAATGATTTATAAATCTAATTACCTGGGCTTGGAGATGCAATGATTTATAAATCTAATTACCTGGTCTTGGAGATGCAATGATTTATAAATCTAATTACCTGGTCTTGGAGATGCAATGATTTATAAATCTAATTACCTGGGCTTGGAGATGCAATGATTTTACAACATTAGTGACATACCTCTACTGAAAAGTGCTTTCTTACACCTGTTTATTCGACTGATTTTGTGATATTTGAGGGATTTAATATGTACAAATGACCTTTTATACTGGAGAATCAGTGGCGGTATGTAGGTTTGGCGTTTTAATGGAGGAATTATAGAGGAGGAAATTTGTTCTTCAAGAAAAGGGGATGACGTGGAAGTGCAGTGGTATAACAATAGTTGATAGGTCAGGGAGAACTATTTATATGAAGACCTCGCTATATCACAGTCTGGCATAATAAAACTTTGGACATTGGCCCTTGATTTGTTGATAAAAAATTATCTTCCTGTCCATAATGCTGTAATTTGTGGGACAAGCATATTGATAGGCATGTAATGTGCCTCAAAAAAGGCTCTGGTTGTATACATCTAACGAAAAAGGAAATCCGTTTCTTAAGAGATGATTATACAACTTGTATATTACATGTTGGATGTAAAATTAAAAGAGCATTTACAAACGTTATTTTGGATTAATCAGATAAATGGAATTTTCATTCTTTGTGTAGGAGGGTGCATGTATATTAACTGGAATATCCTACAATGGGAAGGATGAAAATGGTAATATATTATGGGATGGAGTGAGTAACGTGAGGTTGTATGAACTGGAGGTGGCTTCATCATTCAATCGTATGATTCAAGCATTCAACCACAGCACAAATAAATGGATGTTTTGGTAATATCAATGTTTTGATTCTGTGTATGTCTCTTTGCCTCTCTTCCTAATTGTCTTTATCTGTATCTTTTTTCCTTTCTGACTATATACATGTGTCTCATTCTCTCTGTATCTCATTCTGTCTGTCTGTATCTCATTCTCTCTCTCTATCCCCCCCCCTCCTCACACACAGAGGGCTCAACATTTACATTTGTCCGATTGTCAGTGTCCAGGTGAAAATCGGCATGGACAAGTTAATCTTCCTAATCACTTGTCCAAGAGGACCAGTTAAATTAATCAACAATATTTATAATTTGTGATTTCAAACCTCGGCCAAATTGATGTGTATCCATTTAATGTCTAATTCAAAAGTTAAGATTAAATTACTCAGATAAACATCATGGTAGTTTTATCTTCCTTTGCATAAACATACATAGACATTGACTTTCGATGAAATCATTATAAAGTAGGTGCAGATGTAGAGTCATGAGGTCTTTCAAAAAAATAATCAGTAAAATGCTCGTCACAATGAGAAATTTTAATAGCTTTTAAGGCTGCAGTGACTCTGACTTGATAAGATATTTGCTCTGTTATCGTAAACATAGGTTTGACAATTTAATAGATAATGGCTGATGAAAACAATTCATAATCAAAATAATACTGAAAACTGAGTTGCAAACAAACAAAAGAAACAGTGAGAGGCAAGTTTAAATTGAGAGCAGTTTAAAAATATTCTGCAGTCAATGTAACTGCCCAAGATCAAGCTTCCTACAATAAGGGTTCGTTCATTTTTACTAGATTTCTATAACAGTGTAATTTGACAAGTAGCAAGTTGTAAACATTATGGTAGTGTGTGAATACACATATTTTTGGTGTAACATCTCTATCCTTATTGTTGTATTCATTTTTTGTTGTATATTCTCTTATTTAGTAGGCCCAATTTTTTTTTTCTTTTAATTTTTTTTATTAAAAATATATAATTTTTAATCCTATGTTGCCTATGAAGTTTTTCTTTGTAAATTATGGACAGGTGGATTTGGGATTCGGACAAGTTACTCTTGGTTATTACTTGTCAGATGGGAATCCTTAACGTGGAATCTCATTATGTCAAAATCGGTTAAGTTGAAATTCCTGATATGTCAAAATTGAAAGTCTGGTCCGCATTTTTATAGATATGATGATATATCAATTGAAATTATGGTTATCTCAAATTCTGGATATCTCAAAGTAATAGGGATGATCCGCGAGTTTAAAGATGATGATTATATATATGTATTACTTATATATACATACATATATATATATATATATTAGGGTTGTCAACGAGTTATCGGTTAACTGAGCACTCAGCCCTGTATAACAAGAAAATTTGGCTTGGCAAAAAAATTGCTCAGGCAAATACGTTTGCTTGGGCAATTTGCTTAAGAAAATTCAAACTTCTACAGTTTTTATGTAATAAAATGCAATTGATCACTATTTTGTCCATGTGTGTGTTCTTAACGTAAAACATAACAAGTACTGTAGGTATAATTTCTAACTGTTTATGGATACTTCAGGTCAGCACTGGGAAGGGTATAATTTCTAACTGTTTATTGATACTTCAGGTCAGCACTGGGAAGGGTATAATTTCTAACTGTTAATTGATACTTCAGGTCAGCACTGGGAAGGGTATAATTTCTAACTGTTTATGGATACTTCAGGTCAGCACTGGGAAGGGTATAATTTCTAACTGTTTATGGATACTTCAGGTCAGCACTGGGAAGGGTATAATTTCTAACTGTTTATGGATACTTCAGGTCAGCACTGGGAAGGGTATAATTTCTAACTGTTTATGGATACTTCAGGTCAGCACTGGTAAGGGTATAATTTCTAACTGTTTATGGATACTTCAGGTCAGCACTGGGAAGGGTAAATTTCTAACATTGATACTTCAGGTCAGCACTGGGAAGGGATTTCTAACTGTTTATTGATACTTCAGGTCAGCACTGGGAAGGGTATAATTTCTAACTGTTTAATGAACTTCAGGTCAGCACTCTAAGGCTACACAAATTTCTGGGACAAGGAGTTTAACTTTATGCTCAATTAATATGCTCTAATATATAGCCTTCATTTGTTAAAAAAAAACAAAAAACAAACTGTCAAATAAACATGACGTGAAACAGTGCAACAATGACTCCAAATAGTGCCACCGAAGCTACATACCTCAGTGTTTCCAGTGGCTTTTCTAGTTGAGAGTCAGCTGACCCTTTAATCCAAAGATATTTCCTGAGGGTCAGAGTTTGTAAAGCATAAACTAAACACATTCAAAGAACACTTAACAACAAGTTTTAAATACTGTTTTAATCAAATGCATGTTGTCATTAGCAAGTAGTCATGTGTTGAAACAATAGACAAGCGCACAGAAAGTTTGACATACTAGCCCTCTCACGAAGATTTTTTCTTTCTTGATCTGTGACTGTGGTTTCAATAAACATTTTATTCTCCACATTTCCCACAGGCAAACGATTTTTCAGGGAACCAATGATTTTGTTCTGTCCAGAAACTCCCCTTTCACATGGTACAGATGTAATAGGCACATTACAGAAGCAAACTTTCTGCTAACTTACAGAGTGAAGGGTACTTATATATCACCGAAATCAATGAATTTTTTTTTTTTGAAGGGAACATTCCCCGTTATTTTTCCATTTGTTTATATTTTCATCAGATGCACGATTTGCTTCACTTCCTGATTGTCAATACGGTCACCGGGACCTTTAATAAACATCGATGAGAGGGTTGTTTGGCGTTTTATGCTTATATTTACTTCATGTACATTTCTATTTTGAGCAAATACCTTGACCTCGATAGACGTGCATTACAATTGGTTGAAAAGTAGATTGCATTACAATATGCAATCTCATTTGATGAAAGACTTGCGTGGTTTACAAGCGCAACACAAGGCCTTACTGTTATTTATAGTACAGAGTTACAAACATACTTAGGCTACTTATTGGCTCCATATTTGTGGCTGTTACACCGGTTTGTTATTTCTTTACAATAAATTTTAATGCAGTCGTGGTTCGAGACCAGTTTTCATGAAGTACCAATTACCGTGATTTTCAAGACCGTACAAGAATGCACGCGTTTCCCCAAGATACGATGCCGGTGATGGTAGCGTGTTGACTTACAATAGGCAGTGCGTCAAATCAACCCTTTAAAAATTAATTTATGTGTAAACCACTAAAGGTTTTAATTTTGATGTAAAATTACGCACATTAGTGCTGTTTATTTTTAGCTGTGGAAGTCATGAGTTAGGCGTATTATAGAATGTTTGACATTCAACAAGGCCTATACTTGGGCCTAACTATGAAATTTGCATTGGCATTTTTTTGCTGACGTAAACAAAAATTGCTTCGGCTTTTGCGTCTGCAATGCCGAATGCCGACGTTATTCTACAGGGCTGAGTACTGATTATTGAATACTAAAATCAGTACTCAATTACTCTAACATAATTAAGATAAATAAAAATCATGTGTATTTTGCATTTTTTGAAATATTTAGAAATAACAATGATCGTCTAACTGATTTGAGCCACCGTCTATCGTTAGATACGTGTTTCTACAACAATTAGTGTCTTTATACATGTCACTTGATTTGGGAAATCTAGATATATACATGTAATGAATTGTTTTCGGTACAATAATTATGTTGTAAGATAATTTTGTCTTCAATGCCGATTAGAGATATGTTAAGCTTAATCGCTGCTTAAACTAAGAAATTCCGCAATGTCATTGAATAAAAAGATACAACCCCCCCCACTTTGATTTATATTTAGGTCAGCAACTGCAATTTTACAGAAGTGACTGAGTAACCGAGTACTCGATCGGAAAAACATTCGGTTAATCGGTTAATAGAAATTGACCGCTCTGACAACCCTATAGTATGTGCCAAATATTTTTTGTCCCTTGTTTTTGGCTGATTACAATAAAATGGTTGATACTTACCACTTAGATTAAATGTATTCTATACAAAATTAATTAAAAATCCATGTCCATGACTAATAAAAATTAATCCGTTTTGTACTTGATATTCACACTCAGATTGATTGCGAGATTTTTATCATATGTAATGATAGTAATGGAAGTAAAAGAAAGGGAACGCTTATTGGTCATACTGATTTAGCCTGGCTCACTGATCTGTTATTACACAATCACCAATTCCTTACGACAATAATATATATTGGGAGTTATTTTCCTTCATATAAGTCTTTTGTCGAGAGAGGTGAGAATATTAATGATTACTCACATGACCTAATTATTTGACATCTCATGGATAACACAGAGATTCCCGTAGGAAGAGTGTTTTAAAAAATTGAAACGATCAAACAAAGAAAAAAGTATGTAGAAAAGATGTAGAATAAACTTTGTTTTACTTATATCAGTCAAATGTTTTGATTCTGACGATTGGTTGCTTTACAAATTCATTTTGAAATTCCTGACCAAATATGGCTCAGACTATAGATATATAAAGACCTTTTTACAAGCACCACAAATCCAGTCTTTATGGGGAGGTGGTCTTTAAATAGAGGTTGCTCAAACAGTAATAATAGGTACAGCAAAATAGAATTTTTATTACCAGGTGGTCTTTATACACAGGTGGTCTTTAAACACAGGTGGTCGCTGAAGCTAGTTTTAATGTGTATATATATATTATACACCATATAAAATGATTCATGATATAAACACTGTTCTTCTTAATTTGTTACAGCTATATTTATAAGAGATTACATTTCCTTGGCAACAAAATGATATCCCAGGCTGTTACCTTGTTTTACTTGGCTTTGTGGCATGGTGTTTTCTCTGGTTATTACATGAATTTCTTCCTAGAATTTATAATGGTCAACAGTGAAAATCAGGTAAGACTTGAGTCAGGTATGATGAATTAGAATTTATAATGGTCAACAGTGAAAATTGTGAGAGTCATGTAAGTTAGTATAGGTCATAATGAAAATTAGGTAAGCTTGTAGTGGTCAGTTGTGATAGTCCTGTAAGTTAGTATTGGTCAGTAATGAAAAAAAGGTAAGCTTGTAGTGGTCAGTTGTGAGAGTCCTGTAAGTTAGTATTGGTCATAATGAAAATCAGGTAAGCTTGTAGTGGTCAGTTGTGAGAGTCCTGTAAGTTAATATTGGTCAGTAATGAAAATCAGGTAAGCTTGTAGTGGTCAGTTGTGAGAGTCCTGTAAGTTAGTATTGGTCATAATGAAAATCAGGAAAGTTTGTAGTGGTCAATTTTGAGAGTCCTGTAAGTTAGTATTGGTCATATTGAAAATTAGGTAAGCTTGTAGTGGTCAGTTGTGAGAGTCCTGTAAGTTAATATTGGTCAGTAATGAAAATCAGGTAAGCTTGTAGTGGTCAGTTGTGAGAGTCCTGTAAGTTAGTATTGGTTATAATGAAAATCAGGTAAGCTTGTAGTGGTCAATTGTGGTAAGCTTGTAGTGGTCAGTTGTGAGAGTCCTGTAAGTTAGTATTGGTCATAATGAAAATCAGGTAAGCTTGAAGTGGTGAATTGTGAGTCATGTAAGTTAAAATTGTACATTAGTAATGGTGAGTAACGAAGACCAGGTAAGTTTTTAGTCGTGGTGACTTAACTATTGAGGTAATTTTACCTATTGCGATAGTATTGCTCAGGGTTCGAAAAATCTACTCGCCTGCTCGCATTTGCGAGTCAGAAATTGTTTCGGGCAAGCAAATTTTACAATGAATTTGCGAGTAGGCCCACTGGCACTGATGCCATACTGAAAATCTGGATTCCCTTTTAAGTTTCGAAAGTGATCATTTCCTTCTCTTTTTAGTTCAAAATACATCACAAAAACAATTAGAAACTTAAATAATTATCTTATTGACAATTAAACAAGTCAGTCTTTACCTCATGGCCGAAAATGTCACAGTATTTTTAAATAAGTACAGAACCTCACCTAAGAGACAACCTCACAAATCAGATGACTTTGAGTCAGTCAGTTAGGTGGTCTTAATAGTGACCACAAACAGACTTTGGTTCCTCTTACATGAATAGATACACATGTACAGTGTAGTCTTGCTTAAATCCACCTTCGGTCTGTTTGTGGTCTTTAAGCAAGGTGGTGTCCTAAGTGAGGTGGTCTTTAAGTGAATTTGTCTCCTTAGTGAGGTGGTCTTTAAGTGAGGTGGTCTCCGGAGTGAGGTGATCTACTAAATGTGGTGGTCTCCTAAGTGAGGTGATCCCTAAGGAAGGTGGATTTAAGCAAGGCTACACTGTACATGTGTATCTATTCATGTAAGAGGAACCAAAGTCTGTTTGTAATCTTCAATGACAAAGACTAGTCAAACTGCTGGAAAACATCTTAATAACCTGGAGCCAGTTGCACAACAGGTCGTTAAATTTAACGTGACTTTAACCAATGTTAAACCAATGGGCTAACTGTACGTTAAATTTAATGATGCATTGTGCAACCGGGTCCTGGTATTTAAGTGAAGTTTGATGTTCCAAAGTACAACTATTAAATCTATAAATAGTACAATTCACTATTGATTGATGTCAGTGGTCTAGTGATAGAGCGTTTGACTTGCAAGCAAAAGATCCTGGGATCGATCCCCAATACTGGATCATTCCAAAGACTTTATAAAAATTGAAATGACTGTTCCTTTGCCAAAGGTTTGGCAAACAAAGTGATAGTCACAGGTTTTTCTGATGAGACCTAAAGCCCTAACCCTAACCTATAACCGAGCTCCCATGTCATGACAGGTGTGGCGTGTAAAAGAATCCTCATTGCATTGGTGTCAGTCCATAGCACAGGTAAAAAATTGTGGAACTTCATCTAAAGCTTGATAAGACATATCTCATGGGGGCAGTATTTCTCAAACACTTAATGTTTTATCTAATCTTATTCCAGGCAGCTGCGCTAGTACAAAGAGTTCCATTCCTACATGGCATCAACATGTCATCAATACTCAAACCAGTAATATGGGTAGTGAAAAAAACAATAGTGATGTTTTCTCTTAGCTATGCCTTGGTCAGCTTTGGATTTCTGAATATCGATGTTTATATGAATGTAAGTATAAAATTTGTGTAGTTTCATTAATCAATCTGAAATAATAATTAATAAGATGAAAATAAGATGTTTCAACAAGTAACTTTAAATATCAGTAATTTTATGACTAGGTGAATTCCAGAGAGAATTTAAGGCCTTTTGCTTTTTGTTTAAAGTGGCATAAGTTGAGATTCATTTTTCTACTTTTACTATTTGTACTTGATTTACAATAAATTACAAATAAGAGCTATATACAGGTATTAAAATCTTGTATTCCTATATATTTTGTGTTAATAAAGTCAGGTCCAGTGTGGTATTCATTTAAGAATTGAGCTGTTGTCAGATGGCCTTCATGGGCGTATGAATGGCAACTGGACAAAGACAAAGTCCATGAAGTGTGCAAGATGAATTTGCTTTGTCTAGTTGGCACTCATAAGCCCATGAATGCCATCTGATAGCAGTTCAATGCTTATATTTATGTATTTCCTATGTTTTTCAACTCCTCTGCTTTTCATTTTGTTTAACTGGAATTCAAATTTCCATTCCATAAAGAAATTGAATTCGATCTGGTATGCGCATTTCCTGGGATGGCCCTTGGCAGTTATGAGATGATGAACAGCATTTTTTTCTAATGGTTATATAGTGTCAGTGCCAAGAGATAGTAAATATATACATATAGTTAGGTAGAGTTAATAGAGATGGTAAATATATACATATAGTAAGGTAGAGTGAATAGAGATGTTAAATATATACAAATAGTAAGGTATAGTTAATAGAGATGGTAAATATATACAAATAGTATGGTAGAGATGGTAAATATATACAAATAGTATGGTAGAGTTAATAGAGATGGTAAATATATACAAATAGTTAGGTACAGTTAATAGAGATGGTAAATATATACATATAGTTAGGTAGAGTTAATAGAGATGGTAAATATATACAAATAGTATGGTAGAGTTAATAGAGATGGTAAATATATACAAATAGTTAGGTAGAGTTAATAGAGATGGTAAATATATACAAATAGTATGGTAGAGTTAATAGAGATGGTAAATATATACAAATAGTATGGTAGAGTTAATAGAGATGGTAAATATATACAAATAGTTAGGTACAGTTAATAGAGATGGTAAATATATACAAATAGTTAGGTAGAGTTAATAGAGATGGTAAATATATACAAATAGTTAGGTACAGTTAATAGAGATGGTAAATATATACAAATAGTATGGTAGAGTTAATAGAGATGGTAAATATATACAAATAGTAAGGTACAGTTAATAGAGATGGTAAATATATACAAATAGTAAGGTACAGTTAATAGAGATGGTAAATATATACAAATAGTAAGGTACAGTTAATAGAGATGGTAAATATATACAAATAGTATGGTAGAGATAATAGAGATGATAAATATATACAAATAGTTAGGTACAGTTAATAGAGATGGTAAATGTATACAAATAGTTAGGTAGAGTTAATAGAGATGGTAAATATATACAAATAGTTAGGTAGAGTTAATAGAGATGGTAAATATATACAAATAGTTAGGTACAGTAAATAGAGATGGTAAATATATACAAATAGTTAGGTACAGTTAATAGAGATGGTAAATGTATACAAATAGTTAGGTAGAGTTAATAGAGATGGTAAATATATACAAATAGTTAGGTAGAGTTAATAGAGATGGTAAATATATACAAATAGTTAGGTAGAGTTAATAGAGATGGTAAATATATACAAATAGTTAGGTAGAGTTAATAGAGATGGTAAATATATACAAATAGTTAGGTAGAGTTAATAGAGATGGTAAATATATACAAATAGTAAGGTACAGTTAATAGAGATGGTAAATATATACATAAAGTAAGGTAGAGTTAATCACTTGCAATTGAAAAAGTGCCAAACCTGGGTTTCTCAAGCAATTTTTACAAAATATATAGGATTTTAAGAATTTTTATGCTTGTGTATATTGATTTTGTTAATGTAAATCAATGTAAGAAGTAAAAAGGGGTAACAATGGAGAAAAAAGCACATGTAATGCCCCTTTAAAGTCAATGCACTTGATGTAGTTATTGTCAATATACCAAGCAATAGTAATAGTCAATATTCCAAGCAATAGTAATAGTCAATATACCAAGCAATAGTTATTGTCAATATACCAAGCAATAGTAATAGTCAATATACCAAGCAATAGTAATAGTCAATATACCAAGCAATAGTTATAGTCAATATACCAAGCAATAGTTATAGTCAATATACCAAGCAATAGTAATAGTCAATATACCAAGCAATAGTTATAGTCAATATACCAAGCAATAGTAATAGTCAATATACCAAGCAATAGTTATAGTCAATATACCAAGCAATCACCAGCAGTATTTTAGTATGTGTAAATTTGGACCTGAGTGACTGTGTCAAGAAGTACCTGTTAACCAGTTGTTCATGAGGAAAATGGTATCTTGTGGTGTTCTTCTTGTGGTGTGATGGTATTTTATGCCACACTCAGCAATGTTTCAGTTATACTGTGGCAGTCAATAGTTACTTGTGAATTTCTATATTCTCAGTTTAAGTGTACACAGAAGATCATCTGTCTTCCCCAAATAAAGTGGCAACTAAAAGGGAAAATAAGGTGTAAATATGTTGTTGAAAGTTTGGTTTTGTAATCCTTGATTATATCTCTTTGTTATTTTAAAGACATGTAAACTTTTATTTATTTTCAGGTGTATTCCTCTGTGTATTACCTAGCCCACGTTGTATTTCTGGGATATCCAGTTGTAAACATGATATTAATGAAACTTCTAGTAAAACCCCACCGATCAGCTGTGACAGACAATAAGAAGTGAGTGTCTTAAGATAATAATGTTATGTATTGGTTTTTTTGTCTTATATATGTTAATCAAAATATCCTCATCTCTCTGTCCTATATATAACAGGAAGTAAAAAGTATCCTAGTCTCTCAGTCCAATATATAATAGGAAGTAAAAAGTATCCTGGTTTCTCTGTCCTATATATAACAGGAAGTAAAAAGTATCCTGGTCTTTGTCTTATAAATAATAGGAAGTAACAATTAGCTTGGTTCCTCTGTGTTATATATAACAGGAAGTAACAATTATCTTGGTTCCTCTGTGTTATATATAACAGGAAGTAACAATTAGCTTGGTTCCTCTTTGTTATATATAGTAGGGAGTATCCTGGTCCCTCTGGCTTATACTGGAACTTATATACAGAGTGAGAAAAATGTAGTCATCCACTTGTCTTTGATGAGTGAAAATGGCATGGGGAAGAGTAATTAAGGGTGGGTACTTATTTCTTGGTACTTGTTTCTGGTGACTTGTAATTTTGTTTCTAGATCTAACTATAGCCCTAAAACTTTGTATTAACATGGCACTTTCAAAATTCTTTATTGTCATTCTAATCATTTATAAGTCCCATATCAGGGCAATCAAAGAAAAGTTAGTCTTTATGGTTTCATAAATTTTATAAAAAAAAAATTGACAAGCTGAAGGTGTCTAGGGATGTGGTTTTCAAAGTCAATCATCCCATAGGACAAGTGATTTTTTAATTTTTTTTTCTCAGCCTGTATATAGAATATGAAGTAAAATGTGTCATGGTCCCTCAGTTTTACATCATACAGGAAGTAAAAAGTAACCTGACCTCACTGTCTTATATATAACAAGAAGTAGAAAGAATCCAGACCTCACTGTGTTATATATTACAGGAAGTAAAAAGTATCCTGGTATCTGTCTTAAATATAACAGGAAGTAAAAATTATCCTGGTCTCTCTCTATGTCATATATAATAGGAAAGAAACATTCTGTTTTTTATCCTATATATAATAGGAGTAAAATGTACCTTGGTCACTCTGTCTTATAAGTAACAGGAGGTAAAATGCAACCTGGTTTCTTTCTTATATATCAAAGTGCTGAAAGTACTAAAATGGGTTGTTATTTTGGCAAAATAGCCATGGAATTCAAACTACTTCTATCTAACATGTATGAAATGAAAATAAATCAAATTAATGTAGTTCTTAAAACAATAAAAAAAACTTCAATATCCAGCCTCTAAATAAATTCAAAATAAACATTCTAAATTTTATTTGTTGTATCTTCCATACCAACTTTAAATATTGTCTGTCGTGCATTAACACTCATTTTGAAATAAAACTTGAGCATTTATGGTGAGTACTTAAAATTTAACATGGCATTGGGAACAGGTAGAATAAATTTTTCATAGCGAAAAATGGCTGTGATTTAAAGCACATTTTAGTGCCTGTAATATCAAACGTAAACAATCCTATTTAGGGCTATTACTGTGGTACATGGACATATACTTTGCCATGACTGAATAAACAACCAAACAACATTCTCTATCTTAATATTAAGTATCAATTAATATAAATAACTGTACTAGTGAAACAGACAGTTTACCCCATGTTTATTGTTAAATAAATAATTTTTCATCAACATAATTCGGGACTAAAGTAGCGATGTAGCAAATCGATCTATCACCAGTTTCACTTATAGACATCAACACTTTCGGCAATGGATAAAACGTTTTTGTTTTTTTGGTTTTTTTTTTACGTTGAAGACATTGTTTCTATTTGAAATCCATTATGAAAAGGCCAATTACACAAAAAGTTTATGTTTATACATCCCAATCTAATTGTGATTAACTTCAAAAGTTGTGATAATTGTAAACACCCGACAATGGACATGGCAATTTCCCCAAACTTCCGCAGAAACGAGAACTGGAAATTGCAACATTCAATGTTAGAGTTGCCTCCCTTTGCATTTGAATGATCTACATGGATGTATGATATAAGTTTGAGAATTTCATAGAAATCAGAATTTCTGACACGTTTTTGACGTCTTTTTAACTTATGTCATTTTAATTAATTTTTGTATTTCTTTGATATTCTCCCCTTTTATTTATTCTTCATCTAATTGCATCTGAGTGATCTACATAGATTTATATTTACATTTTGTGCAGTAGTTTCCCATAGATATTGACGGCTTTTATGTCAGCAATAGATGAAGTTCCTCATATGACATCACACAATGATATGACTTTATTCATATAATGACGTCATATCAAGATATTTTATACAGTTCAACTCTCTACTTTACTCTTGCACCTTGAGTTTCACTGTTCCACTATAATGATACCAGTATTAGACAGGGTATTGATTTCATTATTTTGTTTATCACTTTGATAATTATGTTAAGTAAATATAACAAATGATTATTTATCAGAGTGCATTTATTGTCAATATGGATGACAGATAAATATTCATGGTGGCCTAGCAAACGCCATTCTATATCTCTGTCACCCAAATGGCATCCATTTTCATTTATTTTTGTATGATTTCTTTGATATTCTTCCCTTTTATTCATTATGATGCATTCATTTTATGTTTTTACCTGTAATTAGGTAAAGAAATGCTTTCTTGAAAGATTTTGCTGATTTTTTTTTTTCAATTGTATATGAATTTATTTTGTACTGCAAAAATGAAGAAGGGGTGTGGCATTATTTCACACCACACTTTCAGCTTGTTCTTCAAAATCGCACATTGAAAATCAGAACTATCGCATGAATTGAAAAACTAAGTGCATCTGAGTTATTTACATGGATGTATGATTCAATTAAGTGTTTTTCAAATAAACTGAATTTAATATTTTATGTCTTTCCCATCTTTGTCTCCTCCACTCCCAAGGTTCCTTTTTTTATATACATTACAGGAAGTAAAAGTAATCTGGTTTTTCTGTCTTAGTAGTACAGGAAGTAAGAAGAATCTTATTTCCTCTGTCTTACATATTACGAGAATTAAAAAGAAACTTGGCCTCACTGTCTTATATATAACAGGAAGTAAAAAGTATTCTGGTTCCTCTGTCTTATATATAACAGGAAGTAAAAAGTATCCTGCTTCCTCTGCCTTATGTATAACAGGTATTATAATGTACCTTGGCTTCACTGTATTATTTATAACAGGAAGTAAAAAGTATTCTTAGTAGTACAGGAAGTAAGAAGTATCTTGCATCTTCTGTTTTATGTATAACTGAAATTAAAAAGTAACTCGACCTCACTGTCTTATATATAATAAGAAGTAAAAAGCTGTCTTGGTTTCTCTGTCATATGTATAACAGAAAGTGAAAGTATTCTGGTTCCTCCGCCATATGTATAACAGGAGTCAAAAGTATCCTAGTTCCTCTGTCATATGCGATGTAGAACAGGAAGTAAAAAGTATCCCAGTGTCTGCCTTGTAAGGCCTAAAATAAAATTTAGTTTGTTTGCTGTTTACTGGAGCGTTTGATTACCATCACAACTTAATATAGTATTACTTCGTCTCAATCTCTGAGAATATTCATGTATATATTTTTACCGTGGCGCTATTATTTATTCGATGAAACATCGTATATTAAGTAATTTATTCTGGCAGGGCAACACAACAGAATCTCCAAAGGGATTTATTTAGATTTTACTCACTCAAAATATCGCTTAAAATCGGGACATAAAGTTTGGCCTAAGCTACTGCTATATCCCAGAATGACATATGTATTTTCTCTATGAATACTATTTATAAAAATAGGAAACCAAAAATCCTGTATGATACATGTTTTACTAAGATAAACAATTTATGAAACACCTGTGTAGATTTGTTTGATATGTTTCCTCCTTTCATGAAAGCTGAAGGTAATAATGTTATAGCAAACATAAAATCGTTTAGACAGTTATGTAAGAATTACCTCCCGTTATTTTTTTTTTATTTCAAAAATATTTGTCAAAACGTAGTAAGTTTACAAAAACGATATCAAATCTAGAAAAATGAAATCAATTAAATTTAACATAACCCTGTGTATTTCCCTTATTTCCGTTAGAAATGTATTAAAAAGTCTCAGGAAAGTTATCATTTTAAAACACCGACTCTGTCACTACACCATGCACTTTATTATAAACACTGCCTCGTCCTGTCACTGATTGCCGAAGTTGAGCCTGTGATATAATAGTGGCAAGTCTGTTTAACTGGCAAGCTATGAGATGACCATTGAAATTCGATATATAATTGTTGTACAGTGAAAAATGAGATGACCATTGAGATTTGATAGATAATTGTCATACAGTGAAAACTTATTGAAATTTCACAAATAACCTCCCTCTTCTCATGTCTGTCTCAAACATTTATGAAATATTTATTGTGTCCTCATTTACAATTGTTTTCATTATAATTTGTACAGAAAATGACGGACTGCACAATGACAGAAAAAATTCCAATTAAGTAACATAATTTCCCTACCTACCTACCCATAGGTAAAAAGGTAAAGTCAGTGAACAGCAAACAGAGAATATCTTATGTCTAGCCTAAAATATGAAATAAACACTGAATTATGATTTTTTTTGTTTTGTAGGAAAGATACAAAGTTAAAAGAACAGTGAGAACCAAAAAGAGATGTTAAAGAACTCACATACCCACAGAAGGAGTTGAGTTCCAGAACCAAGAGTGAAAATATTTCTCTCCATTGCTCTTTATATTGTGAAAGTTGTGTTCCTTATCAGTCAGTCATTGTCACTTGTATCTTTTTTATTTGTTTTAAGAAAACATTTCTCATATTTAATATACCTGCTGATTTTTGTAGATAGAAATTGATTGTAAAATATTTTCCCAAAAGCTCAAATTTGTATTGTCAGACTTTTATTTTAGATATGTGTGTATTATTTACCTAGTGAAAATTTGTATATTTTGTGTCAGAATCTGTATATTTTGTGGTGAGTTTGTATATTGTGTGAAAATTTGCACGTGGTTGACCTTTAAATGTCATTTAAGTTGTTGAGAAAAAGTACTTGAAAATACCTTGAATTCTATAAGAAAGTCCTTGAAGACAGTTGTATGCATTATTGTCAAAGTTTTATCAGGATGTTACACTAGATTATTTAAGCATTCACACTGACACTACTGCAATTAGTGTCTAGTGTAAAAAGAATGCTGTATATTTTTGTACGATAATTTGTATATTTATGTGTACTAATCAATTGTCAACCAGAAACAATTTGAAATTTTATGATTTGTATAAAACGAGAATATAAAAAAGGTAAAGGTTCCCTTCAGTTTTGATACAGACAATTATGGTCATCAGAAAAGGCCATGAACCAGTGGGGATGCTTTTCTTGTGTTTTTTGTTTATATATATATATATATATATATATATCTTCCAAAATGTGTTGCCAAGTATTTTAACTCATTAACCCCTGAAAAACACTGGACTCTTCTTTACATCAATGATGTAGACCAGTCCAAATGTGTCTTTAGGGGTGAATGAGTTAACTGATATTGAGATGCCATACTGGTAATTAGTGAGCCAAAAGTTGAATTATAGGTCAAAAGGTCAAGATTTGATTGTTATATGCAACACCCAATTCGATTGGTTTAGTACTGTAACACCCAGTGTGATTGGTTCAGTCATGAAACTGAAATAAAAAGTCAATTTCTAATGCAGCAGCAGAAAATACAATGGATAGATTACTGTATACAAGATGCAGTTATTCCTTAGTTTTAGCTGAATAACCACAACAGCATCAACTTATTGTATTCAGCCCCCCAAAATTTTGACCAGAGTTAAAGCTTCATATCAATGTTGTATAGGATCTTTTTTACATAATGATCACAGAATTATATTTGAATGATGGCAACTTCCCCATAAAAATGATATGGGAATATTTTTTTAGGATGAAGGATTTTAATCATATAAAAGTATTTTTGAATAATTTGGTAAAGAACTTTTGATGTATCAACAGTGTACAATTTGTTATACTCAAATTTTGAAATCTCATATTTTTATTTTTATTTTTATTTTTTAGTTTACATCA
Organism: Atrina japonica; assembly: GCA_030159075.1. Taxonomy (NCBI): domain Eukaryota; kingdom Metazoa; phylum Mollusca; class Bivalvia; order Pterioida; family Pinnidae; genus Atrina; species Atrina japonica. The sequence continues at coordinate 10,461 of BROG01000292.1, read as the reverse complement.
ACCTTACAATTTGTTTGATCCTATGATTTGGTGGTCCTAGAGTGTCATAGACAATTCACATGTAGCTCGAGGCTGCCATGCGTCTGCCCTGCGAACTGCATAAATCACTCGAAAATCAGAAAGAAAACGTGTATGTCGAAAATTTAGTTGGCAACATTGCAACAGCCGTGCAGCTTTCAGATTTGTTCAGGGGTCTTGAGGGTTTCATATGGAACCCATTTATTTTCCTAAAAAAAATGGTCGAAGATTGATGTACAGCTGCCACAAGGCTGGTGTGGACTAGGCTTAAAACTGAATATACTCTTAACTTGATCTGTTTGGCCAATCAGATTGCAGAACCAGCTAAAGGAATAAGAGGGGTTTTTTTTTAAAACTCTTCTTTTTTTTTTTTAATGTCACTTTGATCCTTAGCCCAGCACTGGCATCTTTGACAACTGTTAAGTGTTATATTTGTTGGCTATGTAGTGTCATTCTTTTTCTAATAGTAAGGCCCCTTTGTCCTATATAATTTTCATTGCAACCGTGACAAGTTATCACATAAATTAAATTTAATGATGTCATACTGTTATTGATTTTAAATATTGTTCCTGTTTTGAAATTAAAAGTTGATCCTTCTAGTAAGTAGTCTTCCACATTTTTGAACAGTTGGATTTTCTTCTAGTTTCGGCAGTTTTACTGTTGTGAGTAATTTCTTTAGAGACTTTGGCTGTCTTTTTCTTTTTAAAATTCTGTTATTTTCCAGAACCCTATTCATACGGTTATCATTCTTTAATATTGGTAAATTTCTGTGTATGATCTCGAAAGCTTCGTTATTTTTTGGGTTGAAAGTTGAAACATACGGAATAACATTTTCTTCATTGTTACTTGTAATTCTTCTTAATTTCTGTACGTCCATTTATTCTTAAAACTTTTTTCCATATATATATATATATATATAGCACTATATATATATATATATAGCACTATATATATATATATATATATATATATTTATATTTATATACCGTAATTTATCTAATTAAGGCGCTGCTCTAATTAAGGCACCACCAAGACCAAAATTATGTTTATTTATTTTAATAAAGGCGCCCTTTGAAACGAAAAAAAAAAATACCCCCCCCCCCAAAATGAAAATGAAACGTTTTTTGACAGCTTTAATGATAACATACAATAAATAAATAAGACCAGACGATCTTTTAACCTCAGGTCGATTAAATCATTACCGAACAGATTTTAGATACGAACAGAGACTGATTAGATTGACTCACAACATCGTCACTTCAGTCTTCAGCTTGAAAGCAGAACTTATTTTCCCTCGGGCAGTTATGTGATTGCAGAGTACAGTTACTAAGTTTAATCCGAGTTGTGGTGTTAAAGCATCCATTATAATTGTTTTGTAATACTGTCTTGACTTTGTATTGGTTTCAGACGTTTATTTATTTGCCTTGGTATTTGATATATAGATTTCTAAACTTCGTGTCGCTGAATCAGCAGACATTAGGCAATACACTTTAGTCGGTACTTCGATCCCGATTTTCAAAAACCACGTGTTTTAACATTTCCTTATCGGTTTAATTCAGCATTGTCAGTTACATAATTGATACCAAAAGTCATTATTGATTGTTTATTTAGGGCATGCCTAATTAGTAACGGGCTGATTTACCAGCTAACAGGTACGTCTAAGCAGTTAGGCTTAGGAGATGGCAGCACAGGTTAAAGTCTATTTCTTGAATGTCTGACAAATAATTTCGTACATTACCAGGATTTCATTTTCAATTTGATATCAGCTTTCCTCTTGATATTATTTATAACAATATGAATTTAAAGACTGGCTACATTAATTACACCAGCATGATGATAAAGAAGAGTATTTATTATGACAAACTTGATTGATTATGGATCAGTACTTGTTAAGAACAGAGTATAATTCCGAGTGACAGCGTGGACTCGAGAGTCGTTTTCATCATGCGGTAGACTAAATAAACAACATAAAAGAAATGTTTATTCACAGAAATCTTTCACTTTTATAAATGTTTGTAGCTTATAATGATCTGGATTAATTAATACAAATAAATAAACAACATCTAGACCGTATTAATCATCGACATGTTGCATGGATATTTGAGGTTGATTTCAAACCCCAGATCGACAAAACTCCAATTAAGGCGCCTTATCAACTGAAATTTAGTTTTTTGACACAAATTAAGGTGCCCATAAATCTGAAATACCCCAAAAAGGGCGCCTTAATTAGATAAATTACGGTATATACCATGAATCATCTCCACACACACACACTATATATATATATATATGTATATATATATATATATATATGCATATATATATATATATATATATATATATATAATATATATGCATATATATATATATATATAGACAATGGCCAGGGAATCCTGCTCAGAAATTCTTCCAATGAATATGCCATGGGGAAATATCAGTTAGGTAAATTTGTTTCAGGTGCTCTTTTTGTTAATTGCATTATTCAGAAAATTGTAATTATAATACATGTAAAGGGCACCTTTTATATGATTATTAAGATGTCCATTGTTTGTTGGTTTTTTTTTTACTCCTGATAACAAGCATACATCACTGATATTATGATAAACTTGTTTGACAAGGCCTATAATGTGCCTACTCCTATATAGTGGAACCTGTCATGAGAGACCACCATTTCTGCCACTAAAATGTGGTCTCTTAAGACAGGTGGTATCTCAGAAGAGGTTTTATTAAAAAAATTATTTAACTAAGTGGTTTTCAGAATGTGGTGTCAGAAGACAGGTGGTTTCTTGAGTGGCCTTTCAAGACAGGTGCGACTTTTATTTATTTCAAATTTTTGTGCCATAAATTAAAATTTCAGTTTGCTCAGTGAACAACCATTATATCTTGTTTACTCTTTATTATGGCTTCAATATTCAACTGTGTGAATGTGTGTTTCTCTACGTGTGTGTGTGTGTGAGAGTGTGAGTTCATGTGAACCAAAGCATCTATGATTTTACACATGATTTTGCACATGTGTTTAAATTTGCCTTTCGAAATCCTGAATAATTTATAGTGGATGAGTTTTTGTTTTTGTTTACTTTTATCTGAGGTGACAGATTTAGATTTTTTAGATAGGACAGGGATTTAGGTGACAAATTTTAACTTTTACATAGGGTGGGGGACTAAGATGACAGCTTGTGATAGTTAGATAGGGCTGGGACTTAGGTCACAGGTAAGATTATTTTGGTCTATAGCCTCCACCAGTTTTCATGAAAATAGAATTTTAATGTAATTACAGTTGTTGGAAATTACTTGTTTTGAGCTTTTGTTTGACAAAATTATTTCATAGAGTTTTGTTCTGTGTAAACAATTTTTTAACTTCATATCCCACCATTATTGTCATCACAGGGTAAGTGATTTCTGTAGTAAGTAACAATGTCATGCTTATTTTCATGTAAACAAATTAATCACATTTTTAGTGAGTTATCCCCTTTTGTTATTGCTATCATTGTTTCAGTTTTAGTAGTCCCTATCTTTTTACTAAGAATTATTTTAAATATTTCTTGATCTCTGCCATTTATTTATCCATTTATGGAAACATATCAGGGTGAAAGAGTTCCACTCTACATACACGTATATATACAAATTTATATCAGTCAGTGTTGCAGTTCCATTCTAAGTTAGTGGGTATATACAATGTAAATCATACCCAGTGTTGGAGTTCCATTCTTAGTTAGTGCGTATATACAATGTAAATCATACCCAGTGTTGGAGTTCCATTCTTAGTTAGTGTGTATATACAATGTAAATCATACCCAGTGTTGGAGTTCCATTCTTAGTTAGTGTGTATATACAATGTAAATCATACCCAGTGTTGGAGTTCCATTCTACATATATATATATATATATAAATGTAAATCATACCCAGTGTTGGAGTTCCATTCTTAGTGTGTATATACAATGTAAATCATACCCAGTGTTGGAGTTCCATTCTTAGTGCGTATATACAATGTAAATCATACCCAGTGTTGGAGTTCCATTCTTAGTGTGTATATACAATGTAAATCATACCCAGTGTTGGAGTTCCATTCTTAGTTAGTGCGTATATACAATGTAAATCATACCCAGTGTTGGAGTTCCATTCTTAGTTAGTGTGTATATACAATGTAAATCATACCCAGTGTTGGAGTTCCATTCTTAGTTAGTGTGTATATACAATGTAAATCATACCCAGTGTTGGAGTTCCATTCTATGTTCACATATGTATATACACACACAAATGTAAACTCGTACACTGTGTTGGGCTTCCATTGTACATACATATATATATATATATATATATATATATATATATATTATATATATATATATATATATATATATATATATATGTACAAATGTAATTCGTACCCAGTGTTGGAGTTCCATTCTACATACATATATATATATATATATATATATATATATAAATGTAAATCATACCCAGTGTTTTTAATTTGTCATCATATGTATATGTTTGATGTAAGGTTAGTTTGAGACTCGGAAACAATCTTCTTGAGCATTATAACTTGGGTATTTTGTTTATAATATTTACTCTGTTTTAGAGGTCACAAGTTTAGGATCAAATGTAATGTTAATGAAAACTTGTCATCTGGAAAAAATGAATGAACATGAAATGGAGGAGACGGTAATATAAGGTGGCGTTGGTCACCGATGAATAATTTTTGGTCAGTGCAAAGTTACAAGATTTGTTAAGATGGCCGGCTGTAAGGCTAAAGCAACTATTATGAATGTATTATAAATGTATAGATGACAAGACCTGGGACAAGCACTATGTTGTACAATGGAAACTGTGTTCCCAGTTAATGCATTCACCCCTAAAGACACATTTGGACTGGCCTTAATCATTGATTTACAGAAGAATCCATTCTCTTCAGGGGTTGATGAGTAAACGGATATGCAAAAATGTGTTTGTTTTGGTGTCCTGGAATTTTAATAGATTTTATGAACACATCTTAATGAGATTTACAAATATATATGTACATACATTAATGAGATTTACAAATATATATGTACATATATTTGAAGTACTAGAAAAGCCTGATAAAATAAGTTTATAAACTGACTATATTTATGAGCTTGGCTTTGTTTTTTGGCAGAAATGTAAAATTTACCATTTCATCCAAAGTACAGTTCACCCTCCATATACCACCACCTTTTGTTTTCCTTAATTTTGGTGATACATGTATAACTGGTTTGGCAATATATCAAGATTTATATTTTTTTGGTGTGGTCATTTTCATCTTGACATGTCTTAAATCCCTGCTGTATATCATATCCTGTTTACAACTCGCTACAATAGATACAGATATTTTGTCTGTTGTTTAAGTTTGGACAATTTGGCCACCCTATGAAAATAGCCATAAATATTTCTTGACGTGTGATAATTGCTCTGTAAACACATGATGTGTTAATTTTTTCCAACTGTCACAGAAGTGAGATTTGAAAAACTGGTTCCCGTCTGACTACTACTCTTTATTCATACAATCGGAGGGATTTAACGTGCATAATGACCATTTGTACTGGAGAATCGGCAGTGGATGACTGTATGTAGGTTTTAGCGTTATAAGGGGTGAATTATGTGGGAGGAAATCTGTTCTTCAAGATATACTGGCATTATGTGGGTTTGGCGTTATAACTGCGGGGAGGGGGGGGGGGAAGGGCGATATATCAGGGTTGAACTGTATTGTATTATGATGTTGTAATAGTTGTAGGATGATTATTTAAAAATAGTCATTGGATGTTTCCGATTTTCATTCTTTTTATGCTTCGAAATTACTTTGTTGTTGTTTGTGTATATAAATAATGATGGTTATGTTATTTCAGAAATAGAATATATTTTTAGAAAGATTGTGTTAAAGATTAGATTTTTCACATATTTTTGTAAACAACTTCCACTGGTAAAAAACATATAAAATGTAACAACTAAAAGCTAATTTGTGTATAGATAATATGACCTTTGACCCTTTCATCTTTTCTGTCTCGACTTTGTGAGTTTAGATTAACAATGAAGATGATATCATATCTGATACTTTTGCCGAAGAAGTCGATATGTACTTGCTTACAAGAATATCCTCTATCAGGTATTTGTTGCTAAGGTATTTTCAGTCTATTTTTAATTGCTTATCTGGTTGTCCATCTGTCCATTAACTGTCCTTGCTCGAACACTTTTATTCCTTCACTAATTTTTATGAAACTTGCTCCATAGATTCAATACCAGTATAATTAGGACATGTTAAAACATTACCCATGTTGGACTGAAAACATGGAATGTTTTGCCCAAGTGTTGAATATTGTGCTAGATAAGACCCTTATAGCCTTTTGCCTTCTTGTATATGCTGCAGATGGTATGCAGTTATCCCATAGTTTAATGTATTATCTATCTAAAATAAAGGGGGGGGGGTCAAAGGTCACTTTTTATGAAAAGTCCTGGCAAAATACAGGAGGTTATTCTGAGGATATTTGGTGCTCTCAGTCATTTTACCTTAAAATAATTATATTTCTTTATGATAAGAAATACCAGTCATTCCATTAATGAAGAGTGTGCAACCAATTTTCATGAATTTTTTATTTCTGTAAATGTAATATCTTAGATGAATAATTGATATATTTGAGGTTTCAGAATATATTTATGTGTACATATTGTTATGGCACTTGCGAGAAATAAAGGTTGCCGAAAAATAATTTGAAATTCATACAAGATAGGAACAACAGCGTTATTTCAGTATACATGTTTCAGTATACATATTTCAGTATACATGTTTATTTGTTATATTACTTTATAGAAAAATATTTAAGACATAATAAATTAAGGATTTGTTGAACTTATGCTGACGTGATTCATAAAATGTAGGTATACGTCAAACATTTGCTTTAGAACCTATGATGATGTATGAAAAATTAATTGTTTGTTTATTATTGTTTAATGTCCCACTCAAGAATCTTTCACTCATATGGAGACATCACCAAATGCTGGTGAAGGGCTTCAAATTTTGGCCTGTGCTCGACACTTACGGCCATTGAGCAGTGAGGGTTCTTTAACGTGCCGACACCTACTGAAAATTTAATTAAAAATTCATAAAATGTTAATGATCATATAACGTCCCTAAAACTTACTCTAGGGTATGTGAAACTTATTGGTCATATGCTGGCATAGGCAAAAAAAGTTCTGTATATGCACAAAATTTTTCAACAATATGGCGGTACTTCAACTTTGCCAGCTCACAGCAGCATATTTTAATAACTTATCTAACATATGCCAGTGTATACTCATCTAATTTTTCATATATCAGCATATGCCAGCTGAATCGTCAATGCGTGACAGACTATAAAATCTAGCCCCTCCCATTCAACAATCTATGCACTTGGTGAAATTTATTACAGACATGTTTTATGCTATAGATAAGATTTCATTCCAAACTGGATATGTAAATGTACCCACAGCACCATCTAACAAATGGTTGACCTCATTGGCCATCCAAATAATGCTGACCATAGTTAGGAGAATTGGTCTATGGTACCTCAGAATATCCTTCCTGATTATCATTAGAGGATATATTTCCTAGGTTGTTCATTTCCATAACTCTAGGATAAGTCTGTCAGACCCTAAAGAGAAATACTCTATATACTATACCATATTGATGTACTGATAAAATGTCATTTTCTTATTTATTCATTTCTCTTGTTGCAGAATTCACTTCCACATTTAATGATAAAAATTCTTTAGTTCAGTTTCTGACAAAGTGAAACTTTTTAAATGTTATTCATTCCAGTGGATATTATTATTGATAAAGCTTGTTATATTTAGTATATTGTTTTAAGCTTGTGATACATAACTGTTTCATGCCAGATCAAGCATGGTGGGTATCCCAAAGGAAATTACATATTTCTGTGAGTGAATGAGATATACCTCCCTGTACAGGGATATTAAACTTAAAGGGACATAACTGTGTTTACCAAAAACAGTTCTACTTTTACTACTTGTTCTTGATGTATAACAACAAATAAGAGCTATACACAAATATAAAAAATCTTAAATTCCTAGATATTTTGTGAAAATAATGTCTGGTCCAGTGTGGTATACTATCTATATACAAATAGTAAGATTGAATTAATAATTTGCAAGTAAATAGTTGCCAAACTGGGGTTCTCAGGCAATTTTCACAAAATATATAGGAATCTAAGATTTTTTATGTCTGTGATTATCTGTTTTTATTTGTTATTGCATATCAATGTTAGTTGTAAAAATGGAAAAAAAAAAACACAGCTAATGCCCTTTTAAGGCAAACATATACTGTGAAAAGAGTAAAAATATAACTTGAACTGACTGTGGTTTGCCTAACTAAGATAAGTTTGATGATAGAGTTGATCATATTTTGATTATTATGTATACAATAACACATTTTATTATTAAATATCTGCTTTTACATATTGGTGATACTTTTTTATGGTAATTAAGGGTGAATAAAAATATTTAAAATATTTTGAGTTTCTATTATTAGCCCATCAGTCTGTTAACTTATCCATTGAAACAACTCCTGAAGAACCATTGTATAGATTGGATCAACCTTTGACATTAAGATTCATCCTAGGAAAGGGCTTTCAGTTTGTGTGTCAGAAGGGCCTAACCATATGGGCTCAAAGAGGGTCAAAACTTGGTACATCATCATTTTCTCATGATCCAATGATCAGTTTTCTTTCAAATTTTACATGATTTATATGTCAATATATGTACAAAGTTTGCCAAAGAAACTGAACTCATAGACAAGCAGTTGTAAGAAATTATCTAATGATCATTGTGACAAAGTTTCAAAGTCACAGGCACATAAGTAAACAAAAACTATCAGTTATATATTCAAACAAATTTGCCAGGTGAGTGCCTTGAAGCTACTTGGGTCTCTTGTTCCTCTTGTTTCATTTTTGCCAAACTATACCTAAATACATGTATAAAGCATCACAGACAGTTGATGCATCCACATATTCTGGAAGATTTTTATGGCTGCTTTCTCCACAGAATCAAAATCAGAGATTTTAAAGCTGTGGATAGATATGTTAAACTAACAGTTACCTGGATTAGTGAATACTTTACCTACAATCTACAAAGATGTTCATTAATGGAATGTCTGATAGTGATGTCAAGATATTATTTTCTGTAAACTTTCATTTTTGGTAATTTATGAGTTGAACATAACGAAATCAACTGACAACAATATGAACGACTAAAGCCCATTATTTTACAATGAGGATATTTTACATGTTGAAAGGACTAAACGTTGGATATCATATGACCATTCTCTCTTTTAGCTCACCTTAGCCGTAGGTTCAAGTAAGCTATGGTAATCACTCCCCTTCCCGCATCCGTTCGCAAACTTTCCATATTTTCGATTTCTTCTCTGAAACCGCTGAAGGGATTTGGTGAAACTTGACAGGAAGCAAGTGCTCCAGGTCCTTTATCAAGTTTGTAGTTTTCAGTCAGATTGGCTTAGGGGTGGATCCAGGATGGGGCAGAATATGTCCCAAAAGGTACCCCTCTTTAAAAATCATTCAGAACTGCTGCAGGAATAGAAAAAGAATTGTTTCTGAGTGATCTACATGGATGTATGATCCAAGTTTGTATTTTTCGTAAAATTTGGAATAAAAATTTCTGAGGCGTTTTGGGGGTCTTTTCAGCCTTGTCATTTTCATTAAATTTTGCATGATTTCCTAAATTATCTCCCCTTGCATTCACTTTGATGCATTCATTTTTTTTTTTTTTTATACATAATAGTTCAGAAATGATTTTTGTATTATGGATTATAGTAAAGGCCTCATGTTATGTACAATCCCCTTTTTATTTTCCTTTTTTTTATTCCGGAATGTCCGACGTTGATTCATATATTTAGGAAAACAAAAGCGTCTTTACTCGATGAGTTCCGAAGGCTACGTACTGACTAGCCTGTGTCCCTGTCCCAATCTTACGTAGTCGATAAGCCAGGATCCCAGGCTACATACTGACCGGTGACCTTAACTTGCACTCTCACCCGTCCTTCCGTCTTTTGGTCAGATAAAAAACTAAGACAAATTTAAGGAACAATGGATGGAATAGTACATTCGATAGCTACATCACAGAATACTCCTGAAGATACCATAAGGTTCTTTTTTGCGTTACTAGCTGGTAAGTTATTTGTGTGAATGGAAAATGATCAAATCTACGTTTAGGCAAGGCTAAATTAAAAGGTAAACAAACAATGCTATATGCCTAATAATAGAAGCACGTGGGTTTTGGAAAATTTAAACTGAAGAGTAAAAGAAGGAAAGTGAAGACATCAGCAGAATAAATATGTATGTTGATGTTGGATATAATAATATTTGCACCTTAGCCTTAGGCTTAGCATGTCACTGCATGACTTCGATTGAATTGATTTC